>OX419610.1:3187258-3270711 GCA_948473455.1 Teleiodes luculella | reverse complement strand
GGATCCCGAGAGGTAGCTGTCCTAATATCCTCATTCGTAACCACCGCTGAACTAACGTCTAGAAATTTAAGGAATGATAGATCATTATCCATATCATTGTTTTCGTCGGTATTTATCGGTGATCGTGAAAAATAATCCGCAACAACGTTATTCTCGCCCTTAATATATTGCACAGTATAGTTATACGCTGATAATAATATAGCGTATCGCTGTAGTCGCGAGGCTGCCGTTACGGAGATACCTACTTTTTTTCCAAATATGGATAATAAGGGCCGGTGATCTGTTTTAAGTATAAAAGGTTCCTGTCTTCCATATAAGTACATGTGAAACCTTTTAACTCCAAAAACTATAGCCGTGGCTTCTTTTTGTATCTGGCTATAGTTTCGTTCACTAACAGACAAAGATCTCGACGCGAAGGCCAAAGGTCGCTCCTGGCCGTCTGCGGCCCGCTGCGCCAGCACGGCGCCCAGCCCGGCCGGGCCTGCGTCCACGCACAGCACCAGCACAGCGCTGGGGTCGAAATGCGCTAGCACGCGCTGCGACGACAACTCACACTTTATTTTCTCAAACGCTCGCTTTTGTTTGTCTCCCCACTCAAATTTAGCGCCCTTTTTCAGTAAATCATTTATCGGCGCTAAAATAGAAGATGTATTTGGTACGAAATTTCGGTAATAATTTACGACCCCTATAAATCGTTTGACCTCTGTAGCGTTTGTTGGCGTCGGAGCTCGCATAATAGCTTCTATCTTACTAGGGCACGTCCTTAAACCGTTTTTATCAATGACGTAACCTAAGTACGTTACGCTTTCCTGAAAGAATGCACATTTTTCTTTTTGCAACCTTAAACCGGCCTTGCTAAACCTAGACAAAACTTCACGCAGCCTAGCCATATGTATAGCTCGTGTAGGCCCTGTCACGCACACGTCATCGAGCCAACAGCTGACGCCTTCTATGCCTAACAATAATGTCTCCATCGCGCGCTGGAAAATAGCCGGCGCGTTAGCTAATCCATACACAAGGCGGGAATATTTGAACAGCCCTTTGTGTGTACTAATTGTCGTTAGTTCTTGAGAGGCCTCTGAGAGCTCGAATTGGTTATAAGCGTTACTGAGATCTATTTTTGAATATTGCAGACCACCTCCTATCCTCGCGAACACTTCTTCAATGCGAGGAAGTGGATATTTATCAATCTTAAGATCCCTGTTAAGTGTCACGGAAAAATCCCCTGCAATTTTTACACTTCCGTTTTCTTTTAAAACTGGTACGATCGGAGTGCCGTACTTTGAGTGGCTTACCGGAATTAAAATTATTACTTGTCGTTAAGTAAACACCAAATTCGCTCATAAAATCTCGCCCAAGCAGGGGTGGCCCCCCATTCTCAACAACATAAATTTTTATCGGTTTAATTTTATTTAAATACGTAATGTGGCCTTTAAAATAACCCAGTGGCGTGATTTTATGACCGGTATATAGACACATTTTCAAATTACCTTCTATTAATTTATATCTTGAAAAATATTTTAAGTATAATTTATGTGATATTACGGTTGTACCAGAACCTGAATCAATTTCCATTTCTAGTTGGATGTCATTTAATTTAACGGTAATCATAATTGGTGCATGATTGACTGACCTTAAATTATAAAGTTCACACTCCTCGCAGTCGTGCGAGCCTCCTGTGACACTCCCTGACGGGCACTCCGTTTCCGTTTCGATATTATATAAACGACTTTTATTTTTGCACACTTTTGATAGGTGACCTACTTCTCCACACTCACGGCACTTATATCTTTTGTATTTACACCGACCCGCACTGTGACTTTTAAGACCGCACACGGCGCAGCGGCGCTGAGAGGGCCCTGCGGCTGGCGCGCCGGCCGGCGGCCTGCCCTGCTGGACCGCGCCCACGCGGAACACGGGCTCTTCCTTCACCTGCACCTGCTGCTCACGCGCCTGTCGCGCGCAAGCCGTCTGCTGCGCTATCTCAACCGCTTTCGCAAACGTCAGCGTCGTAGCATCTTGCTCGAACAATCGATCCTTCTCGGGCCCAGGACTTAGACCCAACACGAACTTGTCCACAATCAGCTTTTCGAGTGAGGACTCGAAGGCGCAGTGGACCGCAAGTCCCCTAACGCGAGCCGCCCACTCCTCGACGCTCTCTGCCGCTGTCCTCCTCGCATCGTAAAACTTTCCTCTATCGGCATATACACAACGCTTAGGCTTGAAATGATTATTTAAAACTGTTATCAGTTGATCGTATTTCACCTCCTCCAACTTGTTTGGATGCAGTAAGTTACTCACAAGCCGGTAGGTATCATCCGCTAAATGAGTCAGCAACAAAGCACATTTTTGCTCCTCGTTGATGGCACTATTTAATTTAAGGAATTGCACCAATCGACTGTAGAATATTTCCCAGTCCTGTGTTTTATGATCAAACACGCTTAAATTCCCTAAAATACTTGTGGATGACATTTTATTTCGACACGAACCGTTTGAACAATTTTGATCCTCGTCCGCCATTAAGGTATATGCAGAAAGGAAACAACCGATGCGCTCGACAGTTGGTTTATTACTGGAGGTAGGGGGCGCGGCGTATACGCAGATACATACCAGGTACTCGATGAGGTAGGTGAAGGGTGTCGGATGGGCACATTTCAGGAGGTCTGCCAAGTACTTCCGGCAGGCTGCGCAATGGCAGACCCTAATGTTTTATACATAATTAATCAATGGGTAACTGATGCCACCACTTTTATTCGGGTACTTTATGAGGTAAGTTTCACAATAAAAATACGTCAAAAATTTCGATGACCGGCATGATCGGCTCTGGCAGACCATTTTTTTAGTGTTTAAGTGTCGGTTAACGATCTAGAGATAGCCTATTGAGGTACTCGATGAGGTAGGTACTTAGGCACCCGGCTGACGCACTAATACCTAAAATACAAAAAATACAAAAAAAATACAACACTGTTATTTTTTCTTTGGCTTCATCAACACCCGTTCGCAGTGCCGCGGGCTTGGAGGTTGTTTAAAGTCATTGAAAAACTACATCCTGTTTCTAATTCAAAACGGAATCGAGTGTAAATTAAAAAGTACTTACTGCTCAAAATGCAGCTGTCTCCCATTATATATTTTTTTAGAACATGTTCTAGACATCATGAACTTCACTGTCAAACAATTTAATCATGAAAAATAATAATCTATTACGATTTTTTAATCGTTTTCGACGACCGACCAAGCTTTTTCTGTGATGTCTCCAGTCACACTGACGAATTACACAAAATGGCGCACATGGCGTCGCGGACTATGATTGGTCGATTGAGTGGACAAAGCCCACTCAAGCAGCTAACGTTTCTTACGATGTAGGATTTAAAACAAACACAGGACAAGGACCAAAAAAGCACATAATTTTTATTACAGTGTCGCGTCACTTATAAAATTTAAATGAAGTTTTCGTTGTTTTAAGAGAAAAAAGTTTAAAATTTTCTGTAACTAGCCGGACTGAAATTTAAATCTTGACAAAACTGCATTTAAACTTAATTTTAGAAATTTTGGTCGATAGTCGAAACAAGCACTAGGGCGACGAGACTGCACAGACTACACTTACTCTAAGTCATGTCACACTGCATGTTACTTTGGTATGTATGCATGCTTTTTACTGTATTTGCCTAACGTTGTATCTTAGTAATGTGCACTGAGATTTGAATAATCTTCTTTCTTTCTTTCGATCCGACAAAAAAAAGTCAAAATATCTAGGTAGGTACAATAAATCGGTTGCACATTAGAAAATCAAAACTTCATCGACCAAATTTTAAAAGAACAACAACTGAAATAACAAAATTTAAATGACCAAATGTTTTATTTAGAAAATAATTATAATCCAAATGTATGTGTCATCAAATGGACGACTGATCAAAAGTTGCTAGATCAAAATTTAAAGTGCCAAATCATTCCTAGTTTTATTATCGTGAATTCTTCAGTGTTTTGTTTACCTTCCACAGTCTAATAAATTAGTTAGTTTGCAATTATAAACGTTTACATATGTTATAGGGCCTAGGCTAAATTAGTTCACCAGGCGGGTGCGAGCGAAGCGAGCACGGGAGTTCAGGGCACCCCTACTTCGGATAGTATAGGTTCGAAGGGTATGGCAGAAGCGATGTGGGCGAGCGTAGCGAGCCCAAATCGCTCGCCATACCCTTCGTGTTAGGTTACACATTAACCTAAACAAACCTAACCTTACCTAAACCCAGTTTAGCCTAGGCAAAACTAGTTTGACCCAAAATTGGGTTTGGCCGGTGAAACCAGTTGATAATTAATAAATGAACCAAAAATCCTTTTAACCTTTAAACGATTTGGCCTATAGTGTCATAGGTAATTTAAACGTTGATATTCCAGACTTTGGTCAGTTGAACTTTTGGTCAAATGACCATTGATATTTTAAAATTTGTTCATTTGTTCGTTGTTATTTTGAAATTTGCTCAATGAAGTTTTGATTTTTTAATACGTAACCAATAAATCTCACTGTTCTCATTATTTCACTAGCTCAGAAAATCTCCGATTGCCCACTCACCTTATCCTTCATTTCCACGAGGGTGCTCTGGAAGGTGTCTTTGGGGCAGGCTCTCTTGTTAGCCTCCTTCTCCATCACTTCCAACCTGGCCTGCAGTTTCCGCACCTATAGAATGAAAATTGATAAACATTAATTGATTTCGTCACCACCCATTATAAGTATGAACCTACCAAAGGACCCGAGCATACCCTATTACTATTACCTCATCATCATCATCTCAGCCGAAAGACGTCCACTGCTGGACAAAGGCCTCCCACAAGATCTCCACAATGATCGGTCCTGCTTGGCCCGCATCCAGCGTGGCACCTTGGGTTATTGGAGTTTAGTAAAGATCTCTTTTTCTTTTTTAATAAAATATAGCTTATGTTACTCGGGGATAGTGTAGCTTCCTAACAGTAAAATAATTTTTGAAATCAGTTTAGTGGTTTCGGAACCTATTCAATGCAAACAAACAAACAATTAAATCGTTCTTCTTTATAATATTGGTATAGAAATATAGATTAAGAGTTCCCTTCCCATGTCAATACCAAAAGTCAAAAAGTTTTTATTCGAAGTAAGATTTTGCAAATCACTTTTCGACGTCAAGGCGAGTTCACAATTTGGCTGTCTTCTGTGGAGAAGAACTCGCCAAAAGAAACTCCACAGGCGTTGCTAATATTTTCAAAATACCTTACCTTCCTCTCAAGCCTCTCTCTGACGATGTGCACATCTTTGCTAAGGTGCGGTAACGAATCAGCTGCCCGCTTCCAAATGGCGATCTGGTGACGGATCTCTGCAACCAATTACATAATTTAAGTTATATCTACTAAATACTATTAATAGATGTTTGTAACTTTGTGTTTATTTTGCTTTGTGTTATTTCTATCGAGAAAATTAAAAGGAATCATGATTTTGATACAGATGGGCCTTAGTATGAATCCTCAACAGTCTTGTCTTGTCTTGTGTCTTGTGTTGATTTCAAAACGAGAGCTTCGATAGTAAATAGGTACTATCGAAGCTTTCGTTCTTCCTATGGTTGTTGTATCCATAGGGATACAACAAGCATAGGAAGGCCTTATAAGATAGCTTAAAGTCACCCAAAGAGCAATGGAGAGGGCTATGCTTGGAGTTTCCCTGCGTGATCGAATCAGGATCGAGATGAGATCCGCAGGCGATCAAGAGTCACATAGCCCGAAGAATCGCTAAACTTAAGTGCCAGTGGACTGGGCACATTGCGCGTAGAACCGACGGCCGTTGGGGCAGAAAGGTTCTTGAATGGCGACCGCGCGCCGGAAGACGAAGTGTGGGCAGGCCTCCCACGAGGTGGAAAGACGATCTAGTGAGGGTCGCGGGAAGCCGCTAGATGCGGGCAGCGCAAGACCGATCATTGTCTCGATCCCCAGCAGTGGACGTCAACAGGCTGATACGATGATGATGATGAAAAACCATAGAAAAACGGTCAACTGACAGTTCCCCTTTAAGTCTCTAAGCGAACAACAATTCTGAACCAATGTATACCTTGAATATCCCTGGGCACGCATATCCTCATCTTGTTGCTGTCTCGGAACATGATCCTGAGCTGGATGTAGGTCTGTACACACACCAGCAGGATGCCCAGCGTCATGTGGAGAGTGAAGTTGGTGAAGTTCACGCCCTGGTGGAGACAAGGAAGAAATTTACATCAATACAAAAATAGCATTCGGAAGCCTAGCTGCTACATTTGGTCCTCCAGAATCCAGAATCCTTGGCTTCCACCACCACCACCATGGTCACCATGTATTCATGGTGACAAGATTCTGGAAGCCAGAAATATAAAAGGAGCCTTCATCGTATTGAGACATAATATGGCACCGTAATGAGAGCTTTCTGGTATTAAGAGTTAGGGTTGCTGCAGCACACATATCAATTCGGAAAGGAATCTTCACCGTATCAACTGGAGCTTTGATCAATTTGTATGAAACTTCTTACTGCAACACACACTAATCGGAATCGTAACGTAAACGCCTCGGGACGACTTGTAATCCCCGTGCTTACGGCGGCGGCTATCCGTCACCTAGCTTACGGCTATTCGATGCCAAGCTTACGGTTAACTTACGCGCTTAATTTTTTTCCCGAGGGATTTTCCCGTGGTAAAAGGTAGCCTATGTGTAATTCTGATGTATAAACTATGTTACTGTAAAATTAAAATACATTCAGTAGGTTTTGCATGAAAGAGTAACCAACATACCTACATCCATCCATACTCACAAACTATTACTTTTATAATATTAGTAGGATTCTTGACGGTCTGTATTATATAAGGAACTAGCGACCCGCCCCGGCTCCGCACGGGAAAATGGTTATTGTGGATTATTCTTAAGTATATTATGCATGTATTATACGTATAAACCTTCCTCTTGAATCCCTCTATCTATTAAAAAAAACCGCATCAAAATCCGTTGCGTAGTTTTAAAGATTTAAGCGTACAAAGGGAGGGACATAGGGAGGGACATAGGGACAGAGAAAGCGACTTTGTTTTATACTATGTAGTGATACATATCACTTATACATATTATATTAAGAATAATAAATGGGCCAACATGTAGACTTCACGAGCTGATCTTAGCCCATCAGTGTCCTGTAACAGTCTGTTGTAATTGTTAGTTAACTTACAGCCAGTACGACGGCCTTATTGGATGCGATGATGACGTTAGGGGGATCCCCAACGGGCGTGGCGGTGCCTCCTATGTTACTGTACAGCACCATCGACATCAGAATTGGGATCGGGTCCAGGTCCATCACTTCGCACAATCTGAGGGTAATATGAAATATTCCTCTGAATTAATTGAATCGATTTCGTTAGTTATGTCCAGTTAAGATTTAGATACCTTTAGGCTGTATTAAAAGTAGGAAATAAACGGTCTGTAAATTTCTTGTTCGTGTACAATCTACCTACAGCTCTGGGGTAATTTTTAAGAATTTCAGATTAATTACGACAAATAAACATAAAGTCTCGAGAAGCTAGGGAAGGTGCCAATCGCGAAATAGTGGCAGAAAAGTCCATAGGTTACTGCTGGAAAGATCTAGAAGGTGCAGCGAAAGATAGAAATATAAATATAGGTACTTTTTTTTATCGACGCTTTTGTCGCAAAAGTACGACGAATCAAGTTTCGCCGAACTTGCGGGGGAGCGGAAGACTCTATCCCAGAGTACTTAGTCATGTATACATATGTACCAACACGGAGTCCGTAACCAAGGTTCGAAAATTGCTGGAGCTGATAATCTTCAAATGGCTGAAGATATTTTCTTGGATTATAATAGCTTAGAAACTCTCGATTGTGAACCAAAAACAAAAAAACTAGATCCAAATCGGCGTATCCGTTTAGGAGCTACATGCCACAGACAGGCACAGACAGACAGACACACACGCCAAACTTATAACACCCCTTTTTTTTCGTCGTTTCGGGTTAAAAATACCTTATTTTTCCGGAGGGACATTTCCCTTGTCTGTTCTAAAAGTGAGCCATAATGCTATAATGTATTCATTCTAAATTTTTTTGCGGCAAAATTTATAATTTTAATTTATTGCTGCTATGTGATACCTATATACGAGTATATTAAAATACATGACTCTCCCGCCCCCCCCGCAATCCGTTTCACCCCTCCCCCCCTTGAAAAGTGTCCCATTTTACAGATTTTCTCAATTTTCAGGAAAACTGTACAAGCTAGGACAAAATGGTCAAAGACAGAATTATTTGTCAATAAACTGCCTACCAATAAGTCCTAACATTCATTTTGATACGATTTATAGTTTCAAAGCTATGGTGCATCAAAGTTTACTAAAAATGTGCGCTTAGCGGAATTAAAACATAATATAGAAAAGCAACAACAATATTTATTATTTTTTACAAGAAATGCGTTTATCTAAACAAAATAAACATTTTTTATTTATTTTTTATATAGTAAGTACTTAATATCTAACAAAAATCAGTATCATCCTCATTATCTTCTAAAGACTTGTTGAAACAACTTAGGCCCTGGCAATGGTTGCACATGGTGGAACAACGCAATCCAGCTTTGACACATCCACATCTTTAAAGTCTGACCAAGGTTTCCAATAAGTTTTACTACGGCGCCACCTCTAAATCTCCTACCGTTTGTTCCGGCCGCTCTAACTTTCCATTCTGACCTGATGTTCTACATCTCTTATTTGTTTGGAAGGTTTTGTAATACCCACAACATTTCTGCCATACATTCATCATCATCATCTCAGCCTGTAGACGTCCACTGCTGGACAAAGGGAAATGTAATACCCACAACATTTCTGCCATACATTATCACCCCTTAATACCACTGTTTTGGGACTAATTTGGTCTTACAGCTAGTTCCATGTGTATACCTTTGTCTGCCACGCATGCAATTTTATTTTATTTAACCCATTTTTTATCAAGAAAGTGTCATAAAAGTTATATATTTGTAAAGCCCGTGAACGCTGCTACCCGACCATATTTTTTTTATATCGATACCATTCCCATGGGAAAAGTAAACGACGTTTATGTGGAAAAATGTCATTCGTGTTTTGCGAATTTTGTCCTATAATTTAGTTTTTTTATATGGCAACCCTATTTTATAATTCCAAAAATGAATTCTACGTTAACGAGTTATCCGAAAATGATACCAAACTTGTCATAGTACATACGGTTTTAGAGATATAAGCGTCAACAAGAAGTGCGGCAAAACCCACCTTCACCCCCCTCCCCCCGGCTTCAGAGGGGGTACCAGTCATGGGTCCCGGTGGATTTCTACTCAGAACTACCTATTCTATAACCATGCCAAGTTTCATTAACTGGTCCAATTTCAACTGTTTTTTGCACTAAATACTCTACTAAGTGTGATTATTTGCTGGTTATCAATTTTTAGTCATCTTTGATGCACCATAGCTTGGAAACTATAAATGGTATTGAAATGAGTGCTAGTATTTAGTTGTAGGTAATTTATTGATAAATAATTCCGTCTTTGACCATTTTGTCCTAGCTTGTATAGTTTTCCTGAAAATTGAGAAAATCTGTAAAATGGGATACTTTTCAAGGGGGGGAGGGGTGAAACGGATTGCGGGGGGGGAGGGAGAGTCGTGTATTTTAATATACTCATATATAGGTATCACATAGCAGCAATAAATTAAAATTATAAATTTTGCCGTTTTGCCCATACATTGAAATCTAGAATGAGTAGGCTACTAGTACCTTATAGTGACCGGTGTGATAAGCAGTACAGTGGTCACGTTGTCCAGGAATGTGGAGAGGAAGGCAGTAATGGCGCAAAGCAGGGTGATTAGGGGCCATAGCTTCCCTTTGGTCACCTGTAATGGACAAAGACAATATTAAACCGGTTGTGATTGTGATAAATTGATTGGTTATATAATATAGTTTAGTTTTTCTACTTTAACTGGTTGCCTTCCCCTAATTGTATATTTCGTTTGCACTCTTTGTTATATTAATAAAATTGTATAAAATAATAATTTATAATAATTTTGTAAAATATTTTGAAAAGATGCAACGCCTGTGGAGTTTCTTCCGGCGAGTTCTTCTCCACAGAAGACAGCCTCCACAGCCAAATTGTGAACTCTCCTCGACGTCGAAAAGTGATTTGTAAAATCTTAAATTACTTCGAATAAAAACTTTTTGACTTTGAATTTGACTTTAAACAACATACTCCTGAATAAGCCGCGTGATTCCATGTTTATAATTGGGTCAACTCGGTTTAGCTGAATGTAAGCGGCACTGTACTCATGTAGGTACAGGGTGTGGAGATTATGACAACACCTTTTCATTGGACGTTCAAGCATTATCATTTTTAAAGCAATCATTCATGTCACAACAAAACCTCAATAAAATATTGTAAAAAATGGTTTCGTTTATGTCTTTTTAAGATCGCCTCACTTAAATCGTTAAAATGAGAGAAACAATGACAATATAGCTCAGTTACCTTGCAATAAAAACAAATGGAAAAAACCAAGCAAGGAGAACCAACAAAAAATAATAGTTTAGCAAAACATAAGTAGCCTTGAAATAGGGCTGTGCCACTTTAGTTACCTACACAGAAAACATGAATTCATGACAACTTACAGACACTAGCGTCTTTTAAACGTCTTTTCAGCGTCGCCGTCGCGTTTTTTTAGAATACTTACAACATTTTTTGCGAACACAACTTTCTTTTATTGATCTGATTGTATTGTATGCGCGACGGCCAGCGCTACTAAAGCTAGAAAGACGCCAGTGTGAGGGGTCTGTTAGCAGTTGCGGTATGACAATAACTTTATTTGATTTTCTTTATAAATGCTAATAATTTTATACTCTTATGGGAAGTAAAACTTTTTATATTATTATCTTCAAAGGCTGTGGATAAGGTTGAGCTTAAATTCAGGGTAGGCTTATACGAATAAATTACTTTAAGAAATCTCAACCTACAGCATTTCTCTTTTTTATTTTGGATTCTATTAAATTCATTGTAAATATATCTCCTTGCAGCCTAAATTTTCCGTTTTCTTTTTTTGAAATTGACAACCCTACTATTAAACAAAATGAGTAGATCTATCTTAAAGGGCCTAAGTACTATTTGGCCACGCAATTTGGGCCTTACTTATTTGGTATCTTTATGGCCATCTGTCCTTCACTATTCACAGTAAATAAGCAGGAAATATATGTTTTCGTACATACATTACCAATTCGAAATTTGTAAACTTTAGATGATGCTAACAACACCAAAAGTGGACAGTGTAGTGACAGTGACGAAATAGGAAAAAAACAAAGAAATAGGAATTTTTCAATTACTTACCTAGGTATTGTTTGTTTAATGACTACAAATATAAGATGAATAAATAAATATACAAAACCTAGACAATGGATAACACTCAAAGTCGTTATAATATCCCACCCGCCATATTGGATTTCTTGTACAAGGAGTAATTTATCGAACGCGATATCCAAAACCCCCGAAAAGCACTATAAGCAACTTGTTACAAGATTTGCCTTCTTTCGCTTCATCCACATTCAATAATCTCATCATGCAAGCTCATCGGTTTAGAGTACTCCTCCTGACCTGACCTTTCATCAGAGCATCGCCAATTTAATCCTGGAACATACGCCTTCATCTTAAAACTTAAGTTTCCAGAACCGCATAGAAGAAAACTAGTATTACCAATCTTACTCACTTCCCATAAAATACTGTAATTTTTGACACGCGATCTCAAATTCTATTTTATTATGTGTCGTTATAATTTAAATGTCTTCATAGCGATCTTACCGATCATGGACACAATGTGGACTAATAGTAGTTATAACTAGAGGCAGGTCAAAAAGTCGCTAGACATTAGCCGTGTACGATAGGTACTTAAAAAGATGAACATACGTTGAAAGTATGTTAAAATAACTTCTATGAGATAAAAAATATGTTGAAACATCTCATGTAGTTGAGTATCGTGAAATTTTAACCTCGAAACCCACACGCTAAAGAAAAAAGTTGTACCTCTGTATGTATCCTCTTACCTCAAAAGTGAAGACAGCGAGAAAGTCAAACATTCCAGTTTCCGCCATGATGGCGACCAGCACCATCATGCTGAAGAGCAGAAGCAGGGTTTCCACATCCAGCCAGGATATGACTTCTGGAACCGAAGGTCTCTCGCCGGCTATCGACAGCACTGCTAGAGCTGTCGTTGACATCAGAACTGCTGCCATTGTGCGGTTCATCACCTGGTCAAAAAGGTATCAATTTTAGGTAAATACCTATAGGTAGAAGAGCGTCGGTGGCCTAGTGGCTAGGCCCGTTGACTTCCATTCCGAAGTTCGCGGGTTCAAACCTCGGCACGTACCAATGTGTTTTCGATTTTCGAATTCATATGTACGTTTATTCGACGCTCTTACGGTGAAGGAAAACATCGTGAGGAAACCTGCACACACCTGCGAAGAAATTCAAAGGTTGTGTGTGAAGTTGACCAACCCGCACTGGGCCAGCGTGGTCGACTAAAGCCTATTCACCCTGGTATCAGGGTAGGCTCGAGCCCCTCGGTGGGGACATATATGAGCTGTTAACGACCTATAGGTACTGGGCTTATCGTGACTTGGCTCGTTCGAGCCTTCCGTGATGGAATCAGAAATGATGAGATCCGCAGGCGAACCAGAATCACCGACATAGGCCAAAGAATCGCGAAACTTAAGTGGCAGTGGGCACATTGCGCGTAGAACCGACGGCCGTTGGGGCAAAAATGTACTTAAATGGCGACCGCGCACCGGAAGACGTAGCGTGGGCAGGCCCCCTCGAGGTGCACCTACGATATGGTGAGGGTCGCCGGAAGCTGTGGTCAAATCCATGTTAGTCGTCTCTAAATTTAACGTTCTTAGATATGTTTCTGACCTCAAAAACTAGAGCGAAATTTCAGTTTCTGTCCTAGACTGTACACGAAAACGGTCAAAAATGGAACTACGGAAGTTTACGGAACATTATAGTTTTTTCGATCTTTTAGATTTTACGTTTTTAATTTCGAATGCTTTCTTAATCTCTCTCTATTTCTTCTGATGTTTAGCGCTACTTAGTAAATAACATGTTTTTCTTTCTTAATTTGTTATGATACATTTCCAGAGAGATCTAGGCACCTATATAATTATCAAATATCATGTAAACAAAATTCAATTGACGTGTCCAATCGCCGTGTTTACAACTTCATATCAATCGAATACGGAATTCTTGGATTCCACACAATTTCCTCAGATGACTCAGGACTCAGGAGCCGTTGGTTGTAAAGATCTTGGTCTTTGTGACCACAAACCAACTGACACTTCCTTAGAAGCCTATATATTTCCCCACCAAGGGGCTCGTGTCTGTCTACCCAGAAAAGGTCTTAGTCGACCACGCTGGCCCAGTGGGGGTTTGTCCCGACAACCTTTGAATTTCTTCGCAGGAGTGTGCAGTGACCTCACGATGTTTTCTTTCACCGTAAGAGCGTCGAATACATCTCCTACACTATAATAAAACTGAAAAATCGGCATGTCTGTACGTACATTGATTTGTTTTTCAAAAAACTGATTGTAGGTGATAAAGGGAGTGTAGCCGAGCACTTAAATACAAGTTTTGAAAAAAAATACCGTCTGTCTGTCTGTTTGTATAGGCTAATCTTGATTTAAATGAAATTTTGCATGGTGGTACCTTATATCCCCGGTCAACATTTCAGATACTTTTTACAATGGGGGAAAAAAACTATACGGGCGTAGCCGTGGGCGGACAGCTAGTACCTAATATATGATTCGAAACATTTGGTTGGTTTATGCCGAGGCATAAATCCACACTTTCCAAATGGATGACAACGTCCTAACCACTGCACTGGGCCGCCGACACTTAAGATTTCTTTTTAAGGGGCCTACAGGTGCTAAATGGCGCCCACACATTAGGAAAAATTGCTAAAAGTGGCCGTTTTCCGCAATTTTTCCATCAATAACTACTAGCGAGATATAATAAATAAAGTTAATGGCTTCAATATATCCTACAAAACACCGTCTAGATATTCGCCGTTTTAGATTTTTGAAATTTTGATTATTTTTCGAGTTATTTTTTTTTTAATGTGGGGGCACCACTTGGCACCTGTAATCGCCTTAAAAGAATTTTACATACTTACTTCAAATATAATCAGGACATACAATCCGCACAGCACTAGGCAGGAATAGATGACTCCTGTTGTCAGTTCCAGAGGGTTCAAAGTGTAGCTCATCTTGACCGGGACAGTGGCGTTGGTAATCGTCCTCATGATGAGGAGGAATGAGGAGTTGGAGTCGTTTGTCTGGAGTTGAAGTTTGGAACCGCGATTTTCGCCGATACTGAAGTCCAGAGCAGAATCTTCTAGGAGTACCAGGGAGAATGGGTTTGATGACTGAAAAAACAAAATAAGATTAGTTTTTTTTTTCAACATTTTTTTATTGCTTACAATTTGTGTAATAAATAGAGAGTACAATTAAAACTCCACAAAAAAGAAGAGCCGCTTAGAAAAAAAACTGTTGCTTCATGTAGGTACCTATTTAAATATAGGTAGGTACCTAAAATAGTTTAGGTATATTTTGATAATAAACTATTTTAAGATAAATCCACTACCAAATTGGATTAAAAATCTGTGATCGTTCAATACAGGAAGGATACAGGGAAATATTATGTTGGAACAATTACGCAGATTCCATCCAACTGTGAAAATTTACTATGAGTTGTAAATGTTGTAATGCAGGTACAGTAAGCATCACATGCGGCTGGATATGTTGACCTTGACCTTGTGCTGGCGTCTGTACATACTTACGAGCCGATGATCGTAGCAAATGCATTCATACATCCATAAACATGAGACAGCATAATAACACTACGATGCACACGTGTGCATTTTGAAGTAGGTAAACAATGAACGACAGCAATTCATTCGTAAATAGAATCTATAAGAATTTTATAACAAGAAAATAACTGCGTTCCCCAAGCGTGGGAACTGGTGAGATTTAAGAATTGCATATTATCAAATATTAAGAAAGTCCTTTGCTTTCTGGTTAAACAAATGATGTCAGTACTCAATTGTGAAAATAATTGTGCGAATAATTGTACCTTTCGTAGTTTTTAGGGTTCCGTACCTCAAAAGGAAAAAACGGAACCCTTATAGGATCACTTTGTTGTCCGTCTGTCCGTCTGTCAAGACCCTTTTTCTCAGGAACGCGTGGAGGTATGAAGCTGAAATTTATATCAATTACTCAGGTCTACTGTCCCTTGAAGCTGTGAAAAAATCAAACTTCTAAGCCAACGCAATCAAAAGATACAGCCGTTTATGCCGCAAATTTTCGACACTTGCAAGGGAATCAAAACCTACAGGGTGCTTCCCGTGAACTCAGAATCTTGAAATTTGATACGAAGCAACGTCTTATAGCATAGATAAAGGAAAAATTACGAAATCCATAAATTTTTAGTTACATCACATAATATATATTTTTTTAATAATTTTAACCTTACTACCTATTTCCTCATAAACGCGTAGAGGTATTAAATTGAAATTCATACCAAATACTCAGGTCTATATAATACCTTTAAGCTGTAACAAAATCAAACTTCTATGTCAACGCAATCAAAAGAAACAGCAATTTAAGCTGCATATTTTGAAACTCGCAAGTACTCGCAAGGGAATCAAAACCTAAAGGGTACTTCCAGTCGACCTAGAATCTTGAAATTTGGCATGAAGCAACGTTTTATAGCACACATAAAGGAAAAATTCCGAAAACCTTAAATTTTTAGTTACATTACAAAATATATATTTTTTAATAAATATAAACTTATTACTTTTTTCCTCATGAACGCGTAGAGCTATCAAGTTGAAATACTTACTTAGTACTTAGTTACTTAAACGATAAAGAGATCTTTGTCTTAAATTTATGCTCCTCCATCTTTCCCCATTGTAATGTTATGAATTTCATTTTGCAATAAGATTACCATAGTTATGACTCGATTGTCGTAATGAAAGAACTTTGTAAACCTTGCAGGTTTGTATGTACGGAACCCTCGGTGCGCGAGTCCGACTCGCACTTGGCCGGTTTTTTAAGTTATGGCGTCGCTAAGATTTGGGCCCTCAATCCTCCACTTTTTCTTGTTTTTTGTTATCTACGCTATTAGTATTAAACATTTGAAAAATATACAACTATCTGTTTTTGTAAAAATAATTATGCAACAAATGTACCTATATAAT
This sequence comes from Teleiodes luculella, assembly GCA_948473455.1. Taxonomy (NCBI): domain Eukaryota; kingdom Metazoa; phylum Arthropoda; class Insecta; order Lepidoptera; family Gelechiidae; genus Teleiodes; species Teleiodes luculella. Next base: position 3,254,437 of record OX419610.1, on the reverse strand, counting down.
TTGTTTTTAATAAAAATGATTAATGTAGAAATCTTAAAAAATATACTATTTTAATCTTCGTCCTTTGGTAGATACTTATTTTTAATTTTACTTTTATATTGGAAAGTAGGAAAATCATACAACATCATACCTTATTAAGTCCAGGATTTCCAGGTCTGGCTTCTAACCACACATCCATCCTAGGGGCAGCTGAGTATTGAGAGTCGTTGAGTTTCTCCTGAGCATTATCAGACAAGAAGGGTCCAGACAGTTTGAGAGCCACTGACAGCCTGTCGGTTCCATTTTGCAGGAAGTAATCTAGAAGTTCAAAGGGAAATATTGAGGTTTTGATGGAGATATAATAGAGAAGGACATATTTGAATTATATTCATTGTTTCGGATGGCATTTTTACTTGTGTTATTACCCATTTTTATATCTTCCTATTCGATCGATCCCATTAAATGCTATTCTATATGGACAGTGATAAAAAAACACACCACCGTTTCTTCTTTTTTAACCCCCGACGAAAAAGAGGGGTGTTATTATAAGTTTGACGTGTGTGTTTGTCTGTCTGTCTGTCTGTCTGTCTGTGGCATCGTAGCTCCTAAACGGATGCACCAATTTTAATCTACCTAGTTTTTTTTGTTTGGAAGGTGTCACAATCGAAAGTGTTCTTTCTTAGCTATGATCCAAGAAAATATCTTCAGCCATTTGAAGATTATCAGCTCTTTTCTAGTTGTTGAAAGGATCAAGTAACGGTTTTGTGTCGGGGGTTATTAAATTTTTTAATTTAGTGTTATTTGCTGTTTGCTTTCCGTGTAGGTTTCGAGGTTAACCTACTTCACAAAATATTGTGTTAGATATATTAAGCCGACTGAGGCATATATTTTCATTGATACTGAATTCAATAGGTGTGTTTTTTATTTTAAAAATATTTAGCATGGTTCTTGTGTTCATGTGTATACAAAAAGTTGATCTCGGGACTAAAAGTCGCAAACGTGTGTTGCAATGTGTGGTAAATAATTTTCTTTCTTTCTTTCAAAAACTCCTCAAATATCTGCTATGGAAACTCACGCTTAGTTTCCCCAGGGTTGACGAAGGTGCTCCGTTCCACGGCATCCTTCTCATTGTACATGAGGAACACAGCCGTGAAGAACAGCCAGCAGCCCAGAAGAAGGGTGATCTTCACCAGGTAAAGGACCTTCGCTATCTGCAGGGAGAAGAACATTTATTTCAATGAAACAATCACTATCACTACATAGTATAAAACAAAGTCGCTTTCTCTGTCCCTATTTCCCTATGTAGGTATGCTTAAATCTTTAAAACTACGCAACGGATTTTGGTGCGGTTTTTTAATAGATAGTTATTCAAGAGGAAGGTTTATATGTATAATACATGCATAATATACTTAAGGATAACCCACAATAACCATTTTCCCGTGCGGAGCCGGTTAGTTTTAGTTTTTAGCGCTAGTTTTTTATAATGGAAATTGTTGCCATAAACATAAAAATGTATCCAAAACCGATCTCCGACAAAACATAAAACCTAACCTACCGAACTTGTCGGAGTAGTGTCTTGTCGGAGTAGAGTCTTGTCGGAGTTCGGTCTAGTTAGATGATGGTACTCGTATATTTCTCAAATAGCATAAATATAAAAAAAACATAAAAGAAACATTAGCAAGAAAAAAACATTTACTTACCTTGCTTTTTTTCTTTTCATCGTGTGACTCGGGTAGTCTGTGAACAAGCAATGTGATTCCAGTTAGAAGTCAGAAGAAGAAAACAGACTTCTATTAATTTCATTATTTCTTATTGTTGCTTACTGAAACGGGATTAATTTTTAAACAGCGATGACTATTAATTATTGCAAAAAGCAAGCAATCTGATTAATTGTTATCTTTTTATAATTTTGACATGCCCAGTATAACTCTCATTGTTAAGACGAATCTGAGGATACGAGTATCTAATATACGTACATCAAACCGTTTATAGCGTGTCAAAATATTATTCAAAAAAATTTTAGAACTAAGAATGGCGGCTTTAGAATTACGAATTCTGATTCGCCTGGTAGAAATTGCTACCTTAGCAATGAGGCTGCACATTTTTAAACTATATTGGTGTGAACTAATATTTTCTTCTTATACTGATGTGGAATAAAGTATAAATTTTCCGTCCTATTTGATCTCCCTCCAACAAGCTCGCTACGTAAAGCACGAGAAGCTGTCAAACGTGACATAATGACACGAACCAACCATAGTAGTTCTGTCATTATGTCGCGATTGAGAGCTTTGAGATTCTCGCGCGTTACGTAAAAAAAGGACAAGCAGATTTGAATACATTTATTTTATAATCTCGCTCGCCGGAAGACGTAGTGTAGGCAGGCCCCCCACGAGGTGGACCGACGGTCTGGTGAGGGTCGCGGGAAGCCGCTGGATGCGGGCAGCGCAGGAACGATCATTGTGGAGATCCTTGGGGGAGGCCTTTGTCCAGCAGTGGACGTCTACAGGCTGAGATGATGATGACTATACATTTATGGTGTGAATTACATTATTTTCCCAATCGTTGTAAGTACTTAAATATTTTTTTAATCATCATTTTTCTCATAACGCTTTACTGCACAATTTTACGCCAATCATCGTAAACCATAATAATTTATTTAACATCATGAACAAATGCGAATAAAAAATTTAATGTTCTATTCTCAGCAAAAATGTAATAAGTCACTTTAAAGCGATTATGAGCAATAAGCATGAAGTAGCTAAAATCGTTTGTTATAGAATAATGAAGTCACTATAAAGGCTTGCTATCCCTCTTTGTGAAAATAACTCGACATTCCCGTGCTAAATGATCATAACAATACGCTTGTTTGTTGTGGTTTATGGAAAAAAATAATATTTTACTAAATATTCACAGGAAAAAACATTGCAAATAAAACCACTAGACCGCAATTGAAATAAGGAATCCATTCATATATCTTTAAGAATGTTAAATATGACTTATTGTGCTATTTATTATTCATTTTAGCCTGTTTTATTATAAAAATAATATAAAAACTGACCAACCTTGCTATTGCGCAATTTCAATAAATTACCTACCTATAATTTTATATTTTTTGGACTAATTCTACAATGGCGATTGTTGCCAGAAATATTAAAAAAAAACATGTGATTTACGAAGCAGGTTTATTTTTCTGGCGAGGGTTTAAACTAACAAATTGAAGGGTTGTAAATCTTACGGGTCAAGTGATGAAAAATCAAAATCGTAATTTTTTCGAAAATACAATTAATATGCTAAGCCTTACATTACTATACTACCTATAACAGCAAATAACTAAATTGGCAATTAGACCTTTCAGATTTACAAGCCTTAGATTAGGTATTAGATATGAATTTTCCACTTCTACACAAATTCGGTTAAAAAAATGGTCTAGGTTCAACATACAATGGTTCTTTCTTGACGGCCGCTGGGTCGCTGCCGATTTTGAACAGTATTTCTTCAGGCACAAGGTTGTTATTGAGATGAGGCGCTGAGCTGACCAGTGGAAGACGACCTGGCTTTGAGCCGCCATTCTTCTTGTTGTTGTCTTTGCCTGGGAAAGGATGAAAACTTTTAAAACTACAAAATAATTCACTAAAAGATAGAAAGTGTACATGTAGGCCTTACGTCGTCGTTCATTATACATAAATAAAACTGTAGAGGTCAAATGTCTGTACATAGAAAAAAAAAAGATTAAATGCGAGTCAGGAGGATGTAAGAAGTGAAATAGAACATCCAGACGAATTTCTTTCTTTTTTTTGTTTCTCTGTCTGTTTGTTTGTTTGTACGGGCTAATCTTCGGAACTATTGGACCGATTTGAATGAAATTTTGCATGGTGGTTCTTACATCCCTGGTCAACATCTTGGATACTTTTAATCGCGGAAAATTGAAGATTACCCGTGGGATAGTTAAAAATTACTACGGAAAAGTCAGAAAACAACGCGGGCGTAGCCGCGGGCAACCAGCTAGTTATACATAAATGGACTGTAAACGAACTATTGACAACACTTTAGCAGCAAAGTACCAGATTACCAGACGCATTTAGCCAAAATCCTTGATATTGGTCACCGCGTAAAAAAAACGATTACTCTCGACACGGAATTTAAGTACCAAAATTGACATGATGATCACAATAATTTTCAAAAATCACCGCCTGCTGTAGACATCATTAGGTTTAATTGCACGTAATTCTTATAGGTCATTTATACCGGACTATCAGTGACCAAATTGACCAATCAGAGAGCGGCAATTTTGGAAATTGGCGGACGGCCGTGGCACAGATTGGAACAACAAACTGCTTTTTTGCTTTTAAATTGTCATGTTCATTGCTGAAAAAGTATAGGTACAGGTTGTATTTTAAGTGACGGCGTAGAAAACATACGCGTCGATTTGAGAACCTCTTTACCTTTTCCTTTTTGAAGTCGGTTAAAAATAAAAGAACATACTCAGTCCTGCACCACCTGAACAACCTACTTATCATAGCATTTTATACAATAATATTTTATTTATTGCAATTATTTACGTTATAATTTACGTAACTGTCAATTAAATTGAAATAAAATACTCAAAACATTTCTAAAATAAAAGACTGTTCGTATACCTAGCTATATTCCTTTTCACAAAGTTAATAATCAGACCAAGAAATAAATATCATCATATTTTTAAACAGATTCTTCAAATAAATTAAAATATACTTAAATAGCAATTACTAAACTATTGAGTAACAGTTAACTGTTATCGATTAATTATCTATCTACGATAACTGACCGTCTGGGTGTTTGTTTGTCTTCAGTATATGCACCTGTGCCATCAAAACATGTAACAGATAACACATAATTTAATTACTAGAAATGCCATAAGAAACAACCACATAAATCCAACTGTAGATCTATCGTACGAAGCGACCAATGAGAGCAACCTTCTCGTGAATCTTCTTCACCTGTTTAACCAACTACCTCCTATCTAACCAAGGAACAGGAAGAATTAATTACCAACTTATGTATGTACTCACTCGCATTGAAAATTGGACCAAGTGATGCGCCTTAGAAGAAGTCTGTACCCTTGTATGCCCTGTGGCTCACCAGAACCTTGGCGAGCCGTCAGGAGCGGCTCAAGATTGAAGTTTCCCTAGGCTCCACACACTAGTAGTAAAATAACAACGCCACGAGGAACTGTCTGGACTGAACAGCTGGTTTATTTACATTTTATTCACATGAAAACAAATCAATAAAACTCAACTTATACAGAACTGTACAAAATTTTACACATTTTTAAGAAACACTCCGTCAACGTTGCAAGTCAAGGGGAAAACTGAAGAAAAATGGACGAGGATGTACGTATAGCACGTATGTGTGTATGTGCGTATGTTTTTGTGTGGGTGTCGCAACACAGAGGGATGTTTCCGTGTATAGTTGTATCGTTCTTGTTTCATGTTGTGTAGTTTCTTATGTGTTAATTGTATTTTCTTATTGTAATTTTCTGTGTTGTGATGTCCTACAAATAAATATTTCTGATTTCTGATTTCTGATTTCTGATGTGTGACGAAGGAATTCCAAAATTGAATGTTTGAATTTAGAGGAGAAAGAAATGGAAAATGATGTGGAAATGGGGATACAAAGCACCTCGTTACAGGTCTATGTCCAGCAGTGGACTTGAGGACTCAAGTTGGCTGAGAATTATGATAATAATTTTTATTTATTTATTTATTAAGCTTCATTGCACAAATACAATAGACGGGCCTAATGCCATGCGGCATTCTTCACCCAGGCAGACAGAGAAAAATAATAGTTTGATAATCATTCAATAAATAAATAAATAAATATATGGGGACATCTCACATCTCTCTGATTATATGAATGGTTTGTTTATTTAATTAAGTTATTATTATAATAATTAAACCTTGAGCGATTCTAGACAATCTAAGAAGGTGCGTGCGACACAATATTTTTAACCAACATTCAATAAATAATTACTGCACATATTTTTTAAACCATTTCTATCTGCAAAAATTGTCCTTCTTCTGTGGCAGTATAAAACTGGATCAGACCGGTTCGGAAATAGCCGCACGCGCATGCCGGGACGCGACTTTGGATCGCATTCAAAAATCGAACAGTTTTACTGTTTACTTTCTGCCAGACTCAAACAGACTAAACAGATATTAGGTATTTCTTTCTCACAACACCAAAAGTGCATTTTTAAATGCTTAATTTTGTATGCCTGTAATTGACTGATAGATACATAATTTTTCTATTTCTTGCAATAGGTACTTACTTACAATTAATATTATACCCAAACAAACTTGACAAATAAATATTTACGTAGTCCCTACCTACTCAGGTACTCAGGGCATTTTGAGTTTATTTCTTTAATAAACATTTTCTAACTCATTTTTTGTGTAGTACGTTGTCATGTTAAAACCGCTAAACAGATTTAAGTGAAATTTGGTATATGGATAAAGCTTTGGGTTAACACATAGACTACGATTTACAGCTGAAAAATCTCTCATTCCTACAGAAAAATAAAAAAAAACGCAAGCGCAGCTGCGGTTTGTTTGTACGAACAATTTGACAACACATTATAAATAAAGATTTTGGCATAAGAATACTTTTCCGCATACTTGATATCATTTTGACGGTTTTCAAAAGTATAATTATAATGTGTGAACGATCTATACAGAGTGTAGGTAAGTGGCGACTCTGGCCATAGACTAAACACATTCTGATATATTGACTGAGCATTTACTTTCAGTGTTTGCTGAGCCGCCACTTCATCATCTCAGCCTGTAGGCGTCCACTGCTGGACAAAGGCCTCCCCCAAAGATCTCACAATGATCGGTCCTGCTCGGCCCGCATCCAGGAAAAAAATCAGGTTATTTCCGCCACATTGCGAGCGTAGAAGGAAAGGTAAAGCTGTAAAGCTGTTACTTACATCTTGCATATTCTATTCAATGCTAAGCTGAAATCTGTAATTTTACCTAGCAGCGGCCTGATTTAAAACCTACCTCAGATGTAGATTATTGTAACATTTCAAAGCGAAAAACATCCGGTCACTTCTAAGAATGTTAACTGCTCAAGAGTCAGCTTTCACGAGGGGTTACCAGACCCGGTATAAATAAGACACTTAAGTACTTGAATAGCATTTTTGTGTGTTTTGATACCCATTTGCATATTTTCCCATGTAGAGTATATATGTTGGGGTAGCTTACAAACGACTATCTTACCCCGAACTAGGCAGAGCTACTATGTATGAATGATGGGTACCAGGAAGCATATTTATACATTTATACATACAAACATCTATATCTATACTATACTATAATAAAACTGTAGAGATCGAAAATCTTAGAAAACTTATGCTAAAAACAGACTCAGAGCGATGTAAAATAGAACATATCCAAATATTTTCTGGTTCTCTGTCTGTTTATCTGTTTGTACGGGCTAATTTCCGAAACTGTAGGACCGATTTGAATGAAATTTTGTATGGGCTTAGATACTTTTAATCGCGGAAAATTAGAGAGCTTCCGCGGGATGTTAAAGATTACTACAGAAAAGTCGCAAAACAACGCGGGCGTAGCCATAAGGCTACGCCGCTATAAATATAAAAAACATCCGGTCCAGACACAAAGCAAACACAAGTGCTCATCAGACAAATGTTTGCCCTGGGCGGGCTTCGAACCCGTCGTGGGTACTTACTAAATAGTTACTACCAACTGAGCTACGTAGCCCATGTTTTATTCTAATAAATAAGCTTTACTTTAGTTTCATTTAAATTCCATTTCAATATCGACACAAACTTTCGCATTTTTAATATTGACGGTCCCGTAGCCTAGTTGGTAGTATGCCTGCCTACAAAGCACAGGGTCGCGGGTCGATTCCAGCCCAGGTCAAACATTCGTGTGATGAGCACCTGTGTTTGCATTGTGTCTTGTGTCTGGCTGGATGTTGTATATTTATATGTATATGTATGTATCGATCAGCTGTCTGTTACCTAGTTTGGGGTCAGATGGCCGTGTGTGAGATGTCCCCACATATTTATTATTATTACTAGCGACCCGCCCCGGCTTCGCACGGGAAAATGGTTATTGTGGGTTATTCTTGAGTATATTATGCATGTATTATACATATAAACCTTCCTCTTGAATCACTCTATCTATTAAAAAAAACCGCATCAAAATCCGTTGCGTAGTTTTAAAGATTTAAGCGTACAAAGGGACATAGGGACAGAGAAAGCGACTTTGTTTATATTATGTAGTGATTATTATTGGCAAATGTCTTTTTTTTTCCTCGGCTTTCACCGGTTTACCAATACGCACGGGCCTAAGCCAAGTGCGTATCGGGACAAAAGTTCGAGAGGCTCTGTGAGTTGGTATAATTCGTGTTTGGACAAGGGAGAGTTTGTGAGGTTAGTTGTGAGATAGGTTCTGTAGTACAAAGTTGTGAGAATTATTATTATTATTATGTAGGTACATTTAAAGATCACGGGTCCATAGAGACCCGGTCCTTAGGGAGGCGTGCATGGGGCCAAAGCTAACATGTAGAGGCCCGTTTAGTACCATTTATTCTAAAATGTGAGATGGCTCGCATCTACCGGGGCCTATCCTCCAACACACTACAGAAATGTGCTGGGGGACAGACCCCGCTAGCTGCAGAACTATTGCCAGGGAGGGACAAACGTTGGTCTGGGCTATGCGGGTGGGAGGTAGTGGACTGGAAAACTGGGCTATTGAAGTGAGATAGCGGACGTCTGCTCGTTAAAGATCTCACGACATTAAATCTAGCAGACGGTGACTTGCCACTTAATAAATGGGCTACCCTAAACGGCCGCACGCATGGTGCGACAAGGGAGCAACATTGTCGTAAGTGGCTCAGGGTGTGGAGAGGTGAGACTGCGGGGCGTTAGACGTCGGTGGAACACCTAGTAGAACCCCCGGCGTTATGACATTTTACACTTCCACCCTGGAGCATTGGTTCCGCTCTTGCGCTGTTCACTCGAGGCCGGCCAGTTAAGTATTATTATTATTATTATTATTATTTATTTAGTTAGAACGTTTTTGTACGAAGTTAAAAATTAATTATACATGAATGGGTGTGATAGGAAGTTACAAGAGATAGTACCACTGATAATACCCGACTGAACTTATTTACATGACGATAACAGTGTCATCAAGCTATACGTACATACTGGGTTATTTTTTAATCACAGACAGACAGACAGGTATGTTTATATTTTATCACTTTTCATACGCGGTTAACAGGTTTTTCCGTAGGAATGAGGTATTTTTCAGCGGAAAAAAGTGGCCTATGTACTCTCCATCCTTTCAACTAACTCATGGTCTAAGAAAACAAGGTCTAACCACTAGACCACGTGACTGACACGAGCCTACGTCATTTATACTTCATTTTGCCTATTCATCCTTGTCGAATGCGTGTAATAGACAAGGATGAACAGCGCAAAATGACGTAGGCTTGTGTCAGTCACGTGGTCTAGTGGTTAGACCTTGTTTTCTTAGACCATGAACTAACTCTATGCCGAAAATCAAGTCGATTGGTTGCTTAGTTAGGCCGTGAAGGAAGGACAAACAAACAAACACACTTTCGCTTTTATCTATATGTATGTATGTTATGTAGGTACAGACAGTCGCGGACAGAGGTTTAACGTCCGTCATGCTGCTGCGTCCGGTGCTGTTTGAGGGAGGTGATATCACTAATATGATATGACTAATATTTTGTTAGACTATTAAATAAAGTAACACTCACCATATTCCTTCTCGTACAGCTGCCTAAACTGCGCGAGCGCCGGGTCATATTTGACCTCTTCAGGTAACTCCAGCCACAGCTGTACGGCCCCAGGAGTCAACTCAGCGCAGGAGACCAGCGAATATTGGCTCCGGTTCAGCTCCGGAGTAGACTCCTTCCTGGAACCACTCCAACTCTTCACACTCTTCACCAGTTTCTCCATGTCAGCTCCAGGTTAGATATATTGGGGACATGAGTCCAGGGTTGGAAGGTATTTTGTCAAGAAGTTTGTTGTAATTTGATTTTATTGCTAACGATCATGGTTATTTTATTATTGTATGTATGTAAGATTTGTTTGTAAACATAAGCCGATTGCCAGATTTTGACATTGCTAGATGAAAGAGGGGATGATTATAGTAGAAATAGTTAAAGGATTAAAGTTTTAATCTTTCTATCTAAAATAAATACCATCCTACCTCTCTGAGAAATTGGCTGAGTATTGAATAGTGTTTAGGGGCAGATCTTTGATAGGAAGGAAATAGGCAAATAAAATTATTTGTATCACTCGTAATAATATTCGTATAATTTTTTTTATTTTCCCAGATATTATTATAATATAAGTGATTATCTTATGCCTTTGTTGTTCCTTATAGCCGTCTATAATATTACTAATTTTTTTTTTAATTCCTACATAAAAACCTATCCTATCCTATTTTCTTACTTCCGTTCCTTTTAAAATAAAACCGCGTTTTGTTTCTTCACTTTTTGTTTGTGGCTATATGCTAACCGCATGACGCCAAGGCGCAAAAATGAAAAGGCCTATAATAAAAAGGATATTATGGATATAAATTACTTATAAGAAATTATTAAAACAATACATACATGTAAAAAATGTTATCTAGTTCTATATCTTGGATCATAGTTCAAACTTTTTTACGAACTTTGCATCACTTAATACTTTCACATCAATGTGAAGTCCTGAGGGACTTTAAGCGGTCACCCATCCACTCCCCCTCATCACATCACTTTTAAAGAAATTAATTCATCTAAACTAGATTACGCGTATTTCTTAAGAAGCCTGTGAATACCGTGCTATTTCAGAACAACTGATTTTGAAAAGCTAACTTTCATGAAATAAGCCTGACTATACACTGGCAATTTAAAAAGAAAGAACCGTTGAAAAAAAAAAACTATGAAACCGGTGAAAATCTTCAAAAGGAAGTAAAGAAAAATCTAAAATATGTTTTTTTTTACAAAGTGGTCGAAGTGGACTGTTCAAAGTGGATAGTGGATGGAAGGTTTATTTCAATAATACATGCATAATATACTTAAGGATAACCCATAATAACCATTTTCCCGTGCGGAGCCGGGGCGGGTCGCTAGTTTTGTATAGGTACCTACAAGCGAATAAGGTTGATTTTTAATGGTTGAAAGTAACTTCACTATTTAATAATTACACGAACACATAACCCTAAGAATAATGAACCTCCAAAAATCTTATTGATAGCGAAAGCGTTTTCGGAACCATTCTACCATTTTAAAGTTCCAAAAAATTCTAATTTGGAATTACATCCCTCTCTCTCTGATGTTTCCCTTTGATTCATTTTGACATTACGAAAATTGAACTAAAAAGGATATGTTTTTATCTGTAACCTATGTCTGTAACTAAATAAATACGACACTGTTATTGGACAAAATTCTTCGTTGGACATTTTGTATTTTGGACATTAGTCGCGCAAAAGATCTATTTGACTAATCGTGGTCTGCTGACTCTACATTATAAAAATGTCTTTGTAATAATCGCGACAGAGGTGTGTTATGAGAAAATAATTGTACAGTTGGCGCCGAAACACTAGTCGGTACAATCAACGCTGCCCAAATATGATTTTAATGACGCGTGATATTATAATCTATTCAGGGACTATAGTCTTCTACCCCTGGTTTCAACTGCATGGTTTAGCTTTTTTTTTTAAATATGGATTTTGATTAGTTTTTATAATAAAGTATAACAAAAGAGCATTAAAGGAATAGTGTTAAATTTCTATAAAATGTACAGACATAAGTTCTGGGTTCCAATCCTGGTGGGGATTCGTCGAACAAATATGACTTTGTGGGACTTTCCCCAGTTTGATTTAGACATAGCTACATTGCAATCGGTCCTGCTAGGCCCGCATCCAGCCAGCGGCTTCCCGCGACCCTAACCAAATTTTCCCGCCTTCCGGCATGCTATTCATGAACGGCCTGCCTCAATGACTCTATTAACGAGCATTGTGCCTAGGTTTTCCAATGTGCAGTGGTCCTCCAAGCCATGATTACGATATCTTCGGCAAACCCATGGTCCAAGAAAACATGGTCTTACAATTACGTGGTCACGTGACTGACACAAGCCTACGTCATTTTCCGCTGTTCATCCTTGTCTATTACAAGTATTCGACAAGGATGAATAGGCAAAAGGACGTAGAAATTTTCTTAGGCTCGTGTCAGTCACGTGGTCTAATTATAAGACCTTGTTTTCTTTGACCATGGGCAAACCGAAGGTGAGTGATCTACACTCGCTGATTACGTAGAATCAGCTCTTAAGCTCTAACTTAAATTTAAAAAACATAAAAGTCTCTTTCACTTTCTTAAGAACGAAAAGGGACAGGTGATTAACTTAAAAATTTAGAGACGTCAAACAACGATTTTACGCGTAGTACGACATAGATCAAGTTTAAAGTACTTATTGATTTTTAACTTTAGGATATTTATTATTAACATCACTTAGTTAAGTCAGTTATAAATTATTTTGTGGCGAGCTTAAAATTTTAGCAGGCATGCGAAAACATCCCACTTAAAATTATGCTGAATTTGACAACTGAGCTCTTATCTAATCATTCATTCAAAATTAGATTCATTTATCATCCATCCTTTTCGATTCCCATATAAACGAAAAAGATCAAAACTTAAATTTTGAGATTTTATCAGCCACGCCGAAATTGAGTCCATTATCGCTCATTATAATATTATTTTAATTTAATAAAATGACTCATTGCTACTGGAAATATCCTAATGTCATTGCAATTTTCCTGGCACATAAAAATAGATAAGTTACCATTAGTTCTACGGTAAGTGAAGGCCATATTCGGTCGTTGAACTGTTTGGGAAACTGCGCAGAACCTGTTTGTGTCTAGAATTCTAGTGCTTACTTTATGCTCTAGGTCTGACGGGCCGCTCATGTAAGTGTGTGTTTCTTTTAAACATTACAAATGTTAGACTACAACATCTAAGTCCTTAGAATAAGTATAAATAGAAAAAAATCTGGGAGAGAACGCCTAATCGAGTATGAACCGTAAGCACGGATATGAACGAACAGTCCGAATATCTTCAGCGCGTTCGTTTAGTATCAAATGGTTATCGGAGTTGATTATTTTTCCCGGTGAAAATAAGAAATTTAATAGGAGAACATTTTGAAATGTGCAGTGATAAGTTGCAATGATTCAAAGAACAAATCAAAAAAGAAAAATGTTATTGTTTTCACCGCCCATACAAAATCTACCAAAATTTGCTTACGCTTGACATAAAGGCAGAGGAGCGATGCGCGTGCTCTATGTATATTTATTCTCTAAGGTTAGACTTTAACATCTAAGTCATACAAACATCACCTTACCGTCATCACCAGGCAGCTCCACAATTCTGACACCAGGGTTTGTGAGGTAGGATAACTGGATAACCTCGAAGCCCACATGATAAGCAAGCACCTAGGTCTGATTGCTTTTGTTTTTTACCTACCGATTTTGTTGTTGTTTGCATTATTGTGACTTAATCATAATAAATGATTCATTATTTATTTGTAGTCTTTGTTTCCTTTATTTTATTTGATCAGGTTTTTCTTTTTCAATTTTCTTTTAAACAATAAAAGCGTTAACTCTTTGCTCAAGCAAGTAGGTACTATGTACATGAATACAAATTAAATGTAAAATGAGTCACACACAGTCTTGGCCTTTAAAATTACCATTTAAGTATATTTAATAATTTGCTATGTCAATCGCGTCCCACACACTTAGCACCGTACAGACAGTCATAAGGAAAACCATGAAACTAAATCACTTAAACATAACTTGTTGCATTTGAACACACAAGTATGAACCAACTAGGTACATTAAGAAAATTCAAATCCCTACTAAATACATGCGAAAGAAACTCTGTCTGTCTGTTACGCTTCCACGCCAAAACCATTGAATCGATTTTGATGAAACTTGGTAAAAAGATAGAGTAGACCTTAAGCCGCCAATACACTCTCGACAAAACCCGAGAGCCGAAAGGGACGCGGTTATGCGTTAGAATGGAATGCAAATACACCGCGCACACTCTTGCGCATAACTGCGTCCCTCATATTGGCCATGTCTCGTCTAGTTTTGTGGAGAGTGTAGTGCGGCTTTTAGGGAAGGCTACCTTTTACTTTTTACCGAGGGAAAATACCCCATTCTCATGGAAAGCTAGTATTTAATTTGTTTTAAAGTGGCCACTCAGAGACTTGTGTCACTATTTAATGTCCGTCCATCTTTTGGTTTACCAAATCTTAACGGTCCAATAGTTTCAGTCGAAATAGGCCCTGAGCCTGACAGATGGACGGACAGACTAACAGAACACACGTACCTATGTGGGAATTCGACCCATGTCTACAGATTCCCAACTCTACAGATTTTCAATTTAATAGAATCCCATTATTCCTGATTCCCATTTCTACAGATTTTCAATTGGACAGCAGAATCCAATTATTCCTGATTTTCATAACTACAGATTCCCAATTCTACAGATTTTCAATTAAACAGAATCCCATTTCTCCCAATTTTGGGTACGCCGCTTAATACAGAAGTAAGTTGTTAATTAAGCGCTTTTGTGGTAGTGTAGTCGTAAAAAAGCAAAAGAAAATTGTTATAGTCGTAGTAAATATTAGTAACTAAAACAATCTGGATTTTGTAGAGTACTACAAGAATGTAAACAATAGGTACAGAAGCCAGCACATGCGGTTGGACATTCGCACTACGAAATTCAGCCCTAATTCTACGGAATACGGGCGCTCTCAAAATCTATAAGTCCAGCCGCATGTTCTGCCTACTACTGTACAACTAACGACACATTGACAGTATTTTGTAAGATCATATTTCTTGCTAACTGGGCATTTGAAACACGTGAACAACCGAATGCTTCTATTGGCATTACATCGATGTTTATGCTCTTTGCCATAAACAATTTTTTAAGTGCCTCCATTTCTTTCTCTCTACCCTACTTATCGTTGGTTAAAAGTCCACCGAAAGGGCTCGAGCCTACCCTGACATTAGGGTATTAAAAATAAAATACGACGTCATACGAAGTGGCCGTTCACGTGGCTGAAGTTTATATGAAAACTAGCGACCCGCCCCGGCTCCGCACGGGAAAATGGTTATTGTGGGTTATCCTTAAGTATATTATGCATGTATTATACATATAAACCTTCCTCTTGAATCACTCTATCTACTAAAAAAACCGCATCAAAATCCGTTGCGTAGTTTTAAAGATTTAAGCATACAAAGGGACATAGGGACAGAGAAAGCGACTTTGTTTTATACTATGTAGTGAAGTTGAATATAATTTTTTGAGATTTCAACCTATATTCCTTCTTAGGTAAAGTTGTTCAGTTTCAAGAGTGCTACCTTGTTGTGGATAAATAACCAGTTCAATTTCATCGTGTATATTTGAATTATAGGTATTATATTCTATTCTATATAATATATTCTATTCTATTATTCAGATGTCCCACTGCTGGACAAAGGCAAAGCGTCAGGCCCATGCCCACTTTGGTCAGATTCGTGGTAGAATACAAAATAAAATTTTATTTACACGAATATAATAATGTCTATAGAAGTGTCTCAACTACAAAAAGTCTAGTGTTTTAGGATTCTTTGGCTATGTTATTTTAATTTTCATAAACGATAAGAAAAAATAAGAGACACAGGTTTGATGGTACGAAAATCATATTTTCCAGGATCCACCCACAAAACCCGGTGTAAGTAAATAAATAAATAAATAGATAGATATTTTCATGGATCATAGCTAAGAATACTTACGATTGTGTCACCTTGCAATCAAAAAAAAACCAGATCAAAATTGGCGCATCCGTTTAGGAGCTACGATGCCACAGACATACTGACACCCCTCTTTTTGTCGGGGGTTAAAAAACCGGAAAATCTGCGCGTTTTGCTCTTGTAGCAACACGGTGTAGATAGATCTAGGTAGCATAGACTTGGCTAGAATTTATACCACGTAACACTTTAGACAATAGTACTGCAAGGCGTTATGTGTCGGTCTGTTTGTTTTACGACTTATGACATGTCATTGCATTCATATTGCACTTGACTCACGATTGCAGTAATGCACTTGATGCAACAGACTCAAAACAAATACTATATTATCGTCAGTGTATTAAGACTAGAATATCAAAGTCAAGATCAAGATATTTTATTCATGATAGATTTTTAATAACATTAAATCAAAAAATTTGAAAACCCCCGCCAAAAAACAGTTACTTGATCCTTTCAACAACTAGAAAAGAGCTAATAAAAATAGTTAAATATAATTAAATAGTTGAAGATATTTTCTTGGATCCTAGCAAAGAACACTCTCGATTGTGACACCTTGCGAACAAAAAAAACTAGATCAAAATCGCGGCCATTTAGGAGCTACGATGCCACAGACAGACAGACAGACATGTCAAACTTATAACACCCCCATGGTCCAAGAAAACAAGGTCTTATAATTAGACCATGTGACTGACACGAGCCTACGTCATTTCTACGTCATTTTGCCTATTCATCCTTGTAGAATGGGTGTAATAGACAAGGATGAACAGCGAAAAATGACGTAGGCTTGTGTCAGTCACGTGGTCTAATTGTAAGACCTTGTTTTCTTGAACCATGAACACCCCCCTCTTTTTCGTCGGGGGTTAAAAAACACGTAATAATTGGTATTCTGTGGTAATAATATCGCCAAGATATTATATTATACAGGGCGTCCCACCGCTATGCCACATGGAGGGAAAGTACCTTAAATATTGTAGATAGAACATTTTACTGAAAGAAGACTTTATTTTATTTCTACAAACTATTAAAACTGCATTCATACATTTTTTAATAATGACATGGTTGAACCGGGAATCGAACCCGCTATACGAGAAAAAAAAATATCCTGTAGTTTTATCATACCGATCGAAAGGCTTCATCATAAGGGTTATTTTTTGCTAATAACATAGGTAGTGTCAGAAATAAAAGGAAGACTATGTATTTTAACATTTTTAATACAAAACTTATCAATTTTATTAACTGCTATGGCCCCCACGCTGTTGAATACAAAGTCGCACTCAAACTCAAACTCAAACTCAAACTCAAACTCAAACTCAAACTCAAACTATCATTTATCACTCTTTTGATTAATTCACTCACTGTCGATTTTTAGGGTTCCGTACCTCAAAAGGAAAAAACGGAACCCTTATAGGATCACTTTGTTGTCCGTCTGTCCGTCTGTCAAGACCCTTTTTCTCAGGAACGCGTGGAGGTATGAAGCTGAAATTTATATCAATTACTCAGGTCTACTGTCCCTTGAAGCTATGAAAAAATCAAACTTCTAAGCCAACGCAATCAAAAGATACAGCCGTTTATGCCGCAAATTTTCGACACTTGCAAGGGAATCAAAACCTACAGGGTGCTTCCCGTGAACTCAGAATCTTGAAATTTGGTACGAAGCAACGTCTTATAGCATAGATAAAGGAAAAATTACGAAATCCATAAATTTTTAGTTACATCACATAATATATATTTTTTTAATAATTTTAACCTTACTACCCATTTCCTCATAAACGCGTAGAGGTATTAAATTGAAATTCATACCAAATACTCAGGTCTATAATACCTTTAAGCTGTAACAAAATCAAACTTCTATGTCAACGCAATCAAAAGAAACAGCAATTTAAGCTGCATATTTTGAAACTCGCAAGTACTCGCAAGGGAATCAAAACCTAAAGGGTACTTCCAGTCGACCTAGAATCTTGAAATTTGGCATGAAGCAACGTTTTATAGCACACATAAAGGAAAAATTCCGAAAACCTTAAATTTTTAGTTACATTACAAAATATATATTTTTTAATAAATATAAACTTATTACTTTTTTCCTCATGAACGCGTAGAGCTATCAAGTTGAAATACTTACTTAGTACTTAGTTACTTAAACGATAAAGAGATCTTTGTCTTAAATTTATGCTCCTCCATCTTTCCCCATTGTAATGTTATGAATTTCATTTTGCAATAAGATTACCATAGTTATGACTCGATTGTCGTAATGAAAGAACTTTGTAAACCTTGCAGGTTTGTACGGAACCCTCGGTGCGCGAGTCCGACTCGCACTTGGCCGGTTTTTTATTTTACCTTGTTGTGGTGGATATTTAGAAAGTTCTATTTGTAGCTCGTGGACACTTTCATACCGGTTCTTGAAAACTAAACTTTTTACAAAAAAACAAAGTCGCTTTCTCTGTCCCTATGTCCCTATGTATGCTTAAATCTTTAAAACTACGCAACGGATTTTGATGCGGTTTTTTTTTATAGATAGAGTGATTCAAGAGGAAGGTTTATATGTATAATATATGCATAATATACTTAAGGATAACCCACAATAACCATTTTCCCGTGCGGAGCCGGGGCGGGTCGCTAGTAACCCCATAAAAAAATCTCGGCTACCACATCAAATGTTAAAATTCATGTTCTTTTTTTTATTTCTGACACTATGTTATTTTGCAAAAAATAATCCTTATGAAGAAGCCTTTCGATTGGTATGATAAAACTACAGGGTGTTTTTTTTTCTCATGTAGCGGGTTCGATTTCCGGTTCAACCATGTAATTATTAAAAAATGTATGAATGCAGTTTTAATAGTTTTTAGAAATAAAATAAAGTCTTCTTTCAGTAAAATGTTCTATCTACAATATTTAAGGTACTTTCCCTCCATGTGGCATAGCGGTGGGACGCCCTGTATAGTTAGCAGAAAACGTGAAACATCGGTTTTGGGGTTCCGTAGGTACCTCTAACTAAATAATGAATTTGAAACATCGAGGCCAGTTCTGGGTGATAAATTTAATCTATGAAGAAAAAAAGTTTTGCAATCTATTCTGTGTGACTTAAATGAATGGGCTTTTGTAACAATCCCAAATATATTTATTTTTTTACAATTTCATGATAAATAGTTTTAAAGTTAAGTATTCAAGTAAATCGGCAAAAAAAACATTCCTCCCCCTATCTCTGAAAATAATTGGACTAAATTTTTGAAAAAAATGCTGAAGGTTGGCCTTTTATTTACCTATATTACAAGAAATCCTAATAAAAAGTACCTATTTCAAATAATAGGATATTTTACTTAAGCGCAGCGCACTAGTATTGGGAATTTATTTTTCTTGTACGGAATCCTAAAAACTATGGTTTGTTTCTACGCAACCTAGTACCAGTTATCAGATAATATATTCATTTGGTATGATTATCTAACCTTGTCCTTTGATGTTATTTTAATAAATATTTAAGATAGTCATAATTACTTATGGGAAATGATAACCACAATGTTGCGTTTGTTACATGAAGGATTATCAAAGAGATATATAATGAAGAACAACGTATATATGTTACGGCTAAAACCCGAAGTGCGGCTACACCTAGTTTTAGCCGGTTAGAACTAGGTGTAGCCGCACTTCGGGTTTTAGCCGTAACATATATATTAGTTACCTTGTACCGAATATACAAAAATCCATATTTGTTTCGCTAGCCTTGCGCCCCACGGTTCCCCTCGCGTTAACAATTTTCCCTGTGAGAATTAAGTATTTTCCCGCGGTAAAAGGTAGCCTGTGTTATTTAGATGTACAAGCATTACCTACTGTTAAGTTTCATTAAAATCCATTCAGTAATTTTTGCGTGAAAGAGTAACAAACATCTATGCATACATCCATCCTCACATTAGAAGGATTTTGTTTTCATTACTATAGCCATCTACTCTTTTTTCACATTACTAAATATTTAATGAAAAGAATTATCGTTATTTACGGAATTTTGCTAGATGCATTTTTCATCTGATTTAGGTGAAATTTTGTGAAGTTTAATTTTATTCGTTTTATGATAAATTAAAAATACTAACTTTATCATAAAACGAATTTAACTTACTTGCGAGGATACCCACAAAGTCAATTTTTTTAAATAAATATTTCAGGTTTAGATTTTATTTTTCCGCCCTAGCCTTGACCTAATATTTCAATCTGACGACACGCCCTATTGTCTGTTATTTAATAAACATAACACACGCTTTATCACATCAAGTTTACAATTACAATATGTCACGGAATCTGTGAGCCTATCCCACAGAGGTTTATGTGAAAAGAACAAATCAAAGGTTTTTTAGTAATGTGTGTTATCAAATCGAAGCAAAAAATTAAAATCATTGAGCTTGGGCAGGGACTTGAACTCGCATGTCCTTGGCTATCCGGGCCATACACAAGCACTACCAATTGTACCACCAAGTCTCTACATCTCTCGTTACTTACGCTAACTCTATTTTTTTTCTTTTCGCTTCGATTAATAGTAATAAATATACGGTAACAGACGACATCTATTGAAGAAGTAAGAAGTCGAACTAAAGTGTGTTGCCATAAAATAGGCTGCTGCAAATATTTTAAGTTTGTAGCATAACACAAGATTTCCAGTGCCACAAATGAAGTATGCGGCATGCGACAACGTATTACGTATCCGATTCGTAGTCGCTAACAATGGGCCTCATAAGAAGGCTCAAAGTACCCAAAGAGCGATGGAGAAAGCTATGCTTGGAGTTTCCTTGCGTGATCGAATCAGGAATGAGATCCGCGGGCGAACCAGAGTCACCGACATACCACAAAGAATCGTTTAGTAGCAGTGTGCGGGGCACATTGCACGTAGAACCGATGGCCGTTGGGGCAAAAGGGTCCTTGATTGATAGGAAGAAAGAAAAGAGGTGGTGAGGGTCGCGGAAAGCCGCAGGATGCTGGCCAAGCAGGACCGATCATTGTGGAGATCCTTGGAGGGCCTTTGTCCAGCAGTGGACGTCTACAGGCTGAAATGATGGTGATGATGATGTAAAAATTTATACAGAAAAAGAAGTTTCTTAAACAAAATTTTGTTCAAATCAATATTTAGGATTGACAAGTTAATTAGAGCTTAATTAAATTAACATGTCTGTCTCGACTACGGCTAACACTTTTATGGCTTCGACTTAACAAGAGGCCGAAGTCAGAAAAAAAATCGACTTCACCGTAAAAAATATATTTAAAACCAATCAGACGATATTTTTTCACTATTCTAAAAAGAGATTGAGCTTACCTTGAAATCAGTAGGCCTACTATGTAAGTAGCGACAGGCTCGAGAAGCTGTCAAACGCGACATATTGACAGAACTATACTATGGCTCTAATGTCACTATGTCGCGTTTGATAGCTTCTCGAGCCTGTCGCTACTTACATAGTAGGCCCACTGGGTGAATATTTCCACGCTGCCCAGTGCGGGTTGGTCAACTTCACACACAACCTTTGAAAAGGGGTGCATAATTAAATAGGTACTATTACTCTTACCTTTGCATCAATATTCCTTTACCGTTCGAAAAAAAAAAGCATTGAGTACTAGGTAAGTTTTTTTTTTCGCTAGATATTGTCAATAAAAACGAAATCATCTGCGTATTTTAGAAACACTTTTTATCATTTATCACTATTTAAACAATCAATAAAAATGAATCACCGAAAATTTGGTAGGCGTATCACTTCTTACTGCCTGTATCGAATTGAATAATTTGTATTTAGTTGTGTATATTTTTAATTACTTATACTCGTATCGTGAAACTCATGAAAATGTACTTAGTCTATTATTATTTTTCATAAAAAATGCCCTCTACCTACGTAATATTCATCTTTGTCATACCTTATACTTCTATTCATTTATTTTAATATTGGTATATTTTTTTAATAAAAAGTAACAAAATCTATATTATAATAAAACTGTAGAAGTCAAATGTCTGTACATAGAAAAAAAAAGATGAAATTCGAGTCAATAGGATGTATGAAGTGAAATAGAACATATCCAGACAAATTTCTTTTTTAATGTTTCTCTGTCTGTTTGTACGGGCTAATCTCCGAAACTATTGGACCGATTTGAATGAACTTTTGCATGGTGGTTCTTTACATCCCTGGTCAACATCTTGGATACTTTTAATCCCGGAAAATTAAAGAGTTCCCGTGGGATAGTTAAAAATTACTACGGAAAAGTCGGAAAACAACGCGGGCGTAGCCGCGGGCAGACAGCTAGTACCTAATTAAATAAAGCGTCACCTAACGCGGAAACAGACACTTACAGCTAATTATAAATTCTTTTCGGAACTATCTAGCAATGATAATCTTGGCAATACGGCTTATGCACACAACACAAGCAAAATCTCACTTATTTTATTTTATTTTCAAACAAAACACACTGTTTTCACACAAAAACTGCGTTCAGTTTAGAGAAAAGTCTCTACAACAATGTTTTCTTTTTAATCTTTGTTGGTATCTTGTCACAAAAGCGCGGGAATCGATTAAAAAATATAAGTTCTATTTTTAAAATGTCCGACGCGAGCGCTCGTGAGCTTGGTCTGTGTTCTACTAACGGGGCACGAGCACAGAGTATATAGCTATCAGTATCATAATATTATACTAACACAAAAACACAAGTTGTTATCAATAGGAAAAGCATATGAGCGCTACGCATATCGCTTCTCATTAATATTTAAATGCGAAAGTGGTGGTTTCTTGTTTATTTTTATTCGATCTAAGTGTCAAATAGGTAGAAAACCCAGTAACAGCAGAGCAGACTTTGATATTATTATAGAGCGGACTCCCAAAGGAGATTCGTTTGAAAAATTTGCATACCGCCAACTATTTTTGGTAGGTATTTGTTCTAGAGACTTTTAGCTATATAAAAATAATTGTTGCTACAGCTTGAATTGCTATAGCTTAAGGTCCCTAGATAGAACACATATCAAGAAATAGTTGGCGATACGCAAATTTTTAAACGTGATACCGGTGGGAGCCTGCACTATGATGCAATTTGGCAGGTATAGATATATCTCAACCCCCATAGCATGAAGTGCTACGACAAGAGTTTATCTCATATTTAAATATATGTTCGGCGGCTTTAATTACATTTACCTATACGTATACCTACTCTACTATTCTTTATGAAATTTCACATTTTTTAAATAAATTCGGCCGATTAGGTCCGGAAGTTAGGGAAAGATTCAGAAACAAAATGGACGAAGATGGCGTATAGTGACGAATGAATTCCAAAATTGAATGTTTAAATTTAGACGAGAAAGAAATGGAAAATGAGTTGATATGTCCCTTTTAATAATGTCCCTTTCCCAAAATGTCCCCTGGTTTCAAAACGTCACTTTCCCTGAATGTCCCCTTCCCAAAATGTCTCTTTCCAGAATGTTCCCTTCCCACAATGCCCCTCTCCCGAAATATCCCTTCCCCATAATGTCCCTGCCCCAAAATGTGTTCTGTATTTTTTTCTGTTTATAAATAAAATATCAACATATTTATATTTTGTTATCAAAACACGTTACTTGTCAAATTCCAGATTATTTGGACTATGAATTTTATAAGTATAACTTTTTTTTACCCTCCTACCTCGTTACAGGATAAGAGTAAAGACACGACACAATTCATGGTCTGTCACGCGTGGACTGTCATGTAGAGGTGTATATGCTACTTATGAGCCCAATACACACTAAGCTAAGTATATTCATATTAATATGCCCAGCTATAACTTATATTATATATGCTTTGCTCTAATAATTACATTATACTAAGCTGCGTTTGTGGTGGGCTTTTACCGCGGGAATTTTGGTTTTCACAGATATCTGTTATATTCTATATAATAAAACTGTAGAGCTCGAAAATCTGTACATAGAATAAAATGAAAAAAACCGATTCAGATTGTTTTAATTTTTTTTGTTTATCTGTTTGTCGGTTTGTCTGTTTGTACGAGCTAATCTCCGAAACAACTGAATCGATTTAAATGAAATTCTGTATGGTGGTAGGTATCTTATATTATATCCCCGGTCAACATCTTAGATACTTTTCATCCCGGGAAATTAAAGAGTTCGCCTGGGATTTGAGTTCAAGCAGGACTTAAGCCTAGACTACACTCTCGACAAAACCCGAGAGCCGAAAGAGACGAGGTTATGCGTTAGAATGAGATGCAAATACACCGCGCTCACTCTTGCGCATAACTGCGTCCCTCGTATTGGCCATGTCTCGTCTAGTTTTGTGGAGTGTAGTGCGGCTTTTATGAACGTGACCGTACAATAAGAAATTTCAATATAAAAAGGATTTCAGTACATTTTTATGTTACCATTAAGAAGGTAACATAATAAATAACGTACCTAAGCACTGAAATACGTAAATGTATACTAAAATAAAACTAAAAATCGGCGTGTCTGTACATTGATTTGTTTTTCAAAAAACTGATTGTAGGTGATAAAGGGAGTGTAGCTGAACACAAAAATACAAGTTTTGAAAAAAAATGTCCGTCTGTCTGTTTGTACGTTAATCTCTGAAACCGTTGGACCGATTTAAATAAAATTTTCCATGGTGGTGCCTTATATCCGCGGTCAACATCTTAGATACTTTTTACCACGGGAAATAAAAAAACAACAACGCGGGCGTAGCCGTGGGCGGGCCGCTAGTAAGTAAATAAAGAAATAAAAACTGTAACAAATTAAGATGACAAATTAAAACAAAAATGCATCACGTGACCGTTGCGTTACGTCAATCGCTTAAGTACCGCCATTTTGTCTTAATTTTCCATGTCTAATTTATCTTAAAGCGTCGGTGGCCAAGTGGCTAGGGCCGTTGACATCCATTCGAAAGGTCGCGGGTTCAAGTCTCTGCACGATCAATGCGTTTTAGATTTTCGATATCTTGTACGTTTATTTGACGCTCTTACGGTGAAGAAAAACATAAATAGATAAGTAAATCACATTTATTCTCAACTTCACTGTCACTACATAGTATAAAACAAAGTCGCTTTCTCCGTCCCTATGTCCTTATATCCCTATGTATGCTTAATCTTTAAAACTACGCAACGGATTTTGATGCGGTTTTTTTTAATAGATAGAGTGATTCAAGAGGAAGGTTTATATGTACAATACATACATAATATACTTAAGGATAGCCCACAATAACCATTTTCCCGTGCGGAGCCGGGGCGGGTCGCTAAAGAATAACAAACACATTGGATTACACATAACTTTATACTTAGGTAAATAATGAAGGTAGGTACAAATATTTAAGACAAAATTATGTAAAATTTCCAAACGTTAAAAAAAGCTATTTTGATTTGACTATAAACCTGCACACACCTGCAAAGTTATTCACAGTTGAGTGTGAAGGTGACTAATCCGCCCTAGGCCAGCGTGGTCAACTAAGGTCTATTTACCCTGGGAAGCCTTATATAGGTACTGTAGGTAATTGTAAAGATTTTTAACAAATAAAATATTTTTTTATTTATATTTTTTTTATACTAGGGTAGGCTCTCCTCTAGCCTCTCTGCGGGAACATCCTACTAATATTATAAATGCGATAGTTAGTGAGTATGGATGTATATTCGTTACTCTTTCACGCAAAAATTACTGAATGGATTTTAATGAGACATTGGAACAATATAGTACCTTTTATCGTGGGAAGAAAATTCCTCATACCAACGGAAAAAAAGTTAGCTCGAGCGAAGCCGCGGTGTGGAAAGCTAGTAATATTAATATAATAAGGTTTTGATGAACTTTATTTACTTTGAATTTGTAACATTTTTTTTAATACGCATTATCACAAATAAATTTTATTATTTTGAATTTCGAATTTTGAATGAACAGTCTTCATCCCTTTTCTTTGCAGTCAAAAGAAAGAATAGGTACACTATTTGTTTGTCTGTTTATATTCCTTTATTTATTATAATAAATAAATAATGAACAATGACGTATTTCCGTAGAACTTTAAACTGGTAAATTAGATCACAAATATTTGTATCCAAAGGTTGCCTACTCATACTATCACTATTGCGTTACGTGATAATGATAAATGTAAAACAAACACAGTCATTCTCATTGAAGCCGTGGCCTCTCCCTTAAAAGGGTGTTGCCATAATCTCCACGCCTGGCAGGCGGATTGGGAATCGCAGTTGTTGTAGGTTACACAGGTGAATGCTGATTTATTTAGGTTAGGTTAGGTTTGAAAAAAATATGCGCATTTTTGACCTTTTGTCCGGATTAATATGAAACAAAACATAGCCACGATATTGCCTTGAAGTAAAATAGGCTGCCGAATGCCGCAAATACCTCAATTTTGTATCTTTTCGACCCGCGGCTCCAGTTTTTCCCGTGGGAATGAGGGATTTTCCCATGGTATAAGTTGCCTATGTGTTATTCTGATGTATAAGCTATATTATAGTAATTTGTAAAGTTTCATAAAAATCCATACAGTAGTTTTTGCGTGAAAGAGTAACAAACATCCATCCTTACAAACTTTAACGTTTATAATATTAGCAGGATTTGCAGCATACCACAAAATGTCGCATGACACTGTTGCAAGTTGTTGCCTCGGCGTAAAAGAACCTCACTCTTGTAAAATAAATTATATTGAGTGAAATGACATTATTATCTCTGACTTTAAATTAGTATTTTGTATTACTAAGTAAGAAAGAAGTAAGTTTAGTAAGAAGACGTAATAAACAAGAGAATTCGACATCTACTAGGATTTCGAGACATCCCTAGGGATTTTGTGAAATACCCGATGTCCTCATTTTTCTCTGCGACATATTATTATGCACCATGATATTATTTGTTTATTCGCAACATAATGGTAGTACTCATGAAACTGAACAACAGAACTGTCTATCAAAAATAATAGATATTCAACATCTCAAATAACTTCGGTCACCGGCCTCTATGTATGAAAAGTTGAATTCGAACTTTGAGATTTCAACCTACCTATGTTCCTTAGGGAAAGTTGTTCAGTTTCATGAGCACTACTGTTGCGAATAAACAACCAGCTAAAAAAGATGGCCAAAAAAAACCCAGAATCCACAGGAATGAAAATACAGTATATGTCACCAAAGGGGCAACCCTGAAATATGTATAGCATACATAAGAGCTGAGAGCCAACAAAAAATAAGTACAAAAATCGGAGTAATTGTTATGTTGTGGCTAAACATTATGTTTTTGTTACTTGTCACATGTATTTTAGCTGATTATTATCAAAAGCACATGTTACAAGAAACAACAATATAATATCAACATCATTTTAGTCCATACATTTTTGGCCATCACCTTTCACGTTGTAGATACGGCCGAAGCCACGGAAAAATAACTAATTAATTCACTAGCAATCAGTCAGTAGTCTATCATGAAATCTGCAATAATAAATTATTACAAACTAATGATAACGTAACAAATTAGTTATACCTAATCGTTGTCATCTAGAGATACTAATTGCTGATAAACTCTATTTAACATTGACATACTTAATTAAATAAAGTAGTAGATACTTATAATAAAGTAATAGCCTAGATAGGCGATTGTTTCATTCTAAAGACATCTCTCCTTACTTTGCAATATTGGCTACTAGCGACCCGCCCCGGCTCCGCACGGGAAAATGGTTATTGTGGGTTATCCTTAAGTATATTATTATTATGCATGTATTATACATATAAACCTTCCTCCTGAATCACTATATATATTTAAAAAAACCGCATCAAAATCCGTTGCGTAGTTTTAAAGATTTAAGCATACATAGGGAAATAGGGACAGAGAAAGCGACTTTGTTTTATACTATGTAGTGAAGAAAGAACGCAGTATACAAACTTGTGGAATAAAGATCAAGTAACTCATTTCCTTAGACAGCGGACGGAGCTTCTACTTAAACATTTATTCTAAACGAAAAAGCTCCTTAGAGTTATTAAGTTGTTATTTTTAAGTAGACCAAATTATAAAAACTTCGTCTTTTCTCTTCTTTGTGTTGATAGAGACTTAATATAACCGTCATTCTCCTTTCTTATACAGCAATAAGCAGGTACTTTGAGAGTACAAACAATCAGTAACTGTTTGCGCAATCGCATACACATATAAGCCTCTCTGTTTGCTGATGACATCATTCATAAGCATAATCTGTTGAACAGATTCATTGTAGACCGAGAGCTAGTTAGAAAAATAAGTAGGTAATAAAAAAATGTGTTTAGAATCATAAATGACCAGAAAGATAAAAAAATTGCTTTGTAGGCCTACTAATGTAAGTAGCGACAGTCTGCGACAGGCTCGAGAAGCTGTCAAACACGACAAAGTGACATTAGAGCCATAGCAGTTCTGTCAATATGTCTCTAGCCTGTCGCTACTGAGGTACATAGTAGGCCTCCTAAGGACGCCAGTTTTTTCTTTTGTTTAAACTCTGGCAACAATCACTGTTATAAATTTGTTAGATTGAATTTTCGAAATTTTGTAATAGAGTTTGCCCAATTTTTAAAATATTTTATTAAACTTTTAATAAATTTGCATCACTTATATTTCAGCTTCGAGAGCGTCGGTCGGTTTCGATCCTAAATAAAATGTTTTCAAATAAAATTATAGGGCAAAGTTCCACTTGATAACCTTTAAAATTCATGTTTATACCTAATTAAAGCTACATTTTGTTATTAAACTTTATTTACTATAACTCTCTCTCATGCTATAATTGCACTTAATTTGTTTGTGCATATTAATTTGTCGTAAAATAAAATTTATGGGTGCATGTAAAGATTTATAGAAGGCATATTATCGATTTATTGATCAATCAATCAATCTTTAATCATTTCAAAGATTCTATGGTCTAGTTGTAAAAAATGTCGGACTTTTGATCGGAAATTTAAAGTTTTACTAAATATTGGAATAAGTTTGACAAGTTAAATTAAAAGAAATTTAAAAATCAAAATTGTTGTTTTATTAGAGTTACAGAAGCTAAGAAACTTATTATCAGATTTTTTCTAACAAGTTTAGTAGGTACCACTAGTAAGTTTGAGGTATATTTTTTTCTAAAAAAGCTAAAGAAAAAGCAATATGGATGCAAAATTGGATGAGATTGCAAAGCTAAAATTGGATGACATTTTTAATTGTTGTTTCTGTATAACTCAAAATGAAGGATCATCACAGTACTTACCTACATAATTACTTTGAAACTATCTCAATTTAATAACTTTACAATGCATTACAATCTGACTTACACCTGTTTGCACTAACTTTAGGCTTTTTGTATTTAAGAAAAACCTAAGCTAACTAAAGCTTGAAAAAATAATTGGTTTTCACCAACAGTCTAATTGGGGCCCTAAAGGTAGGCAGAAACTAAGCAGTTTAAAAAAAGTCTGAAGGTTAAAAATCTTCACCAAATCTCACCTAAAAATACTTTAGGCATCAACTTAAGCGATTCTTAAGTTTAGTGCAAATGGGCATTAACACATATTGAGTAATCCTAAAATTAAAATTTAGTCTGAACGTAGCTGGATAATTTTCTAATAGTGATTCGGTATCTAATCTGATAAGTAATGCGCTAAATAAGCACGTGTAGCGCTGATAATGATTATGCGTTGGCAGCTAACTAAGTAAGTATTTTATCAAGCTTGATTTTCTAAACGCCTGACAAAAAATTAAAGCAATCGGTCAGATGACGATTTTAAGACGTTGCGCATAAAAAATAATAGGCGTTTGTAAGCTCTTGTCAGATTGGTTGAACAAAAAGATTTAAAAAAGAATAAAGAAAACTATTAATAATAATTTCGTCGTCCGGTTCTCGTGCGGATTGGTCGTGTGCAACTTGTGGCAACCAGTGTATTAGATTTAAATAATATTCATACTTTATTCATCATTTTGGAGAACATCGGTCCCTCCTGTTTCATCTTGGGCGTTCCCCCGTAAGAGGCGGCATCCATCTTGATTTGTGTCGGACCTCTCTCTCAAGCTCGGCGGATATTTCAAGTGAGTGTCCAGTTTAAGCGGTAATTTCAAATCTTATCAAACGGCGAGGACCGCCGGACCCGGACGGGATCGACCTTGCGACCTTGTGTTTCTGCGCCGGCTGTTGTTTTATATGCGATTTATGCAACCACACTGTTAAACAGCGCTAGGAAGAAACTGAATCCTTAGCAGAATCGTCTATTTTTCAGTCGCCTTTGCATGAAACCAATGAGTCACTGATGTCGTGTGAGGGTGAAGAGTCAGGTCATGATGAAACTCAATTGAATATTAACACGGCTCGTCGAAACAGGGACATCTCTGAAAAAAACCCTGAATTTAACCAGGCACTACATAACAAACCCTTGCAGCAAAGCAGCCCGAAATCGTCACTGGATGCAAAAACCATGATTGTTCCACCAGAAAACTCATCGCCAGTAATGCTACAAATTCAGCAAATGCTTACTACTTTGACGAACAACATGACTGCATTGACCGTTTCTGTCGACGCGTGCCGTGAAGAGATTGCCGTGGTGCGCTCTGAGATAATTGAATTAAAGCATGAAGTTAATAATCGTCTTGAAAAGAATGAGGAGAACATAAAAGAGCTTCAAAAAGAGATTAAAGTACTGCGCTCCGGACTTAACCACTGTGACCGACAGCAATTGATGAACAACATTGAGATATCGGGATTAACCGAAAAAGGTGGTGAAAACCTTAGTCAGGTGGTTGCAGTTCTTGCTACAAAGTTAGGAATAAGGCTAGATCCAAAAGAGATCTATTACGTTATGCGGGCAGGAAGACGCCCTCGACCCTCGTGTGGACGATGGAGAGCAGCAGCTCCCGCGGCCCCGCCCCATCATCGTGCGCTTCACACGCCGCGCTCTGCGGGACGAGTTCCTACGTGCTGCAAGGATACGATATATATATACGATGGCTGACCCATACGTCAAACCCGTGAACGTGGTGCTGCTTGGGGGGACTGGTCTGCTCTAGTCAATTGCCGGTTGTTTTATTGGTTACTTATATAGTTTAGTTTTTCTACTTTGACTGGTTGCCTTCTTCAAATTGCATATTTTCGTTTGCACTCTTTGTTATATATTAATCAAATTGTATAAAATAATAATCTTTGTAAAATATTTTTGAAAAGATGCAACGCCTGTGGAGTTTCTTCCGGCGGGTTCTTCTCCACAGAAGACAGCCAAATTGTGAACCCGCCTCGACGTCGAAAAGTGATTTTTAAAATCTTACTTCGAATAAAACATTTTTCATTTTCATTTTCATTTTCATACGCCGTAATCTTTACACTGACC
This sequence comes from Teleiodes luculella, assembly GCA_948473455.1. Taxonomy (NCBI): domain Eukaryota; kingdom Metazoa; phylum Arthropoda; class Insecta; order Lepidoptera; family Gelechiidae; genus Teleiodes; species Teleiodes luculella. The sequence continues at coordinate 3,223,307 of OX419610.1, read as the reverse complement.
AGATCGAAGTGCCCGGCGAACGTATAGGTCTGTTTATGTGAACGAACATTTAACTAAATTAGACCGTCAGCTCTTTGGAAAAGCTCGTGGCATTGCGCGCGAACAAAACTTTAAATACATTTGGAAAAAAAATGGTCGCATACTAATTAAGAAGAACGAAAACAGTGACACTTACCACATCGATTCAGAGGAGGATTTATTTCGGCTGCAAAACCATAAATAGTGTTACACGCATGTAGATATAAAGTATTCAAATGCTTAAAAATAAATTTAATAATAATCATAGGTCAGCAATACTCAAATCACTTATGTACGCCTCTTTCAATACAAGCAACTTTTTTTGTTATTAATATTTACATAGCTAATATTTCTTTTTATTATTTTTCACATACTAGTAAGCCACGTATGCCCTGGGGTGCAACAGTGAATGGATCTCGTTTTTACTTAAATTCTTCTATTTACAATTATTTTAGCTTTTACTGTTCCCTGTCCGGGGGCGATTATTTGAGAATGTGCGAATCACTGTTCCGGACGTAAATAACATATTTGAAATTACATTTTACAGAATATGTATCACTTTTCATATGCACCCATGTGTACTCTATATGGCGCAATAGTTATAACTTTGCTATGTATTTAAATTCTATAAGAATTTTATCATTAAAAGACGAAAATCTAATTACCATTCGTGTCCCTTTTCCCAGATTTTGACCTATTTTATCAAATTTCTCGGTAAACACCTTGACGAATGCAATTCAACTAATAGATTCCATAAATATAATGTTCGATGTTATTACATAACAGAAAGCAGGCAATGAAAGATCATATTTTCCTTAATTTAATGTACTCTAAAAAATGTCCAAGGGCTACCACCTAATTACCATTTGATAAGATTGTCACCTTAACTAATTTGCCTATAACGGTCCTACACTTCTTCTTAATACTTCATCGGATGGGTCGTTGACCTTACTTGTTAGTCAGCTGGAACAAATGTGTGAAAGAACGGTTTTGCTGTTCCAAAATTACAATCTTCATGCGCTGAGAGGATTTTGTTTTTTGGACGGCTTTATCCCATTTCTGTTTGTGGTTAGTGGATTAACATATTTCACTTTATTTTGCTATTATTATAATCTCCTTAGTGTTTACTTTTAGTACAGACGTAACAGTAATTTCTGTTTATTATATAAAGCTACAAAAAAATAAAATGTTCAAATTCTAATTACCATATAGGCAATTACCGTTTTATACCGTTCGTATATTAGCGAACGGTGATGAGCCTTCATGAATGGTTATTATAAGCATTGATATCTTGTTGAGAATAACATGATCAAAATCACATAAAAACGTTTTTTCTTAATTAAAAAGTTTCTAATCCAGAAGAATTTTTATAAACTACAGGTATTTATCCCATTTTATTAAGCATACGTCTTCCCACTACTGACGCCGAAAAAAGAAATAAATCCGACGTATGGTCTTATTGTGATAAGCCCACCTTTGCCAGGGCTTCTTCTTCTTTTTCCCGGCCTAGTGCCAGGGTCGGCTACTCAATCTCCTCCACTTTACCCGGTATTCAGCATCCTCTGGTATGGGATTGTTTTCTTTCATATCCGCTTTCATAACGTCCAGCCAGAATTTCTTAGGTTTGCCACGAGATTTAGGGTCTTGAACAGTAATCTCACTGCTTCTTCGAGGCATCTTTTCCCTAAATAGTTTAACGAAATGCGTTTTATATAACCAAACCATCGGAGACAACTTTCTTGCAGCCATCAGCCAATCCGCAATGTCACAGACTTCGAGGGTGCCACGGATGTGCGCATTATGGACAACATTTATTTGCGTTACAAAATGTATCCAGCGCAAAATCTTCATCTTCGTGACGTGAAGCTGCTGAACATGTCTTCCGAGGACAAGTCAGGTCTCGCTGCCATATAATAAGACTGCTCGAGTGATTCTCTTACACAAGGCCCTTTAGTTTCACCGGTATATTAGTGTCACTAAGGAAGCTTGTTCGTTTCCGCTACAAATTCGACTCTGACTTTTAAGGAGTCGGGGTCTATGCTGCCACTCTTGCTTGCCGGGTATTTTCGCAACATTTAGTTTTAGACCACCGTTCTCTAGCGCGTTCTTCCATTGGTTCACCTTATGTTTATACAGAAACTGTTCTGTTTGTCCTCATCCGTTAGTGCAATGTTATCCATCAGCAGAATACATCACAAGTTACAGAGATGGCTCATACTGAAAGGACTCAGTGCTGAGCCTTGGTGAATACCAACTGTGATTGAGAATGGATTAAAATCTGCTCACTATGGATTCCGAATCTCACCAGGCTTATCTTAATTCAAAACACTACTTAGATGCTATTATGGTCGATCGAGATCTATTCAAGTATAACATCCAAACGTAATCAATATGCCATAAAGGGAAATTAGCATGGAAAGAAACTAAGTCACTTAGCGCTTTGGTTCATCTTTCAGATTACGCACAGCAAAGTTGTGGAACGATTGGCTAGCAGCGTCTGCATTGCCGAGTGCCTTCAAACAAACTCTTTTTAAAGCCAGTGTAAACAGGCATTTTCTAAACGGGCTCGCTTTACCTTCAGCCTCATCTCTCGTGCTATGTGGGCTTGACTAAGAACAACAGCAATTCCATCAAAAAAAAAAAAATACATTGAACAATTACAGTCACACGTGGACTCGATGGTACCTACTGTGGTACAACCTATTGGTGTTTTCACCATCGTCCGTCATAATAACACTATCCTTCCGGACAGTGACTATTTCGCTCTCTCCGGACTAGAATATTCATCCAGAATCACAATCAATCAGACAGCCAACCGATCACTATGGCTGCTACAGATCTACTGATTGCTTACCCTACTACGCCAACTTTAAACTGCTTAGATTATAACCATCTACCCTCCATTTACAAATAATTCAACTGAGATTTATTTTATAATAAATATATCCTCGAAATCTTCTTTCTATTTGCATTCCTGTACATAGTAGCAATATAACAGGTGTCCAGCAATATAGGTATAATTCTATTATTGTAATAATTAATATAAAATTAATATATAAGTGGTACTCGTTTTTACACAAAAAAAAATTTAAAGCATATTAATCATTTTATATGGACGTGAGCGTTAAAAACAAGAAGAAATATGAATATATTTCAGTTTAATAAATCTTTGATTTTGTTAAGCTCCTAGCTCTTAACATATAGCAACATTGTTGTATGACGTATTTCCGCATTCTTTTGCCCGCCATTGTGTTTATTATAGACCGACCTATGTCGCGTGAAAGCTATCGTCACAATCTATTTTATTAATTTTAATACAGTCCACATTTATAAAATTACTTGTGAGTTTCTATTTAACCAGCGCTTCACAAAGTGGTCCTTCAAGGAAAAGTGAATCACCGAGAAAAAGTAGTCCTCCAAGCAAAGTGATCCACCAAAGAAGAGTGATCCTTCTGGGAAAAGTGATTCTCCGAGGAAAAGTGTCACCATTCGCCTAGGAGAAGCCTGCTATTGGGCTACAAGCTTGCTACAAGCACCAGCAAGGAGTGCTAGTGCTACGTACAACGTCCAATTCGCTATTGGGATTGCGGCGGCGGCGTGCGAATAATTGTTTTATTCCTAATCAGCTATTCGCCTAGAAGAAGCCTACTACCAGCCTACTATTGGGCTACAAAAGTTTAATATTTTTCACGGTCACTTAGTGAGCATAAGTGTCGTATTGTATCGTGTGTGATTCAAAGTGTTACGTATTTCAATATCAAGCTGGTACGGACGGACATTTCGTTCCATTCAAACAAAAATTTCACGGCACGGCTATCAACGTGTAGAACTTTAAAGGTACAGTTACACATGCTCATTAGTAGCACGAAAGCATGCCACTATTGAGCAGTTGCTACCTAGTAGCATGTGTATCGAAGCATTGCTAATTATAAGCATGCTAATTTCGAGTTTGCTCAAAAATCGACAGTCGTGCGATTTTTGGGCATGCTACCTGCAGCGCGGGTAGAAGGGGGGGTGCTTTTAGCACGTGTGAACAGGTTTGCTTATTGAGCATGCTAGTATCGATCAATCGTTTGCATCAAGTTTTTGAAAACACTGTATTGCAATCAAAATGGTTATTCTATTAAATTTTCTGGAGAGGGCCACTTAGATTTCCATTTTTCACGCACTGACACGGACAGAGAACTTGCTACTATGTCGATACCGAAGCCTAGCCTGTGCTCAATTAGCATGTGTGTTTAATCATTTGCTTTAAGCATGCTTATTTAAAAGTTTGCTTAAAAGAAGCATGCTAAACATAAGCAAATGTGTCAGTTCAAAGAGCATGCTCGCTTTAAGCATGCTAATAAGCATGACGTTTTATTAGCATGTGTAACTGTACCTTAATTGGATGCGGCGTTGACGCTGCAGCACAGAACTGTAAACGCGATTGGTTGTTTCGTTTACGTGGCCGGCCGGAAACTCGCTGCTATTGGGCGAGAGGTTGCCTGCGCATGGACTTGCGGTGGCGCATGGCGTGACTAGCCGTTCTGCCATTTTGTTGTTTACCGTATTTGCACGTATTTGTGTGGTGCTTTGTTTGTGCTGCAAACTGCAAATTTTTCTTTGTTCTCAAAACTATTGTGAATTCGTGTAAATTAGATCAGTATCTATTTTAGCTTAGCACAAACAGAAAAGGAATAATGACCACCAAAGCCGAATTGATTGCTGCGCTTGGCACTGTAAAGGCTTCAATAACGAAAATCGTTAGCTTTTGCGCAGGCCCGGATTTCAAACAGGTATCGCTTGTTCTTTGCCAGGTAAAATTAAATCATTTAAAGAACTGTTTTGCAGAGTTTAAAGACTTAAACATTAAAATTAGCGCCTTAGGCGATGAAGGTGAAAGTAGTAGACGAGATTCCATTGCCGTGTTTCAGGATTACGAAGAAAAGTACCTAATTATTAAAAAAGTACTTAATTACCTAATTAATTAGCAATTGCCAGCAAACAAGTTTCGCGCAGCCAGTCATCTGAACAACAACAAAGTTCTGTTTGTGCCAGGCTTCCTAAAATTGAGATAAAAAAGTTTGAAGGGAAAGAAGGTGAGTTCTATCCTTTCATAAACTTATTCCGTAGTTTGATACATGTAGACAAATCTTTGTCAAATAACTAAGACTTAACAAAAAATCTCTAAGTGAACTTAGCGTGGAGTAGACCTGCGAATATTGTTAATAAATGTTCTTGGCTAATAACTAACAAAACGTGGATAATAATTAAATAACTCAATTATCAAATTTTAATACTTTTAAACTTGACCGGAAACTGTTGAGTGATTTTGTCAACAATTAATAAGCATGCTGTTGTTTCTAAACAAGTTTTTCAATCGTTTGATTTTAACAAACATTATTATTTAGTTTTAGATGAGTTGAACTCATTTGATTCTAAACTGAGTGTTTATTGATTTTAATCGAGTAACTATTAGGTTGATTTTACAAACCAACTGATTTATCAATACATGAGATGAAGTTATTTAATGCGAATCTAGTTACTTACTTCCATAGAAATAAGTAAATTGAATCGGTTAGTGAGGTCCGAAATTTATTAGTGGCTTGGAATCTCGAGTCTTACGTCTCGGCGCGCCGGGAAATTACTATGAAAATCCATTACATATCAAGTTGTTTGAATTTGGAACATCACAACGCGCCGGGAAATTTGTATGAAAATCCATTACATACCTGTTGCATAAAAGAATGTACTTTCAAATGTCATTTGTCTTTGATGTTTTCTTTTTAAACAAAGCAAAGCATCTTCGTGGTTTGCATAAAGAATCTTCATGGACTGCATTGATTATTTGAAAATTCAATCCATGAAGATTTTATTGGTACTTGGTTTTAAATACAAAACTTCAATCCACAGAGATTCTATGCTTGATTTAAGATAAAAATTACTTAGTTACTTGTAAGTTGCACATTAAAAAGTTGAAGTTAAGTTAAGTTTCGTATTAAATAGTAATTTTTTTGATCAGTTAAAAAATAATGTTAAATATTGACAGTGATATTATATAAGACTTGTTTTTGAAGATAAAGTTGACCTAGATTATGTTTTGAATACCTACATGTAACTCCTCTATGTGTTGTTTCATCTAAATCTAAAAATAAATTGGTATTATTGAACTTATATTATTGTATTCTATTTTTCCCTTAAACCCCTTAACCCCCGTTCTTTTACAGCTGTGTAACTCGGTCACTACAGCCACTTGAGCAACCAATAGAGAGACAAAAACGAGTCAATACACGTAGAAAGGACTTGCCGAATACTATAGCACCAAAACTAGAAATAGTTAGGCACAGTGTTAGGTATCAAGCAGTTCTATTATATAATTGTCTGCCAATGAGATTTAAATCAATGTGTCATTCCGAACTGAAGAGAAGCCTTAAGGCATTCCTGTTGGAAAAATGTTTCTACAGTATTCGTGAGTTTATATGACATTTAAAGACTCCAATGAATAATTGACGAATTATAAATAAAGATTATCGTATTCTGACATAATGTGATAAATAATTAAATTGACTGAATTAATTGATTGAATTGAATTATTGTTGTCATTAAATTAATATTTTATTTTTTGTCTACTATATTTTTTAATAAGTAAATGTAAAACGTTTGTGAAAATATTTATAGAAAATTTTTTTTTGATGTATTCAATTCCAACACGATGTAATATTGTTCAAGGAAATAAATAAATAAATACTTTACAGCAATGTTCTCAGAAACTCGGTATTCTTCTAAATTAATTCAAGCAGTGGTTATATTGTTTGTTTCTATTTTCAGGATGTTATTCAGTACTCGAAACTAATTCAATCGGTGCATAGACAATCAGCATGAATAAGAAATAAAAAATATTTAGTTACTTTCAAAGTATTTGAAAGTGCCTAATTTTTTTATTCATTATGCAGTCTGCATGTCCATTATACCGATTGAATTAGTTTCTTTGAGTACTGAATAAAATAACATTGCTGTAACTACCCAGTAAACTAGCTGAATTTACCGAGTAACATTGCAGCAGCTACCGAGTAAAACAGTTGTAGTAACCCAATGAATTAGCTGGGAAAACAGAGTAACATTGCAGTAGCAACCGAGTAAAGCGATTGTAGTTACCCAATAAATTGGCTGTAAAAACCGAGTAACATTGCAACAGCTACCGAGTAAACCAGTTGTAGTAACCTAATAAATTAGCTGTGAAAACCGAGTAACATTGCATTAGCTACCGATTAAAGCGATTGTAGTGACCTAATAAATTATTTAGGAATACTGAGTAACTCTGATGTTATATGCCGGGTAAGCCAGCTGTTATAAAGTAAGTTAATTGACTGTAACAAATAAGCTCCACTAGGTAACATTTCTCAGGTTACAATGTAAAATTGGTTAAATGCAGCCAACTTTACTGTGCTGTTACTTATGTAGGATATACTGTGTTATTAATAAAGAAGTATTTTTAACCAATTGTAACGGTTAATATTTAACAAGTTATGATAGCAAAGTTGACAAACATGCTGGGTTATTTTCAACAGTATTTTATTTATTTTTAACCTTCACGTTTTCTCAGTGTATATGAAAAAAAAAGTATCCAATTCTAACGCATACCTAACCGCGTCGATGTTGTCTTTTGTCTTTTGACTCCCGTGAAATACCTGCCTAAGTGGCGGCTTAAAGTGGTGTAAGTAGCGTATCAGCAAATACTGAAAGACAAGCTCAGTCAAAGGTTTTGAGCAACTCACGATACTTTTCCCGGAAACGAAAAATTAAATTCAATGACTGCCTTTTTATAGGCATGTCGATTTATTTATTCCTCCACCTCCAATCAAATCATTTTTCTTTTTTAAATTTCATCCAAACCGTTGACCAAGTAGGTACCCATATCTTTTCAATACCTGCATCATATTTCTCACATGAACTTGATGTTTTCACTCACGAGTGCAGGCGAGCCATACTTGTGTGTGTCTTGTGTGTGCACATTGTGTTTGTAGCGCGTAGCGCTCAGTTTAGTAGTAGGTACGCACACAAGAATATGCGCTGTACTACAAGTAAAGCTCGCCTGCACTTGTGAGATATAATAACTGCATCCATCTAAAGCTCAACTAAAAGCGTCATGTAAATCTGTTCTGTATTTAAATAAAAAATCTACTTACAGTTTACAGAAACACTCCACTTCTTCTCTAAGAGACCTTCTTCTCCACGACTGCTTCACTTTCTTCTCACGAAAACTTAGAAACGATCCGGAGAACCGAAAGATGTTAGGCGATTCATCAGATTCTCTATCCTCTTCAATATATTTTAAAACGGGACTTATTTGATTATATTTTTCAGCGAATTCACTATTCACAGGCATTTTATTTGTTTCAGCTTCAGTATTATCTTTACAATTTGAATTACTTTTATTTGGTAGTAATTTAGTTTCGCTTAGTTTTACTTCTAAGTCATTGATATAATTTCTCAAACAAAGGTGAGGAATAGTATTGCTATTAACAAAATCATTACTAATTTTAGCAACCTTTTGTTTATTAACATCTGTTTCAACTGAAGTATTTTTGCCTTTAGCACCAACGAATACTATAGTTTTATCATCATTTTCTTCTTGAACAAGTTTATCGTTATTGGCAGTAGAAGTATCATCACTGTCTAGGTTAATACTATTTGTTACATCTTCAGTTTGGTACTGAGTATGATCTACGTCAACTGCAGTGGGAAGTTTTGCAGAAAGATTGTTTATTTGTCGCATATTTTCAAAATCTTCACACGATTCAGTATTATCAAACATTTCATCACTTTGTTTGATATTTTCCTTTGTGGTTTTCCGTTTTGCAGTCGCATTATTAGTTTCAAAACTATCTTCCTCAAATACCGCATTTAGAAACCCTTGTGTTCCGGTTAAATCCATTTTGATTTTCTGCAAAAATAGAAATTGGTTTATTGAGAGACCCATTTCTAAAATATACGAATACAAATACAAATATTTTTTTTTGTGAATTTGGGGTACATGAAATGCTCTTCAAGATATATGATTAAGATCCTCCAAACTCTGCCGGAAGAATCAGCATACAAATATGTTTGTATTAGTCTGAAAGAAATACTAACAACGTATGAAGACTCTGTTGAGAACGTTGAGAAGTAAAATGTCTAAAGGTTTTTTGAAATACTAAATCAGTTTTCGAGAAAATCAAGATTTTCTACTAACTCTACTCCATCTACGATGGTATGAAAGAAATTGTCCTAAATCAGTCTTCATGTATAAGATAACAACATTGGAGTTACACAGGTGAGTGCGGGTGATTCCCAATTTGTGCAGTTTTCGAGAAAATCAAGATTATCTACTAACTCTACTCCATCTACGATGGTATGAAAGAAATTGTCCTAAATCAGTCTTCATGTATAAGATAACAACATTGGAGTTACACAGGTGAGTGCGGGTGATTCCCAATTTGTGCTGTGCTGCCCATTACTACATTGTTTATCCCAACATAGTGGTAGTACTCATGCAACTGAACAACTTTCGGTTACTTTCGGTAAGAAATAAACTCCAAAACGATTCTGCCGATTTCAAAAAATATTTCACCATTAGAAAGCTACATTCACCTTAAGTAAAATAGGCTACCTTTTACCGCGGGAAAATGCCTCATTCCCACGGGAAAAACTGTCAACGCGGGCGGAAAGCTAGTATTTATCTATGTAAGTATTAGATTAAAGCATGTCCTTTATAATTTTGGTAAGCCGTTACAGCCTGTATATTACTTACCTTTACTCAACTCATATCTCATACCACCATTGAAATAACCACATAAGAAAGAACTATGTATGTAAATATAAAATTTGGTAATTTGGGGATATCTCACACACGGCCATCTGACCCCAAACCAGGCAGAGCCTATATTAATGGGTGTTAGACAGCTGATATAACATACTGTAACGTTGTACTTGACATTACTTGTAATCCTAAATAACTTTAAGTATTTAAATCATAAAACTTACAATTCTATTTACATAATCAAAAAGTTAAACTTATACTAAAAAATAACTTATCAGTATGCAACTATTCATTTAAACTCAAAATATAATTACTTACAATTTTAATACCGAACCCTTTATTAAATTAACGCAGTGGCAAAAGGTTCTCAGCTAGCTAATTATTGCGTGCGCGGAACTCCGTTTGAGGAAACCGGTTCGCTGTATGCGTCCTTTGCTGTGAGTGACCGCAAGGTGACATTGATATTCTGGAAGCGCTCACTTCGCACGCGTCATTTTTACTATCACGGACAATCGCCGTAATTACTTTAGCGTTGCTGATTTTAATATTTCTTAATTTAAAATTTTAATTTAAATTCAGTGTTGAACCCGCTGGGGTGAGTTGTCATTGCATTTATCTAGATATTTAGCTCATTTAAAAATGTGAATGCGATCTAAGTTCGTTGTACCGCCAGTAGTGTTAATAGTAAAAATTTCTACGACTGACCTTAACGCTTCTGGTGTATTGTGCAACGGGCTTAGGTAATTTAACCGAGCCTAATGCATGGAATTTCTGCGAATTCCAGGTTCAAATCTAGTCTTTTAAAACTAGAACAAAGGTCGCTCAGATTCCTTCTCCCTACCCACATACCCCTGAGTGACTGACTACCTTCGTGACTGGATCGCCGCTGCACCCCTGTTAAGGCCAGTCATTACTTTTATTCTAATCAGCAAGAAATAGCCCGGAGAACGGAAAATAATTGTTTTAAGGTAATAACTTTAAAATTTAACGAATTCACTGACCCCTACCTACCTACCTGCGACGCCTAAACGTCACAGTGGCGCCCTTTTCGTGGTATTTCCGTTCTCCTAGTTTTATTTATTGCTGAGGTACTCATTCCTTTTACTTTTTAGCACTACGGCGTACTACTACTTCAACCGTGTAAGCGATAAGGTGATTCTACTGAGCTGGTACGTACATTTTTTTTTCTTTTAGGGTGATCTGCTGTAAACGTATCAGTTGGTAGTTTTGAATTTATCAGTAATTACTTCATTTGGTTTTTGATTTCAATTTTTTATTTCTACCTTCACCTAAATATATTTATTTCTTTTTCTGTCTATCACCTATTCGTACGTATTATATTCTATTGTAAAGATCTGCATGGTGAGCTGCGCCTTTCTTCCAGGTATTGGTACTTTAATTTATTTTCTCTTTTCTACCTGTTTTTTTAGTATATTTCTGTGATTATTTTATTTTGTGTTCTACCTTCTTCATAATATAAATCATAATCTTGGTTACAAAGTTGATTTTGCATACCTGCCTGCTTTATTCTACTGATTTAATTTTCTTTTGTTACAATGACAACTCAACCCTTTAACACTATTAAATATTTTTTACTAAATAAAAATGAGCTTACGTATGAAGTGCTAATTAGAGGTGTCGAACCTGCTGCTACCGTCATTGAGCTTAAAAAGCAAATTGCAAAAATTGTACCATCACTGCCTAGCATTGATATTTTAGAATCTGGCTTAGATTCTGCTGAAGATTTAGCTGCTGCTTCTGCATCTGTTGACGAGCTTTCGTCGCGTGTAAAATCTTTAGAAGAAAAATTTGAATTAAGTCCTTTTGAACGTGCACGTGCTTTAGCTTCACACCTTTACTACAGGCTTAAACGCATTAACTCAGCCGATCCTGAAATTTCTGTTCCTTTTAAAACTGTTAGTGCCAACTTTTTAGCGCTTTATAATAAACTTAGGATTTTAAAAAATCATATACCTGAACCCCAAGGTTCTCCTCAACCTCAGAATTCTGCAACTTCTATTGTGGTTTCTTGTGATCATTTTTTAGATACTAAAATTCCAAAATTTGATGGCAATAGTTGTGTTCGTGTATTTTTGCAACAGCTAAATGAATATTGTTCTGCTAGGAACATATCTCATGAAAAACTTTTAAATAATGCTTCGCAATTTTTCGTGGGCAAGGCGTTGCATTGGTTCCGCAGTTGTAAAGATTCGCTTAAAACTTGGAATGAAATTGAAAAACGGCTTATTGAAGATTTTACATTATTCGACCATGATTACCGCTTGCTTAAAGAAATAAATAGTCGCACTCAAGGTGAGTCTGAAAATATTGTTATTTACTTATCTATCATGACTCAACTTTTTTCAAGGCTGATCGATCCTATTCCAGAAAAAGACCAACTTAAAATATTACTACATAATATTCGGCCCTGTTACGCTAATGTTTTAGCTAATAATCCTTCTAGTACTGAATCTATCTCAGCTTTGAAATCAGTCTGTCGCAATTATGAAAAGTTTCAAAGTTTGACTTCTCAATTCCATGAGCCTCCTAAGGTCTCAGAAAGTACTCTTGCTCCTGATTTAGCTTTTACTGATACTGACTTTAGTAAAAATAAAATATTTAAAAAAGAGTATGGCTCTAATTTTAATAAATATAGTTCTAACTTCAATAACAACAAGCGCTACGAAACGAATTATACTAGTAAGCAAAATTTAAATAAAGACTACAGACCTAATTACAACCATTACACTAATAATTCTAGCTTCAATAATAATAATAACAGACGTTATGAATCAAATAATTACAAAAATCAAAATTTTGGTAAATATACCAAAACTATTCCAGGCAATGCTCAACCAGAGACTAAGCATGTTGTAGCTTCTGTTAAAACTAATAATGGAGCCTCGTTTTGTCCTCGTTGCCGATCTGACAAACACTCGCTTCACGAGTGCACGCAAGATCGCTTTCCGATCTGTTTCAAATGCGGCATGAAGGATGTCAAATATCCAGATTGTCCTGTTTGTCATTCAAATCCTTCAAAAAACTAACTTCTGATGGTTGCGGCAACATGAGTGACAAATTTAATAAAGAAGATTGGAATGATTGGCTAAATACTATTAAAATTTATTTTTCAAGTTATTCGGTTGCTTCAATCATCAATAATAAACCTTCTAATGATTTACGGCCTTACGCTACTATTAATGTTAATGGCGATAAACTATACGGATTATTGGATTCTGGATCTGCCGTATCTATTATTGGTAATAATTTTCATCAAAATTTTATTGATGCCGGTTTTATTCTGCATAACTGTAACAAATCTATCAATTTTACTGCTGCTGGAGGCCAAATTCTATCGGCTTCAGGTTTTATCGAACTACCAGTTTCTTTTGAGAATCAGCTACATCTTTTAAAATTCTACGTTTTACCTACTGTTCAATCTACGTTGCTTTTAGGTATTGATTTTTGGTCAAAATTCAATTTGTTTCCTAAATTTACAAAATCAATTTCATTTTCTAAAGATGTTAATTTTGATATTTCAGCCATATCTAAAAATACTAAAATGATACATTCTTATGATGAGCTATCTAGTCATCAACGCACTACTGCTGACAATATTATCCGTCAGTTTGAAGATATTTCTACACAAAAATCTGGTCTAGGCCGCACTTCGCTAGTTACCCATCGCATAGATACCGGCGATGCTGCTCCTGTTAGGCAAAGATACTATCGTATGTCTCCTGAGAAAATTCGCATATTATGTTCTGAGTTAGACGATATGTTGCAATTAGGTGTGGTCGAGAAGTGTGAAAGTCCGTGGTCTTCTCCAGTGTTACTAATTCGTAAGAAAGATGGCTCTCAACGCTTTTGTCTCGATAGCCGTAAACTCAATTCTTTAACTAAAAAGGATGCATATAAGTTGCCGTACATTTCTGCTATATTGGACAATTTGAAAAATGCCAAGTATTTAACTAGCATAGACTTATCGAAGGCTTTCTGGCAGATAGCAATTGCTGAAGAGGATCGTGACAAAACTGCTTTCTACATTCCATCTCGTGGTACTTATAGGTTTGTCACTATGCCTTTCGGTCTGACCAATGCTCCTGCGACACAGCAACGCCTTGTCGATAGTCTTTTCTATGGGCCTGAGTTCGAGAACTCGGTATTCGTTTTCGTCGACGATATTGTGATAGCTACTTCTGATTTTGAGTCTCATATAAGCATGCTTCTAAAAGTACAGCAAAAATTGAAAATGGCTAATCTTACTATAAATCTAGAAAAGTCGTCATTCTTTCGTAGTGAACTAAAATATCTTGGCTACGTAGTAAATTCTAAAGGTTTACAAGTGGATCCGAGTAAAGTTGACGCTATTCTAAATTTTCCTACTCCTGTCAATAAAAAAGAGGTAAAACGATTTCTTGGCACTGCCTCTTGGTACCGTCGCTTCGTGCCAAATTTTAGTTCAATTGCAGGTCCTTTAAATAAATTAACCTCGTCTTCTAAAAAGTCTGGTGGTTTCATCTGGTCAAAAGAGGCCGATGAATCTTTTTCTAAATTAAAAGAATGTTTGATATCTGCGCCTATTCTTACTTGTCCTGACTTTGATAAACCCTTCGAAGTACATACTGATGCTAGCGACTACGGGGTTGGTGCTATGCTGTCGCAAACTATCGATGGTGTTGAGCATCCTGTTGCTTACATGAGTAAGGCTTTATCTGCTGCAGAAAAGAATTACAGCATCACTGAGCGTGAAGCCCTAGCTGTTCTAGTTGCCTTGGAACATTGGAGGTGTTATTTAGATAACGGAATGAGATTTACTGTCGTAACTGATCATTCGGCTTTAAAGTGGTTCCTCAATCTAAATAACCCCTCTGGTCGTTTGGCTCGTTGGGGTGTACGTCTATCTGCATTTAACTTCGAAATCAAACATCGTCGTGGCTCAGATAATGTTATTCCCGATGCTCTTTCGCGTGCTTGTCCTATATCTGCTATCGATGCTATATCGTATGATCCTGATGCTACTACAGATGATTGGTATCGGAATATCTACCATGGTTGTCAGAATAGTCCTACTTCCTTTCCAAATTTTTTGGTAAAAAACAAACGACTTTATCGTTTCATGAAAACTAAATGCTCACTACAGCAAGATTTCCAATGGAAAGAGGTAGTTCCATCTGAGTTTAGACTTGACGTGATTCTACAAAATCATGCTGTACCTACTGCCGGTCACTTTGGCATTTCAAAAACTTACAAACGTCTTTCATTAAATTTCTATTGGCCTGGCATGTATGCAGATGTTGTAAAAGCTGTCACATCTTGTGACGTCTGCATCTCACACAAACATCAAACTCATTCTCCTCTAGGTGAAATGGGCGATCCTAAAATCTGCTCTAGACCCTTTCAAATGATCAGTGTTGATCTTGTTGGTCCTCTACCGCCAACAAGAAAACAAAACTGTTATATACTAGTGGTAACTTGTTGTTTTAGTAAGTATTGCTTACTATTTCCAATTAAGCGTGCTACAGCCGAAATTGTTACTAGGATACTAGAAGAGAATGTTTTGTTAGTTCATGGCATACCATCTACCATAATTATGGACAACGGTAAACAGTTTGTTAGTGCTACCCTTAAACAAATGTTAGGTAAATATAACGTACCCAATCTACATTTTACGCCAAAGTATAGTCCTCACGTAAATACTGTTGAGCGCTATAATAAAACTATAATGACTGCAATCTCCACTTTTATTGGCAGTGATCAACGGGTATGGGATACACTAGTACCTAAAATTCAATTCGCCTTGAATTGTTCTGTGAATGAGGTTACAGGCTACTCACCCTCATTCCTTGTCCACGGTCGCGAGTTAATAACTTGTGGATCTACTTATGCTGATGCTGAATTCGATGATGAGGTTATCTACCAGCCTCGTGATCCTTACGCCATAAATCTTGGTGTTCTATCTAGCGTCTTTGATAAGGTGCAACTTTCTTTGCTTAGTGCTCATGCTAAAAACCGCACTTCGTATAATTTGCGTAGGAAAATTGCTGAATTTTCTGTTGGCGATACCGTGTGGAAGAGGACATTTTATCAAAGCGACAAAAATAAATATTTTAATAAAAAACTAGCGCCTAAATTTACAAAGTGCAAAGTTGTTGGAAAGAAATCTCCATTAGTTTACGAGCTTGCTGATATGAACGGCAATTCTCTTGGTTATTGGCACATAAAAGATATTAAATTAATTAACTACAAAGATTAGAGTACCCTCTCCTGCATTCAAATTCTACCTACTATCTTTCGAAAGAGTATTTTTTTTTATAAGAATAAAATATTCTGTGTGTTGAGTTATATTTCACATTTTATAATATAAACTCTTGTGCATGACAAAAGAATGAAAGAATGAATGTTGTATGGAAGATGAAGTATGAAGTCTGTTTTCGTTAGATAGGTTTCAGCCGGATTTTGTTCTAGTAGCAAAATCCTTCGCTTTTTGGCGGGGTACTGTAACGTTGTACTTGACATTACTTGTAATCCTAAATAACTTTAAGTATTTAAATCATAAAACTTACAATTCTATTTACATAATCAAAAAGTTAAACTTATACTAAAAAATAACTTATCAGTATGCAACTATTCATTTAAACTCAAAATATAATTACTTACAATTTTAATACCGAACCCTTTATTAAATTAACGCAGTGGCAAAAGGTTCTCAGCTAGCTAATTATTGCGTGCGCGGAACTCCGTTTGAGGAAACCGGTTCGCTGTATGCGTCCTTTGCTGTGAGTGACCGCAAGGTGACATTGATATTCTGGAAGCGCTCACTTCGCACGCGTCATTTTTACTATCACGGACAATCGCCGTAATTACTTTAGCGTTGCTGATTTTAATATTTCTTAATTTAAAATTTTAATTTAAATTCAGTGTTGAACCCGCTGGGGTGAGTTGTCATTGCATTTATCTAGATATTTAGCTCATTTAAAAATGTGAATGCGATCTAAGTTCGTTGTACCGCCAGTAGTGTTAATAGTAAAAATTTCTACGACTGACCTTAACGCTTCTGGTGTATTGTGCAACGGGCTTAGGTAATTTAACCGAGCCTAATGCATGGAATTTCTGCGAATTCCAGGTTCAAATCTAGTCTTTTAAAACTAGAACAAAGGTCGCTCAGATTCCTTCTCCCTACCCACATACCCCTGAGTGACTGACTACCTTCGTGACTGGATCGCCGCTGCACCCCTGTTAAGGCCAGTCATTACTTTTATTCTAATCAGCAAGAAATAAGCCCGGAGAACGGAAAATAATTGTTTTAAGGTAATAACTTTAAAATTTAACGAATTCACTGACCCCTACCTACCTACCTGCGACGCCTAAACGCCACAATACTTATATAAATATACAACTTCCAGACACAAGGCAAGTACTCACACGAATGATTGCCCTGGGCGGGATTCGAACCAGTGACCCTTTGCTTCGAAGGCAGGCGTACTACCAACTAGGCTAAGAAGCTATTTTTTTTTATTTGTGCTATGTTTTTGTCGAAAAGGTACAACCAATCAAGCTTAACAGGACTTGCGGGGGACCGGAAGACTACCCCAGAAAGGCTAAAAAGGCCGTGTATGTTTTTAATGACCAGTTCAAATGAGTATGTTCAAATTCAAATTTAAAAAAAAATCAAAATTTATTTAATTTTTTGAAACGTATTACAATAATTTGGTGATCGGAGACCCCTTTTATGCGTGTAAGCCTGTATCAGGGGACTCCGCTCCTCCAAATAACAACTAATAGTACTTAAACTTAAAAGTAAAAATATACAACACGGTTGTTTAGAGTTTTTACACTTATAAACTACATGCTACATAAATTAAATTAAAAATATGTAAAATATGCAAATGTATGTAAAAGTTTTAAATGTATATTGTTATGTAAAAGTAGCTATTTAGGTTTCAGTATTTTAGTGCATAATAATGTGAGTCATGTCTGTGACTGTGCATTTATTTTCTACCTATACGTACAGTAGACAGCACATGCGGACAGGCACTTTGACTAAAGAAACGCCCGTATTCCGTAGCGGTAGGGGTGAATTTCATAGCGCGTGTGTTCAGACGCATGTGCTGGCTTCTGTACGACAGTAAGACGAGACGGCTCATAATTAAATTTGTTGAAACATACAGCACCTGGTTAAATAAATACCTATATTTAAAGTAGGTGCGTAAGCGAAATAAGAATATATTAAAATTTGAAGTACCTAATAAGGATATTAACCAAAGAAATAAATAGCGTTCACTTGTGTAACCAACATCAACTGCGAGATCTCAACCACAACCGGGAAGAAGAACAAACCAAAGAACAAACGCGATTTGAAAAAAAAATAACGGCCGGAGGTGAATGAACATCAAAGGAAAATAGTCTTTAATGCTTCATCGAGTACCACCGACACCACCAACAGTACGGCGACGACGCCTGCGGGGTGCGGGGTCCAGTGCGGGGGGGCTATCAGGCGGGAAAACAGTGCAGGTGCGGGGAGGGGAATGTCCTTTCTGTATTATTATCAATCACCTTTTACAGCTGTTTACTTGTGTGTCTTGTCTAAGCTTTTTCTCACGCAAGGATGTTAGGTAATGACGGAAGAAAAATGAATCTAAAATTTGACCGCGTTGTCACGCGTCAAATTGCCTTCTATTTTAGTAACGTGAGAACAAGGATGTTACTAAAATAGAAGGCAATTTTACCGCGTTGTAATTTGACAACGCGGTCAAATTCTAGATTCATTCATCTTCCATCCTTTTCCGTTCTCATATGATCGAAAAAGAACGCGAATAAGTTTAGAATGCGACTTAAGAGAATTGAGTCCCTCTCAAAAAAGTGGCACCGCTTCACAATGCCGCTTCAAAAAATTTTCACTTTTCAAAAAAGTTTGAGAGTTGCTCTTTTTTCTATAAAAATAAATTGAATTCCCCCATCTACAAACAATCATGTAAGAGGGAACGCAATATTTAAATGATTCTGCCTATGAGAGCTTGCAGAAAAAAGAAGTCCAAAGGTTAAAGAGATTTAGGACAGGTTAACGGAGAACGAGCACAGGTTAGTGAGATTTTGCATATATATTGATTGATAAAGTAGTGAAATGTTGAAAAATAAATAATAAGGGATAACAAGGGATGATAAATGTATGTTTTTATCGACCTATATCAAGTTAAAGAGTTGAGATATTAAAAAAACAGCATTGAAAAATCAAATATTGAAGATTTCTTTAAGGAACTAAAAAGATTACGGATTCTACGATCAGGCTTATGGAAGAAAATGGAGAGTGGTCCTGGAATTCGCAAATTATGCTTCCTGCAAATCTCAAAGTCTCTGCCTCGCAACCTTCACCTATTTAATACGGATTAAAGGGCCATTGACAAATTAAGGCTTCAAAGTTTACACAAGAAATTTTTCTATTGGGCAGAGCCAATTGAATAAGCTGAAGACTGCGGCCGGTAAAACTGTGACATTTAAGCCTAATAGCTACTGGAAGAAATTGAGGAATTCTATGGATAACTGTACACGACGAAAAGGATACCTGTCAGCCAAGCTGCAAACTAAGCTAGGCTAATCCAGCACTGTACAGAAGAGATCCCGTACGTCAGTCTGTATGAGATTAGGATGGTTCTCAAACAGTTAAAAAACAACAAGGCGCCGTGTGATGACGGATTAGGTGCTAAGCTTATGAAGGCTGGTGGTACACCGGTCCTAAAAGCCCTTCAGAAACCATTTAATTTTGTCAGCCTCGAAGAAACAACGCCGCAAGTTCAGTCAGTCCAGGACCAGAACTCCAGACCAATCCAGCTGCAGCGGGGTGTGAGACAGGGAGACGTAGTTTCTTCGAAACAGTTCACCACTGCATTGGAGGATGTCTTTAAGCTATTGGACTGGGAAGGACACGACAATATCGAAGTCAAGGCCTTCGAAGATTACGGCACAATGCTCCACGACCTTAACAAGTGAGTCAGGAGATGTACATGGAGAAGCGATGTCGAATGCCAATGTAGTACCCACTCCAAAACAGTTGTCTCTCGAAGTTGTAGACCATTACGTCTACCTAGAGAAAACAGTTCAGTTAGGTAGATTCAATTTCGAGAAGGAGGTCAATCGTCAAATCCAACTCAGTTGGGCAGCGTTCAGCAAATTGCGCAGTGTCTTTTCTTCGCAAGTACCTACTTGGGAAGAAAAGACACTGAGGTCAGTGTCTCAAGTCAATTTTTTTTATCAATGTGTGTTGACAGTGATGACCTACGGACCCGAGTCGTGGTCGCACGATAGGCCTCATGAAGAGGCTTTTGAAGCACTCAGAGAACAATAGAGACGGTTATGCTTAGAGTTTCCCTGCGTGGTCGTATCAGGAACGATAAGACCCGCAGGCAAACCAAAGTCACCAATATATCCCGAAGAATCGCGAAACTTAAATGGCTGTAAGCGGGGTACAGTACACGTAGAACTGAGGGCCGTTGAGGAAAAAAGGTTTGCCGGAAGGCGTAGCGTCGGCAGGCAGGCTCACCACAAGGTGGATGGACGATCTGTTGAGGGTCACGGGAAGTCGCTGGATGCGGGCAGCGCAGGACCGTCGTGGAGATCTTTGGGGGAGGCCTTTGGCCAGCAGTGGACGTCTTTTGGCTGAAATGATAATAAAGGATGACACGCACGTTCTGAAAGCCTTACTATTTATAAGAAACTTCATTAACCTGTATATTTCCTCTTTCACCTAGCAAAATCTGGCAGGTTAAATAGGCACTGGTTAGTGAGAATATGACGAAAAAAATTTAATATAAATTACCCCTTTGCTGCACGGAGCCATGAATTACACACATTACAATAGATTACTTAACCAATAATTTAATACCAATTTCATACTTAAATGTTAAAAGGAACAAGAAAAATATTCACAGGAAAAAGAGAACATACCTGTTACAAAACCCAGATTTCAGTGATTCGTCGTAGATTTCTCAAATTCTTGGCAACACAGAACGCAGGTCTCTTCATAGACGTTTAGCCAGTGAACGACTGGTTAAGTAGAGGTAAGAAGGAGGGGTATCGGCTTGATAGTGTTGGTGCTACGAGTGCGAATGTAAGTAAGCAGGTTGGTGAGAAAAATACGCCGGACAAAGTTTAATCGTTCATAACTTTTCAAAAAGAAGATAATTTGAGATAAATATTACTGTACGTCAGTGTTCATTTCACTATAATGCCATAAATAAATAAGATTGTACAGAAACGTTCAAGTTTATCGACATAATCATGCTCAAAACTGACTGTATGGCGTTTGGACACGACAGGTTGAAGTGAAACTGATGTTACAAACTTTCGTCACACAAGATCTGTAAATTTATTTTACATGAGAATAGATGTCCTTCACGCTATGTGTCTCTTTACGTAAAATATGTTTAACATTACGGGTAAAAAGCCAAAAACAAAAAAAAAATCTAACAAAAACCGTGCGGCAGGTTGCGGTGCCACTTTTTTGAGAGAGACCCAATTACTATTACCAGGATGGCCCCCACTAGGTGGACCGACGACTGCGTTTAGACGTAGGTCCGAGGCTCCCTCGAGCCGCCCCTAGACGCGTTGATACATGACCATGGTCCAAGGTGGCGTGTTGGTGGTGGTGGTGGTCTTACACCACGTGACTGACACGAGCCTACGTCATTATTTTGCCTATTCATCCTTGTCGAATGCTTGTAATAGACAAGGATGAACAGCGCAAAATGACGTAGGCTTGTGTCAGTCACGTGGTCAAAATTTTAAGACCTTTTTTCTTGGACCATGGTACATGACTATTCTGAGGTAGAGCCTTCCGCTCCCCCGCAAGTCCGGTGAAGCTTGATTCGTAGAACCTTCTCGACACAAGCGTAAATGCAAAAATAAAAAATGAAAAGGGGGTTGCGGGAAGCCGCTGGATGCGGGCCAAGCAGGACCGATCGTCGTGGAGATCTTTGGGGAGGCCTGTGTCCAGCAGTGGACGTCAACAGGCTGAGATGATGATGAAGACAATTACCAGGATATCATATTTTAAAGCGGCAATTAAACTAAAAGGAAAAGGAAGGAAGGCAGTTCTTTGCAACGACGACAATTTCTTTTCAACAGCGTCATAACAATTAACACCATACTAAACTCAAAGCTCAAATTCGACAGTAATTTAATCCGGTAGTGAATATTTACAGATTGTTGTAGTCATTCATTAAATAGGACAAGTCTATAAAATTAAAAAGAAATATGTACAGACAGTAGCCAGCACATGCGGTTTGACATTCGCACTACGAAATTCACCCCTACCGCTACGGAATACGGGCGCTCTCAAAGTCAATATATCCAGCCGCATGTGCTGGCTACTGTATCTACTAACCTTATTTTAATGCACCATCCCGAAATATAATAAATTTCTTCACGAAATCTCAATCAACACACGAAAAATACACGGACACACTAAATTTAGGAAGCGTCGTAATTATCGAAATAATTAATCTTGAATAAAATTAGTATGTACAATATAACGTGTTATATTAATGACAATTTATAAAACAACACATAACCGTACGTGTGCGAGCAGTCACATATGAAGCCACAATTTGTAAATGACTGTATATTTTTAAAAATACGCGCATTGTCTGAATTGTGTCAATTTTAATAACACCGCGAAACGTGCTGGGTGTTTGATTTGCGATGCGAGAGAGATAGCATCAAGTAAGAAAAACGGAAGAAAACTGTGCGTGACAAATGGACAAAGACACGAGAAATAAAAAGTTTTATTTTTATTCACACTGACGGAATTATTTATTTTATTTACTTATTTCATGTTACATTGGCATCTTTGGTCCACGGTTTTTCATACGTGTACCATATATGAACATGATCGGTCCAGCCGGTTAGTTTCAAACGAACGGAAAAGGAATGGAGAGACACATTATAAGAAATCCTTAAGGGTTCCGCTTTTGCTTTTTATTTTAAAGAACTCTATAAAATAATACGGCTACCTATAATGTTATTATGTGAGAGACTAGCTATATACAATTCTTTCTACATAGTATATAAAAGAAAGTCGTGTTAGTTACACTATTTATAGCTCAAGAACGGCTGAACTGATTTGGTTGAAAATTGGTAGGGAGGTAGCTTAGAACCAGGAGAAGGACATAGGATACATTTTATTGAAAAAAAAAAACGGGAAAAACTGTTAGAGCGGATAAGTATATTACACTGTAAAAATTAACTAAGTAGTTGTTTATCCGCAACATAGGTAGTGGTAGTACTCATGAAACTGAACAACTTTCCCCAAAGAACATGGATTGAAATCTCAAAATTAAAATTCAACTTGTCACACAAAGTGGCCGGTCACGTGACTGAAGTTTATAGGAAAATAATACATAGTTTAAAAAACCAAAGAACACGCTTCCTGTCCGCCATATTGGATTTAAGTCACGCGACTTTTTTTTGTATTTTTGACAGCAAACCCTTTCATTTGATACCCATATCATGGGGGTGGATTTCAAACAGCCAGTTCGCCATCTTAGGGAGGCCGCCATATTGGATTTGTAATGACGTTTCTTAGCTAGTCATGTATTGTCATCAGAACTCAAAGCGTGTGCAAAATTTCATCCTAATCGAAGACCGGGAAGTGGGTCAAATTAAGATTCCAAGATTTTCTTACATACATAGTTACTTACAAGTGAAGTTAATATAAAGCGTGTAAATAGAATATATTTTTTTGAGATTTCAAACTATGTTCCTTGGGGAAAGTTGTTCAGTTTCATGAGTACTACCGGGTGCCCCTTAAATTGCATAACATAAATATCCCTATTATGAAAATCCATAACAGACTTGCCATAACTTTAAATAGTATAACAATTAGAATCCATAATTCAAAAATACATACCATTATTTAGCATAACTATTAAAATCCATAATTGTATAATCTTTCAAAATCATAAATTGAAGATATTTTGGTAAATATGAAATTATGAGAAACAGCATTTTTGGTGATAAAAATAATAATTTAATAAATGTTTACTATATTTGTCAAATTTATATTTCTTAATGATTATACATACTAACAGTATTCATATTAAAGTTAGGGCTTTTAAATATATGTATTTCGAAATTATGGTACTACCACTATGTTACGGATGAACAACCAGTTAAATTTCACGGTGTATAATACGCTACGTATTATTGACACACCAGCTGAATTTCTTGAGCTGAATCAGTAGAATGGGAACCCTGAACTGAGACCAAAACGCTTATTAATTGAACAATACGCACGTGAGAAACTGTTGGCAATTAAAAAACATGCTCTTTAAGCATACGCGAACATTAATATTGTCCTACTTAATATTTAATTATCAAATAAGTACCTACCTATATAAAAATCAATGACACTTTTCGTTGTAATTTTATAGCTCTCTATAAAAAACGGTCTCACCTTTCCAACCTAATTGTTTAGACTTTGTTCGGACTATTTTGTAGATGGTTTAATGTGAAGTTTGCACTTTGAAATCGATTGAGCGGTTATTTTTTTAATTACTTCACTTTATACGTAGCGTGTAATATAGGTATAATAAACTACCTAGCGAATTAAGACATATAGATAATGTTATTAAATTCAAATCTAATTTCAACAGAAATGGCTGTTACAAAAATGTTTTATAGTACCGCTGAATTTTTTTACTAGAAAGAATAACTAACGATCTGAATGTAACGTAAGTTTTTGTTTTTGTAGCGCAATTTTATTATAATGAGTGTTTTGTCATGTACATTATTTTTATTAATTAATTAGGTATTATTTTTTGGACAACTTAAAACCTAAGATTTACCAACCAACATACGGGCTTTTACAGTAACATATTATCCATGCAAATAAATGTAATTTTGTCTTTGTTTGTAGTTTCCTTAGTTGGATGGAAGTCCTTGTGAGTGACTGAGTGATGTGATAATATGACCGTTATCAAAATAAAACTACTCTTTTCATACGTAAAATAGTACGATATTTCAAGAGTAGTTTGCAAAAATTTTGAATTGTAACAATATAAATTAACGGTGAACCTTCGTTGGTGGTTTGTGATTTACATGTTCCCGCGTCACTGAAACGCTGCGACCACTCGTTACCGAGTTTTAAAATACAACTAACGCCATCTATAGGCTTTCGATGGAACTAAATTTATTTTAGTAAAGAGTAAAATAAATTGACATTTTAATATTTCTCATGATGTATCTAAGCTATCTCGACGAAATAAACAGTAAACTGAGCGCAGAAGACCATTCTATAATCCAGAGTTCAATTCGATTTCTAGGCCTAGCAGCTTGGATTTTACAGCCATTTAAAAATCAGGTATGTTTTTAAAAGTGGTAGGAAAAGATCGGACCTTAGAGTGGTAAGTTCGGACTACTATCTAATTTCAATTCTAATGATAGTTGGTTATAAAAATCTCTTTGTATGTGGCGGGACCGACGATTTGTTTATTTTTTCGACTTTTGATGTCTGATCTTTTCCTGCATGATAAAATTTAAGAAAATTATGGTTCTAAAACTTTAGCACAAGACGTGCTTTTGCGAGCCTATACATTTTTATGAAGAAAGTACAAGTTGAAAAAGGGACAGAATTTAAAAATAAAGTCACTAGATGTGCTAATAATGTGTAACTTTAACGAAATTATTTAGGTAAAACAAAATATAAGCGAGTTAATTAAATAGGAAAATATTTGTTCATTTTTTAGTACTTATTGGGTGTCATTAAATTAGAAAAAAGGCCTTAAGGAATTAGTGTCTAAAATTAAAATTTATTTTTTGTATTTCTATTTCACTATACCAGATATCATTTTGTGCGTGAAAATATATTTTTACCTTTCAGTTTGTGGAATTTCTTTTGACGTAAAACATCGGACTGTATATAGTCCGATCTTAAATTAACGGGTAAAAGATCGGATCTTTGCGGAAAATAGCTCTAGATTAATTTTAATTACTTTAATTTATAGCTTATTTGCAAATTCTGACTATTCTGTTGAAATATTTATGAAAACATGTAATTTGATACCCGAATTTACTCAAAAACAAACCAGGGAAAAGTCCGGATCACTGCCTAAAACGCGAAAAATGCCATTTTTTGTTTAACTCATCGCTACACATAAACTATTAGGCCTAGGGATAAAAGCGACCTACGAAGAGGGGCAGGATGAAATGGTCTTGCTTTTTACGTTGCCAGTATTTAAAAATATCCACAAACTTGCTTTATTTTTAAGGGATACGATCTTTGACCATATCCGATCTTACCCGAATATATTACTTACTGGGAGTTCCTCACTATTTGTAAACTAGCAGAATACGAAGATACTGAATAAATAATTTATTATTATTATGTGAGCTTAAAGCTTATTTCACACCTCTTCTCAGAAGGAGAACAAAGTCATCAAAGTTTGACATTGACAATCTTGTTATCCTACTTACACGTACGGTAATTTATATATCTTGCTCTTTGTCTATCGCTGCTGAAGTAAGCTTGTTCTAGTGCCTCGTGACTTTGGAGAAAACTCATTTAAGTAATACTTAGTTTAAAATCCCAAGAAAATAATACGCTTGTAAGTGAAGACATAATTTTGTATTTATTTAGAAGAGGTAGTTTTTCCATATTTTTTTTATATGACGATGAATAGAAATAAAAGGTAAAAATCGTAAAAATCAATTTAGTTGTCATTAAAATCCAGATTTTTTTGTTTGTTGTTTATTTAATCAATTACCTATCTATCTTTATAAGGAGCGTCATTTTTGTTTTGAAACACTTTTTATCAGGATTTACTAATAAGTTTTAATTTAATAACATACAAATAAAATAAGAATGTTACAACAAAATAAGTAATAACTCTAATTTCACAAAATCTTTGGAAAAAGTAGAAAATTTTTACAAAGCATTCCTGAAACTATCGGAGTTATTAAAATATGTTTAGGTATATAATATGGTAACAATTTAATAAAATTATTTCCACTTAAAAACTAATTTTGAGCCAGCGTAACATGAACAAAAACCTGACCAGAAAATAATAAAATCTAATTTGTTTATGGGCGCCATTTTTTTTTCTCCGCGTTTCCACAACATGATAAGTTTTATTATTTTTATGGTCAGGCTTTTAGTACTTAATCTTAAAATAATGTTTTGGTCATAATGGTTTAAAATCAAGTTGTGTTATGTTCACCAAATTAAATGGTAAAAGTGTGCAATTTCTAAAAAGATCTATTTTGATACATAGACATTTCGTGTCGTGGTAATATAATAATATACAAGTGCCTATTATTCAACATTTTTTGCTAGTTTTATTAGTTTATCATACAAAAAAAAATTAAAACCAAACAAATAAAAGATATTTATATACATTATGCCACCAATTCGCATTACTCTGTTGATTTTCGTACCCAAAAGTTGTCTGAAACATATTTTAACCACGGCAATAAGGTTGCCTTTTAATATATATTTTTTACATTTTGGTGTCAATGAAGCATAATTTGTATTTTATTGATTTTTAATGTATTTTATTTACATTGGAGATTATTTTTCCCTTTGAAGATTATTGCATAAGCCCAAAACTCGAGGTCTGGTGATCAATTGAGGATGCTTCTCAGAAGAAGACGGAGAGGACAGACCACAGCGCGTAGACGACCAGACAGTAGAAGAGGATCCTCACTATCTGGTGGAGATAGTACAGCCTGGAAATAAAGAAGTGATTGAAAGAAGAGTTCATTCATACTTGTACCACCCAGATGCAAGTAAAATGTTGTAATATTTATTAATTGTAATAGGTATTTATTTGTAATAGGATAGGAACCAGGTAACTAGAAGGTACCTTACCTAAATAATAAAAAAAATAACTAAATATTGAAAACAGTTCAAAAGTTAAAGTGTAAAAACCAGAATTCAGTTACATTCATACAATATACATTATACAGGCGCCTAGGCGTCCCACGGCTATGCCACATGGAGGGAAATTACCTTAAATATTGTAGTTAAACATTTTGCTAAAAGAAGACTTTATTCTATTTCTAAAAACTATTAAAACTGCATTCATACATTTTTAAGTAATTACATGGTTGAATCGGGAATCGAACCCGCTACACAAGAAAAAAAAACCCTGTAGTTTTATCATACCGATCGAAAGACTTCGTCATGAGAATTATTTTTTGCTAAATAATATAGTGTCAGAAATAATAATTTTAACCCTGTGCTTAGAAGACCAATGTAAGTATACACTTCTTCCTAAAAAGTACACTTCTTTATAAATATCTAAATTTAAGTTGTTATGTCTCTTTTACGTTCTTAAGAACGAAAAGAGACATAACTAAATAAAAAGGACAGGTGATTGCCAATCTACATTTAGACACTTCAACTATCGATTTTACGCGTAATTTAGCAGGAATTTAAAAACATCCCGACTAAATTAAGCTGAATTTGACAGCTGCACTGCTTATTTTAAATATCATTCACTCAAAATTAAATTCATTCATCTCCCCATCCTTTTCGATTCCCATATGAATGAAAGAGACCAACAACTTAAATTTAGAGATTTTAGCGGCCACGGCAGAATTAAGCCCATTGTATTTAATTCTCTGACAGTCCTACCTCCTCCACTTGATCCGGGCCTGTGGTAAGGTATCGTCGCTGTCCTTGAACAGGTACCTCCTGATGCCGGCCAGGTACTCATCGAAGTATTCCCGCCACTCCACTCCCGCCATGCTGAACGGGAACAGCTGGGAACAGGAACACAATGTATACTTTATCCTCTCCTATTTAGCGTGTGGGTTGAATGAATGAATGAATAATAAAATATGTTTTATTCGAAGTAAGATTTTACAAATCACTTTTCGACGTCGAGGCGGGTTCACAATTTGGCTGTCTTCTGTGGAGAAGAACCCGCCGCCGGTAGAAACTCCACAGGCGTTGCATCTTTTCAAACTATTTTACTAAATTATTATTTTATACAATTTGATTAATATAACAAAGAGTGCAAACGAAGTATGCAATTAGAGGAAGGCAACCAGTCAAAGTAGAAAAACTAAATTATATACCTTTCTAACAAAAAAAAAAACAACCGGCAATCGACTAGAGTAGACCAGTCCAAGCCGCATCACGTTCACGGGTTTGACGTATGGGTCAGCCACCGCCGGGCTCAACCATATTAGAGGGAACCCAACGACCCGGCCCACACGCCACCGCAAGTCAGGACACTTCAGTGAGCATGAATACTTAGTCAGCCAGATGTTGTCACGACAATCTAATTAATGGCTTCCCAATTGCATAGTCGATTCGCACTACAATGTTGCACAATTACGTAGTTTTTACAAACAAATTTTATTAAGCACTGTGTTTCCCGTGTCGAGCTGGAGTCTCCACACACCGGTTTCGAGGTTAACCTACCTCACAAACCCTGGTGTCAGAATCATTGAGCCGCCTATGGCTTCTGACATGGCCCATGTAACGACTACAACCACATCCGTAGATAGTAACCGGGACACAGGGCTTTACTTGCCATTGGTCAATAGCTCGTCTGACGTTACGGAGGTTCCGGGTTCGAATCCCGGTGGGGATCCGTCAAACAAATATCACTTTGTGAGACTTTCCCCTGTTTGGTTAGGACATTGCAGGCTGAATAACCTGATTGTCCGAAAAGAAAAATGGTAAAGCCGTTGGCCCGGCTAATATCTACGGATGTAGTCGATCGTTATAGGAGCAAGGTCTCGGAAGCCTGAGGCGGCTCAACAATTCCGACACCAGGGTTTCTGAGGTAGATTAACCTCGAAATCCACTCGATAAGAAGAAGAATACAATACTGGGTATCACATCACACTAATACTCGTAGTATAAAGGCGTAATTTTGTGAGTGTGTATGTTTGTTACGTCTTCACGTCTAAACGGCTGGAGCGATTTTAATAAAATTTGGTATGGAGTTAGCTGACACCCTGGATTAACACATAGGCTACTTTTTACTACGGGAAAATGCCTTATTCCCACGGGAAAACCCGTTAACGCGGGCGGAAAGCTAGTAAAGGATAATTATACTTTTCCTTACAACCTGATTTTTTTTTCAAGGGAGAATTAACAATTAACAAAATTGAAAAGATTGAAACATAGATACCTACTTAATAACCAATTAGAAGTTCTCACAGATAGAAACTCAATATACTTAAAACATCAAGACTTATAAAGCTAACCAGCACCAAAGAGATACAAGAAACGTTACATTACTTATTCAAAATAATAGGTAAACACAAG
The DNA here is from genome assembly GCA_948473455.1 of Teleiodes luculella. Taxonomy (NCBI): domain Eukaryota; kingdom Metazoa; phylum Arthropoda; class Insecta; order Lepidoptera; family Gelechiidae; genus Teleiodes; species Teleiodes luculella. The sequence continues at coordinate 3,193,230 of OX419610.1, read as the reverse complement.
CAAAACAGAAGTAAAAATAAATTTAAAGAATCGGTCTAGCCCTCTAGGGAGAGGGAAGAAAGAACCGCTCCATAAGCCGACGCCTTGCAACTTCAAGCGGCCAAAGAATTTAGATTACACCTAACAGAATGCCCTTCTGGTAGCGAATACCCTTCAGGTAACAACGCCCGCACCCGCCGGTGGGGGCGCGGCCAGAACCAAAATCAAAATTGAAAATCAGAGACGGAGCCCCTCAGGCGTCGTCTCCTTCACGATGTTTTTCAATATCAACGCGCTAGGCAGTGGTCCGAGGCTCCCTTGAGCCGCCCCTAGACGCGTTGGTATATGACTTTTTTTGGGGTAAAGTCTCCCCCTCCCCCGCAAGTCCGGAAAAGCTTGATTGGTCGTACCTTTTCGACACAAGCATAGGGCAATTAAAAAAAAAGAAGCCTTGCAACTACGATAGTAATATAAAACAAATCTGAAAAATATGGCATAAGAGTCAGCGGAAGGTGGTTGTTACCTGTTGGTCCAGCTCGCTGCTCCGTTCCCACAGCTCCCTGGTCCTCCGATTGCAGAACTGGATCTCCCTTGTGCAGAAGTAGCTGATCACCGAAGAGAACTTGTGGATCTTCTTGTACATCTTCAACATTCTGCAAATAACGAAGAAACAAACAGTTAAATAACCAGCAAAATTATACTACACTAGTTTTCCGCCGCGGCTCCGCCCGCGTTAACAGTGTTTCCCGTGGGAATGAGGCATTTTCCCGCGATAAAAGGTAGCCTATGTTACTCAAGGTGATACAAATAATTCCTCTTTATAATATTAGTAAAGAATATTTGTATTGTATTGTATGATTTAGATCGCATTAAATTCTGACAGTATTTCAACCGAAAGACTGACTGCTGGACAATGCCCTCTTCCAAAGATCCCCACAACTATTGATCCTATTTATTTGGCCTGTAGCCAGCGGTTTGTCTACGCTACTCTTTCCGGCGCGTGGTTACCATTCAATACCCTTTTGACCCCTACAGCGACGCGGTTTTACACGCAATATGCCATGCCGCTACCACCTTGGTTAAGGATTCTCCGGGCTATGTTAGCGGTGACTTTAGTTTGCAGGGAATTCCAAGTATAGCCCTCTCCATAGTTCTTTCTACAATCAACCTGTAAGTTACAAATACTTACAAACATAGAAAACCTTTCATACATTTTTAAAAGACTTACTTGGGTTTCCTCCCTAAGCAGACTGTGAGGAAATCCACCATCGCCGCTGGAACCAGGTGCAATAAGATCATGTAGAATCGATATATCAGCATCGAGGTCGTCAGCTTTAAAGATATGTACCTGGGGATTGATGAATGCATTAATATTCCTAAAATAAGTAATATATAGGAGGGTGTAAGTGTAAGTGACGGATAGCTAATACTGAAAGGGTAACCTTGGTCAAAGATTTTGAGCAATACATATTTCGATCCTTTATGAAGTTGGTTTTACCTTACATTTCACACTTTAAGAGCAATGCCCGTTTCGCCTAAGTTTATGCCTAACGTGCTTAAGCCTCTTTTACCGAAATTTTTTTGACTAACCAATAAGCCTAGCCTGGATCACAAGGCTACAAGCAAACGTGTTTAAGCCTCTTTTAGCGACCAATTTCATTGACCAATCTATGAACCTATCCTTATAAAAGCGTCTAGAGCGTTGGAAACGCCTAAGTACCTAGTAAGATTGCACACAAGTCGGTAAAAGGTTCATACCAGATAGCGTTGGAGAAGGGGTGTAAGTCAACCCTGGCCATGTTCTGATCCATGAAGTCGCCCCAGGTGATCCTGTTCTCCACTGAACTCACGTAGTTGAAGATCGGCGGCTCGGCTGGGGGGTCACTGGAACAACACAATACGAAATATCATAATTATAATAAACTAGCTTTGCAGTTTTTCCCGTGTGTATGAGGCGTTTTCCCGCGGTAAATGGTAGCCTATGTGTGGGTGAATGTAGCTTTGTAATGGTGAAAGAATTTTTGAAATCGCTTCAGTAGTTTTTGAGTTCATTCATTACAAACATACACACACACACACACACACAAAAATACAAACACAAAAATACAAATCGTTCCTCTTTATAATGATAATAATAGGTATTAGTAATAGTACGAGTATGATTTAAACTAGGTACTAAAGTTAGATGCAGAAGAGAAGCAATGTTACAGGCGACAAATTGATGGTTGTTAGACTCTGAAGGACTCGGGTGAAGTCACCAGAATGAATGAATCGTGGTGTAAAGAGTTCTGAAGAAGAGAACCCTATTGGATTATCAACCAAAATAACTTTTGAAGCATAAAACAACCGCTCAATACTCGGAACTTCCGGAATAGATTTTAATGTTCTTCTGCACGTTTGATGAGTACCTACTTTATACCCTTGCGCTTGTCTAAAGTGGCAGCTCTTGGTTCACTTTTGCCAATTATCATTTAAAGTAGCCTAACCTATCATTTAAAGTAGAGAAGCAAAGTAAGGAATATCAGAAGGAAGACTTAAGGGTGAGTGGTCTGGTCAAGTCACCAGAGTGAACAACTAGTGGTGCAAAAGAGTTCTAGATTAAAGAAAATGGGATCAAAAGAGACCGAGGGGAAGGCTACAAATCAGGTGAAATAATGACATTAAAGCTATAGACAAAATCGGTTTAGGTGGGGTCTTTCTGATGGGACGGGTCTCCGGTGCGAGTGCGGCCTGTCGCCACAAACCATGGCCCACCTAATTGTCGTGTCTTGCATGCCCTGAGTCGGAGGAGCTCATGGATGCCTCAGAAAGAGCAATCAGGGTGGCATGGTATTGGGAAACAGGAAAGAAGGTAGGAGGAAGTCAAAAGAGGCCTAGACCAAACATGATTAGAAAGGCTGAGAAGAAGAGATGTCAACTTATATTTCAAGGAAAATGGGACGGTCAACATCCTTTTAAAGGACCTTCATGTCTTAAATACCCTTGACAGGTACTCACCTCTGCTTGTAGCGATTGTGAACGTCCCTAGCGGCCACCAGAAGACAGTTGACCACGAAGTCTACGGGGACGATGTCGGCTGTGGTCGATGCATTGCATTCCAATACTCGCAGGACTCCTGTCGCTGCAATACGAAATCAATCAATCAATGTGCAGTCAATCAGCAGCCGATATACGTTATTCATTTAGTGATTTTTTTTTTATCGATCATTAATTAGTGCTTTGTGGTTCAGTGGCTAAGGCCATTGCCTTCTATTCGAAAGGTTTTTCAAGGAGGTTATTTTCAGGGAGGAGGAGGTTCAATCTTAGCACGTACTAATTCGCTTTCGATCTTGGAAATTCATACGTTTTTTTATTTTTCGTTTATTCGACACTCTAGTGGCGTCGTTCATATTATATTTTAGTACTTTAGTTCTCGTCGCTCGCCGCCACGCTCTAAGCTGCCGCTGATACTTCTGTAGGCATCGCCTTTCGATGGTAAAGACAAAAAAAAAAAAGATAATGGGGGGACTGGTCTACTCTAGTCGATTGCCGGTTGTTTTTTGGTTACATAATTTAGTTTTTCTACTTTGACTGGTTGCCTTCATCTAATTGCATACTTCGTTTGCACTCTTTGTCATATGAATCAAATTGTACAAAATAATATTTTTTTGTAAAATAGTTTGAAAAGATGCAACGCCTGTGGAGTTTCTTCCGGCGGGTTCTTCTCCACAGAAGACAGCCAAATTGTGAACCCGCCTCGACGTCGAAAAATGATTTGTGAGATCTTACTTCGAATAAAAAAATATTTCTTTCTTCTTTCTTTCTAATTTGTATGTAAAGATTATGATGGTTTTAGTAGAATTAAGTATTGAAGATGAAATTACCACTGCCGACTGAGACGCCGGTAGGTCCGTACATGTTGTCGATCCAACACTTGAGAGGTTCTTTGGCTGTTGACGTCACTGAAAAATAAAAATTGGTACCATTTGCAAAATTACTGTGTAGTAAAACCTCACCATGTTACGAAATTTCAATGGAACAAAGGAGATGTAAAATTTTGTATGGGAGGTGGTTTTTTATTATTTCAATAATTGAACGGGTATTCTACGCATATAGGGTAAAAGGGTATATTATTACGATAATCAGGATCACTTGAAAAAAAATAAAGAAAGCTCCGTTTTTTTTATAAATTGATTCGAATATTGGTTGGTAGAAAAATAAACCTAAGATCTGGCAATACAATTATACCTCTGGCAATCCTTTCAAACCGATTTTTTGTTGCGTAGTTGCTGTGAATGCTTTTTAAGAAAGAGATAGCGCATAGTATAAAAATGATCTATTGTCTCTTTCTTAATTTCTATTAAGATTTAATCGATATTTTTACTTTTTTTCTGATTTTGGCGCTAGTGTTACTTTGCGCCAGTGTCAACTGTCAAGTTTATTTTCAAGGTAGAAAAACTAAACGCTAATTTCGGTTAAAAAAAAACGGTTATTTTTCTGACTGTCAGTTGAATAGGTACCTGTCAATCCTGTCATATATCACGTTGACATTCCATTTTTTTTTCTAGTTTACTTTCTCTAAAAATGAAACGAAAAGGCCTCAAGTTCTTCAATAATTATTTTCATTAATTACTGCAAAAAAAAGACTACAAATAAAAATAACGTTATACTTGGCTGTAAGATTTTAATACAAAAAGATAATATTAGAATAATAGCTCTTGGAAATTCATTGATCGTTCGTTTCATTATAACTTTTTAGCTTGAATAAGTTTGCAATTTTTACGAAAACGGAGCATCGATAAAATAATTTGATTAGTTATCCTGAAACCCACTTACATAAGCTTTCTAAGTAGGTATACTACTTATCCGTTCAATTTTTAGCCGAATAAAAAACCACTTTTTACGTCTCCTTTTAGTAAATTTTAATAAAGTCGTAAAATTATACACGTGGCGCCCTCATAGGAGGTTTTATATTTCTTTGGTCATGCTTTAGTTTATGGAACTTTGCTTTCTTAAATACAGTAGCCAGTACATGCGGCTGGACTTGTTGACCTTGAGAGCGCCCATATTTCGTAGCAGTAGGGGGAATTTCGTAGTGCGAATGTCCAACCGCATGTGCTGGCTTCTGTACAGTGATGGCTGACCCATACGTCAAACCCGTGAACGTGGTGCTGCTTGGGGGGACTGGTCTACTCTAGTCGATTGCCGGTTGTATTTTTGGTTATATAATTTAGTTTTTCTACTTTGACTGGTTGCCTTCCTCTAATTGCATATTTCGTTTGCACTCTTTGTTATATTAATCAAATAGTATAAAATAATAATTATGTAAAAATATTTTGAATAGATGCAACGCCTGTGGAGTTTCTTCCGAAGAGTTCTTCTCCACAGAAGACAGCCAAATCATGAACTCTCCTCGACGTCGAAAAGTGTTTTGTAAAATCTTACTTCGAATAAACACAATTTGAACTTTGAACTTTGATAGTCTCGTTGTTTGCCATATTATCTCCCAAAAATTCCACTGAAAGTAAATAAACCTTTACAAGGCATTGGCCATTATATTGCCACCTTAATTTTTACTTTATTAAATACCCTCAACATAAAGTCTAAAAGTGTGTTTAGTTTAACTAACAATCGAATGCCGCAAGGTCCGTTATAGAGAACCTTTTCTGAATTTAATTGTAACCATCTTTGTAATCTACAATGACGAATAAATAAATGATTATGATTATTATGAAAACGAATGCATTTTAGAAAGATGTTTTGCCTTATAAAGGGTTGAAGCTAAAAATCTAATTCTTACCTATAGCAGGCCTGAAGATACCCAAAGGTAGGTTTCCAGCGTTCGTCCTCAGTTCTTTTTCAGCTAAGGCTTTGGTAAACGTGTATGTGTTGGGCCAGGGTCCTAGAATCCTGAAAAATGGGAAGAAAAAACCTATTATGCCTGCCCATGGTCTAAGAAAACAAGGTCTAACACTCCGACCACGCGACTGACACAAGCCTATGTCATTTCTACG
>OX419610.1:3143417-3187058 GCA_948473455.1 Teleiodes luculella | reverse complement strand
TCAATGTGTAGTAGTTATCTTTTTATTATAAATTATATTGTTTAAAAATAAGCACAAAATTATGCATGATAATAAATTATTATTATTTTTATAAAAATAGTGTTTTGATATAAAAGACAGTGTATTGATTGAATAGTTTAAAAACGTGCTGCGGTCAGCGCTCATTGGCCGGCCTACGCCGCTACCCCACCACCTCTGGTGGGATTGAAAAGTTTGAGTCACTGGTGGGGTTGGGAAAAAGAAGAGGGCGTCGGGCAGTTGAGTGCTGGTCGTTGTCAGTAACGGTTGTCTTGATTGTAAAAGTGAAAAGTGTTGAATACAAAGTGCTGTAAATAAAGTGATGTGTTTTTAATATAAAATTGTGTGAAAATTTGCGGAGTTTTATTTCGACGGGAGAAACTTTGCATCAGTCAGAAGTGGGATCGTCCACTTTCAAAGTCTGGATAAGAATGGATAGAGATCGTTCACCGGTGCTGCCGGTGTCACGGAGAATTCGTCGCGCAAGAAGTCCTGTTCGGCGATGTTCGGAGAACGGCAACACTGTTGGAGGTGTCTTGTCTGACAAGGCGCCCTCGATTTATAATGAAGACATGGAACGCAGAAATGATAACATCGTCCGGACTAGAGATCGGATGCCTTCGGTCCGTAGTGCTGTGGTTCGCGAGCTACATGAAGAGTATCGTCGCTCGAGAAGTACAAGCCGAGGACGTTCTCGTTCACGGAGTGGAGGTCAGCGTCGACGTCATCGTTCTGGAACTAGACCGGACCGCAGGTCACTGCAAGGAAGCCGTCGTTCAAGAAGTCGGAGTCGTAGCCATATTGATAGAGAAGCTGTTGTCAACCGGAAAAGAAGCCGACGTTCGAAAAGTTTATCTCGAGATCATTCAAGTTTCAAAGTTAAGAACAATGCCAGTCGTCCAAGAAGCCGTCAACTGAGAACTCCAAGTCGCGACTGTGGTGGTGACGTCTCTGTTCGTGGTCGTCGTGTGGGCAGCTGCTATCGTTCTAGAAGCCCAGTAAGGAGTGGTGTCCAGCAGCCGCGAGAACAGAATTACCCAGGTAAAGAATCTATTTCTAATGCTATAGTGTCACAATTAGTAGAAGCGCTCCAAGTTATAAAGAATGGCAACGCTCATAATTTACCACCAAGTTCATTACAGAATGTTATCCCCGAATTTGATCCCTCCCGTCAGGAGCAAACTATTAACATGTGGCTTCATAAGGTGAATGAGTGTGCCAAGATTTATAACTGGAGCGAAACACAAACAATTCACTTTGCTTTGCCTAAATTAAAAGGAGTAGCTCAAAAATGGTACGAAGGGTTGAATACATTAATGTTTACCTGGGTCGAGTGGCAACAAAAGCTTAAGTCTGCTTTTCCGAGTGACGAGAATTACGGCCAATTACTAACCACTATGTTAGCTAAACGAGCTCGTTTTGGAGAACCTCTCGAAGACTATTTTCATGAGAAGATTTTGTTACTTAACAGATGTGATATTACAGGGAAGAGAGCAATAGATTGTATTATTTACGGCATCGACGATCGTAGTGTGCGATTAGGGGCTGAGGCTGCACAGTTCGAAAGTACAGATAAATTATTATGTTTCCTTCGAAACGCTAAGGGTAGTAGACAAGCCAGTAATTTAGATCGAAAGTGGAATGGCGGTTCAAACGCAAGGTTAAGTAGTTATCCCAACAAGATTATACCTGCAGCAGGTAATGTTCCAAAGAAACTTGTAAAATGTTACAACTGCGACGAAGATGGGCATTATAAATCTGATTGCCCAAAGCCTTTAATAAAGTGTGACAATTGTCTTTTTTACGGTCATACTACAACTAAATGTCCTAAACCAAAGCCGGTAACTAAGGATAAAAGTAAAAATGTCTTGTCAGTAACTTCCAATAAAAAGTTTGACGAAAAATATTACAAGGAAATAACTTTAAACGGTACACCAAAACGTTGTTTTGTGGACTTCGGTAGCGATGTTTCAATGATTAAACAATCTGAAGCTGGAGACATAGCGGAATGTCATTGGACTGCCGCAACAGATTTGCCAATGCTTAAGGGTTTTGGGAGTTGTTTCGTGAAAGCATTGCAAAAGGGCACCGTCAGTGTCATTATTGACGGGGTGCAGGCTCAAGTTGAGGTCCTCGTGGTGCCTGATTGTGTCATGGATGTTCCTGTGTTAATTGGTCAATCGTACACAGAGCAGCCGCATATAGCATTTGTAAAAGACTTTCAGAACTTGAAAATTTTTAAAAGGTATCCAAAAATTAATCTTTTTTGTGCTGAAAATATATCAATCGACGGACTTGTTCGATTACAGGTCAAGTCTCAACCAACATACACCGGAGATATCTATGTTGAAGAGAGCTTAAGATTCGAAATTGGAAAGGAATATTGTGTGTTACGAGGAATTTACTTGTTGGAACAGGGTCATGGTGTAATAGAAGTGAGGGGTGATTCTAGGGCAAAATTTGTTCTAAGCGAGGGTACGCTCGTTGCTCGATGTGTACCAGCTAAAGAAGATGATGAATCTAAACTATTTACAGTAAATGTAAGGTGTATCAGCAGTCAAGAAAACTGTTCACTTATTAAACGGGAGGATTTAGACGTAGATAAAAATATTTCGACAGATGATATCTCAAAGTTAGTTGAACTATTAAATGAATACCGAACATGTTTTGCTTTTAATCTTGGCGAACTAGGAAAAACTGATGTGGTCGAAATGTCTGTAAAGCTTAAGGATGACACTCCCGTAGTTTTTCGGCCTTATAGACTCTCGGCACACGAAAGATCAAAAGTACGTGATATGGTCCAAGAAATGTTAGATAACGATATTGTGCGTCCTTCAACATCCTCCTACTCTAGCCCAATCGTGTTAGTAAGAAAAAAAAACGGGGAGACCAGAATTTGTGTGGATTATAGAGCACTCAACCGAAAAACCGTGAAGGAAAACTATCCGCTTCCTAGAATGGATGATCAGCTAGACGATTTAGCTGGTTACGAATATTACACCACCCTTGATTTAAAATCAGGCTATTACCAAATACAGATTAATGAAGAAGACCGTCATAAGACAGCATTTATTACGCCAGATGGGCATTTTGAATTCAATCGCATGCCTTTTGGGCTCGTAAATGCTCCAGCGGTATTTATGAGGATGATTAGCCAGGTTTTGGGTCAAGCAAGACATCGAATTGCCTCTGCTTATATGGACGATATTATTATACCATCGCGTTCAATAGAAGAAGGTATGACCCGTTTGGAAACTGTGTTACGATTGTTACAAGAAGCTGGATTAACTTTGAATTTATCTAAGTGTTGCTTTTTCAGAACAAATGTGGAGTATTTAGGCTTTGAACTAAGTAAGGACGGGATTAAACCCGGTTCTAAGAAGATACAAGCAGTTGCTGATTTTCCTACACCAAAGGATCAACACAATGTACGGCAGTTTATCGGTTTGTGCAGTTTTTTTAGACGATTCATAAAAAATTTCGCTTTTATAGCAAGACCACTTACGTCTTTATTGAAAAAAGATGTGAATTGGGCATGGGCTGCAGAACAACAGGAGGCTTTCGATTTTCTCAAATTACAACTATGTAAAAAGCCCATATTGGCTTTATTTGACCCAGAAGCCGATACAGAAGTCCATACGGACGCCAGTAAAGGTGGCATTGCTGGTATTTTAATGCAACGATCTGAGAAAAAGGGTTTGCGTCCAATTGCTTTCTTCAGCCGTCAAACAACAGCATACGAGCAAAATATGACGAGTTACGAACTCGAAACATTAGCTGTGGTCGCATCACTTCAACGGTTCAGAGTGTATTTAATTGGTAAAGAGTTTAAAGTTTATACTGATTGTAATTCGCTGAGGGCCACCTTTTTGAAGAGAGATTTAATTCCTCGAGTGGCCAGATGGTGGATTATATTGCAGGAGTATAATTTTATAGTTTTATACAGACCAGGTACGTCCATGTGCCATGTTGATGCACTAAGCAGAAATTCTGTACCAGCCCAAAACGATGCAGATACTGTGGATGAAACACGATGCACTGTTCTAGAAATCACTGAATGTGATTGGTTAACAACGGTTCAACAACAGGATCCAAATATTCAGCAAACCATCGCGGTTTTAAATGGACCCGAAGCAAAAGAAGTAGCAGACATAAAAGAAAATTTTGTTTGGAAAGATTCAAAATTGTATAGAAGAACAAATGAAGGGATTCGATGGGTGGTACCAAAAGGAGTCAGATGGCAGATTATGAGGCAGAACCACGATGACATTGGTCATTTCGGGGTGGATAAAACACTAGCAAGAATTCAAGCTACTTACTGGTTTCCACGAATGAGACATTTTATTAAGAAATACATACGGTCTTGTCTAGAATGTAGTTATGCTAAAACTACATGCAATGCCAAACCTCCATTAAACCCAATACCAAAAGTTAATGCACCATTCGAGACCATCCATATTGATCACGTGGGGCCGTTCGTCAAGAGCACAAAAGGAAACACACACATATTGGTAATTATAGAAGCGTATACCAAATTCATTTGTTTAAAGCCAGTATCAAGTACAAGCACTGCAGTGACAATAAATAAATTAAAAGAGTACTTTAGCATATTTGGGGTTCCAAAACGGTTGATTTCTGATCGGGGTAGTAGCTTCACAAGCACTACTTTTAAAAAGTTCATTGACGATGCCGGAATCAAGCATGTGCTCAATGCGGTGGCGACTCCAAGGGCAAATGGCCAGGTGGAACGGTATAACCGTACTCTCTTGGAATCCCTCACTGCAAAGTGTATTGGTCAAAGTGAAAACAAGTGGGATTCATTTGTGCCAGAAGTTCAGTGGGGACTAAATAATACCCTAAACAGGGGAATCGGATCCACTCCTGCAGAAGCTCTCTTCGGTCTTAGTCTGAACAATTTCAGCGAAAACAAAGTAAAGTCATATTTAGAAAACGACGTGGGTGACGCTAGTTCTTTACAGGACATCCGCGGCAAAATAGATTCTTACACAGCTAAATACCAACAAAAGCAAAAAAAGGACCATGATAGCAGATCCAAAATACCACACAAATTTGGAGAAGGTGATCTTGTAAGTGTCCAAAGAGAAGTACCTTCGTCTGGTCAGAGCAAAAAACTAGTGCCAAAATTTCAAGGACCCTACAGAGTAGTTAAAGCTTTAGATCATGATCGGTATATAATAGAAGACACTCCATTAACAAGGAAAAATAATAGAGCTTATAATGCGACAGTAGCTGTCGACAAAATGAAACCCTGGTTAGTATTTCAACCGCCGCACATGTCTGATGACGATAATGATACTGTTGATCAAAGAGAATCAGAATAAAAATAAAATAAAAATAAAAGTGATTGTTTGTTTCAAATTTTAAATATGTATTGTAAAAGTATGAATGTGAATTACTATTAATAGTTTGATTGGAGTTAGTAAAATAAATCAGGAGGTGGATAGAAGCGATCTACCACTTGGTTAACGGTTTGACTAAAGTAGTTAAATTCAGGAGGTAGATAGAAGCGATCTACCCCCTACATGTGAATATGGTGTGGATAGAAGCGATTCACAGCCATTATTTAGAATAAGAAATGTACAGTTGTAAATTGTATTTAGTATGTTTGTCTCTGTTTAATTATGATTAAAACAGTACAAAATTGGTACTAATTGATTCTCGCCAGCCGCGGTGAATTATTGTTGTTAGTATAATTCTATAGTTATGTATTTCTACAAAGTAAATAACGTGTATATTGTAGCTGACACAAATTGTATCCATGTAACCTTGGGCAAAATTAAATGATTACACGGGGACGTGTAGGACGATTGGATGGCCGAGCTGTAGTAGTTTTTTTACACGGGGACGTGTAATGTGTTTGGATGGCCGAACTGTAGTAGTTATCTTTTTATTATAAATTATATTGTTTAAAAATAAGCACAAAATTATGCATGATAATAAATTATTATTATTTTTATAAAAATAGTGTTTTGATATAAAAGACAGTGTATTGATTGAATAGTTTAAAAACGTGCTGCGGTCAGCGCTCATTGGCCGGCCTACGCCGCTACCCCACCACCTCTGGTGTTGGGTGGGATTGAAAAGTTTGAGTCACTGGTGGGGTTGGGAAAAAGAAGAGGGCGTCGGGCAGTTGAGTGCTGGTCGTTGTCAGTATCGGTTGTCTTGATTGTAAAAGTGAAAAGTCTTGAATACAAAGTGCTGTAAATAAAGTGATGTGTTTTTAATATAAAATTGTGTGAAAATTTGCGGAGTTTTATTTCGACGGGAGAAACTTTGCATCACGTGACAGACATAACTTTGTCGTGCGTATTCTCTTATCTTGAGGATATTTCAATATATCGGGTTTCTCGCTACTTTTTGACAGTGAAATGTGCGACAAACTTTTGTCATAACACTGCTGTTACGGGGCAGATGTCAAGAAAATCATGTCACGTTCCTTCTACTACGACAACTTATAAGGTAGTAAACTAGTGACAGCAGTAGCGTTGACTTGTTTGTGACACTTTCCTTTGTATGATGTTTTCCTTCACCGTAAGAGCATCGAATAAATTTACATAATGAATTGGAAAAACGAAAACACATTGGTACATGTACCTACGTGTGTGTGTGTGTGTGTGTGTGTGTGTTTACGCCTATGCGTATGTATGTGACAACAAGGAGATCCTTGGGAGAGGCCTTTGTCCAGCAGTAGACCATGGACGTCCTTCGGCTGAGATCATGGTCTAAGAAAACAAGGTCTGACACTCTGACCATGTGACTGACACAAGCCTACGTCATTTCTACGTCATTTTGCCAGTTCATCCTTGTCGAATGCGTGTAATAGACAGACAGAAAATAAATATACTTAAATATAAAAATAAAAATTTCCCGTTTTCATTTCCAGTTCATTAACTACATTGGGACTAGTTTAGGAACCATTTACAATCCAATGGAACTAATGGGAACAAAAAGTTGCATTAGTTCCATCATGGAACTGTTCAATGGAACACTGGGAACAAACGCAAGGATGTACAGCGCAAAATGACGTAGGCTTGTGTCAGTCACGTGGTCGGAGTCTTAGACCATGTTCTGAGGTAATGTATGGGTGTGTGTTGATATTATTTTGTCCTCACTCTGGTAGTATATCGTCAATCTCCGCATCAGTAAGTTTGTCGACCACTTGGTGTAGTTGCTCGCAGTCGGCCTCGCAAGAGTAAAAGCGCTCTTCGATTCTCGCTAGGTGAGAATTTGAATACGCCGTTGATATGTGCATAAATACCTGGAAGTAGATTTGTTTTGTAAATACTTGTTGCTGCAATTACTACAAAAATCTGTAACACTGTTATACTGCTGGATTAATTTACAGTAACCAGCACATACGGCTGGACATGTTGACCTTGACCCGTATTCTGTAGCAGTAGGGGTGAATTTCGTAGTGCTAATGTCCAACCGCATGTGCTGGTTTCTGTTCATCTCTTGGTCGGGAGTTGTCTATGCTATTACTATAAAGAGGAAAGATTTGATTGTTTGTTTGTTTGCATTGAATAGGCTCCGAAACTACTGAAGCGATCGTAATAAAACTTTGTAAAAATATAGAATTGACATTGGAGAGTAACATAGGCTACCTTTTACCGCGGGAAAATTGCTCATTCCAAGTACGGGATAAACTGTAAACGCGAGCGGAGTCGCGAAGTGGAAAGCTAGTGGATATTATAAGACAGGGTAATGTCATCCAATGTCTGAACATACTATAATGTTTGAACATCTGCTTAACTAATCGCTGTCTATTACGCGCTAAGTTTCATTAAAATCGGCTCAGTACTTTTTGAGCCTATTTAATGCAAACAAACAAACAACCAATCAAATCTTTCTTCTGTATAATATTTATATAGATGATATTAATGATGTCTTAAATCCCCGAATTATATTGTTGATAATGTTTGTTTTGATGGTTCTAACAAATTAGTAAAAAAGAGAGAGACTTACATCCAAGCTCTTCACGTCTCTGGCCAATCTCAGTAGATGTAACGGCGCGCGAACATTCGTCGCGAGCGCCGCTCGGAGGTGCTCGTCGAACTTTACTGTCGCCGCCGAATGGAAGATTATGTTCACCTGGGAAACGAATAAAATGTAACATTAATAATATGTCCCCACCGGGGGATCAGACTGAAATATCCTAACCTTGACATTCAAGTGCCCCATTAAAATTCAAAACCAGAAGCTCCGTATGTGAGGTCAGACTGTGTATTCTGGGATGAGATTTGATGCAGTGAAATGGACCATCTCATTAGCTGCCCTTTTTGTCCTGTCGCCAGCAAGCGAGATGACTTAATGAAGGTTACTACGACGCTAGACTGTAGCTGGTTTTTGGGCCGAGACTATCTAAGTTTGCTGTCATCTCTAAAAGAAGTTATTTTAGAAGAAGTTCTTTTAAAAGAAGTTCTTTTAGAGATGACAGCAAATTCAGATAGTCTCGGCCCAAAAACCAGCTACAGTCTAGCGTCGTCAGACTTCTTTTAAAGAAGTTGCGTGCTGTCATCTCTAAAAGAACTTCTCTTAGAGATGACAGCAAACTTAGATAGTCTCGGCCCAAAAACCAGCTACAGTCTAGCGTCGTCAGAAGTTGCGTGCTGGCTGTCATCTCTGAAAGAAGTTATTTTAGAGATGACAGCAAACTCAGATAGTCTCGGCCCAAAAACCAGCTACAGTCTAGCGTCGTCAGAAGTTGCGTTCTGTCATCTCTAAAAGAAGTTATTTTAGAGATGACAGCAAACTCAGATAGTCTCGGCCCAAAAACCAGCTACAGTCTAGCGCCGTCAGACTTCTTTTAAAGAAGTCGCAACTTCTTTTAAAGAAGTCGCAGTAAATAAAGGTCAAGGTCACCTTCTCAGTTAGCATCTGGCGGTCGGTCAAGGTCAAGCCGAGCCCCGCAGCCTCGCAGTCTCCGGGCACCACCACCACCTTGTGGCGGAACTTGGGAACTTCCTCCTTCAGCCGAGAGAACACCTGGAATTACAACACCGGCTTTAGTACTGTGTCGCTTCGATAGATGGCGCTGGCAACAATAGTATCTATCTTGTGGTATGTTACAAATAAAAGTATTTACGACGTGAGAAGTGCGGCATACACTCCCTTTGTCACCTACAATCAGTTTTTTGAAAAACAAATCAATGTACAGACATGTCGATTTTTCAGTTTTATTATAGTTTTTTTTCGTTTTTTTTTTAATTGACCTATGCTTGTGTCGAAAGTACGACCAATCAAGCTTCACCGGACTTGCGGGGGAGCGGAAGACTCTACCCAAAAAAAAGTCATATACCTACGCGTCTAGGGGCGGCGGCTCGAGGGATCCTCGGACCACGGCCTAGCGCGTTGATGGTGTTGATACTGAAAAACATCGTGAAGGAGACGACGCCTGAATTTTGATTTTGGTTATTGCCGCGCCCCCGCCGGCGGGTACGGGCGTTGTTACCAGAAGGGTTTATTATAGTAAGGCTCAATTCACACCGGGACGGCAGCGACGCGGCGAGCACTTTCAGTGTGAAATAATTTTAAACTTTATCCAAGTACTAAAAAGACTAGTATCGCTTGAAACCGCCGACGGATGCCGGTATCCGCGCGACTCGTCGAAGCTTCAAGCGATACTAGTCTTTTTAATATGTAAATAAAGTTTAAAATTATTTCACACTGAAAGTGCTCGCCGCGTCGCTCCTGTCCCGGTGTGAATTGAGCCTTATAGTGTAAAACTCAAATTAAGAAATATAACACCAGGGAGTGTCTTTCAAACGTGACCAGAAGTAGTAAGAATTTAACTGTGCTCAAGGATGTTATTATAAGTACTACCTTACAACATCCTTGCTTGTGATACATCCTGCCATATTGAAATTTTCTCACATAACATGAGAGTAACCTTATAGAAACGATAAAACTATGCCTTGTCACTCGTAAAACCGCATGCTTAGTGCAGTTGTGACAAAAAGGGGAAGTCAGTTTTATTGACGGCCCCAAGTGCGAGGTAAGGTTACCGAAAAAATTATGGAGACAGTCAATTTTATACTCATACTTTTTATCTTTTTATGGCAAATTTTGTCACATACGTCGACAAAATGTCCTCAATAAAGTAGGTAGGTACAAAATAGTTGGAAAAGCAATTTCGTATCGCCATAATCATTCAGTTAATGTTACGACTGAGGAGGGACCAATATTAAATTAACGCAGTTCAAAATGACAGGAAAATACTCCATAAACTACACCGTAAAGACTTTTGTGTACAATTTGTAAAATAAACATTTACGGTAAACGATGGAGCAGCGGAATTACGGCCGCTAACTCGTGTTTCTATACAATTATGGCGTTTTTTTTTTGTTTAACATAATGAGTTGTGACAAATTGAAAAAAGCTGTTCTTTTTACATTTTTGGGCAATAAATAAATAACAAAAATATTTTTTTATGGCAAATTTAAATAACGTTCCAGTTCATGTTATTTTGTTACTATTTTTAAAAACTTAAATGAATATATTACAAATTGTGCTGTAAGTACATATTATAAGAATAGCTTAATAGCTTAATCGCTTAATAATTGACGCTTTGCTCAATCAGACGGCGTCACTCGTCTCAAAAACTTATTAGATCAAAAAACATTACAAATTAAATTAAAAAACATACGGAATTATTATATTGAGATTTGAGAACCTCTTCCTTTTTAAAGTCTTTTTAAAAGGGAACAATATTATAATATTAAATAGGTACAAAATTTTTATAGATAGTTAGAACCGGTTCTAATGTAGGTACAGCAAATAGACGTGAGCGACTGTATAGGTAACACAAATAGTGCACTTTGTTTGATTACCTAGGCAAGCAAGGGACTTCCCATGTGTACAGAAGATGTTGCAATGATTGCAGTCAATAGTTTGTGACTGTACTAGTATTACTTTGTAGTGGTCAAGCAGATTAAATAAGTTTTGTTTAAATTGTCAAGTAAAGTAATCAAGTACCTACCTACTTCAAATAGGTACTTCAATAAACTCTACCACAGAAGAAAATAATAGTACTAACCCGTACAGAAAGGACACTCTCCCCCCCGCACTAAAATGAGTTACCCGCCCGCCCCAGCCCCCCACGCCCCGCACCCCGCAGGCGCCGCGGGGGTGTTCAGGGATTAGACCAAGAGCTAGCGAGTACAGAGCAACTGTTTGAAAAAAAAATTGAAGTCGCTGAGCCCACATTTCTTTTCTTTTTTTCCCCACCCCACTACACCCGCACCCACCGCCCGCGGCCAGCCAGCACGAAGATTATAGGAAAAGGATGTTCAGGCCAGTAGCTAACGGAGTTTCAATACAGCTGAAGCCACATGACCGATTTGGTCGCTGGCTCTCCTGCTAGATATTGTTTTACATAGCGTTTCAGTGTTTGACTTTTACAGAGCGGACTCTCAGAGGAGATTCGTTTAAAAAATTTGCGTACCGCCAATTGTTGATTGATTTGTGTTCTAGAGACCCTTAGCTATATAAAAGTACATGTTGCCACAAGTGAGCGTGGTAGGTTTCCGTTCTAGCCGAGCATCCTCAAACCGCATATATATGACGAAAAAAAAATTAAAAAATAACCGTGTGGGGTATCAAATGAAAGGGTATAATGAGTAGATTGCAAATATATAACATGCTGCTATATCCGCCCTTCCTATTCAATGTTATTTAAAAAATAAATTTTCAAAAGTTTGCATAACTGTAGATTGAAAACTTCTGAATTAATATTTAATAAAATACATTGTCATCATCAGAAATATCCTTATGATTATATTTGTGACGTGTGGTTAGTCCCTTTAGATTAGGAACTAGCTGCCCGCCCGCGGCTACGCCCGCGTTGTTTTTCAACTTTTCCGTGCACAGTTTCCCGTAGGATTTGATATTTTCCCGTGGTAAAAAGTATCTAACATATTGACCGGGGATATAAGGTATCACCATACAAAATTTTATTTAAATCGGTCCAGTAGTTTCGGAGATTAGCCCGTACAAACAGCCAAACAGAGAAATAAAAATTTTAAAAAAAATCTGGATTATGTTCCATATTACTTCTTACATCCTACTGACGTTGCCTTAAGTTGATTTTTTTAATTACTTCTAGTTGATTTTATTTTTTGCACATATTTGAAGATATTTCTGATGATAAGAATGTATTTTAATAAATATTAATTCAGAAGTTTTCAATCTACAGCTATGCAAAGTATGCTCGAAACGCTACTTTCGAAAATTTATTTTTTATATAACATTGAATAGGAAGGGCGGATATAGCAACATGTTATATATTTGCAATCTACTCATTATATCCTTTCATTTGATACCCCACACGGTTATTTTTTTATTTTATTTTTCGTCATATATATGAGGTTTGAGGATGCTCGGCTATAACGGAAACCTACCACGCTCACTTGTGGCAACATGTACTTTTATATAGGTAAAGGTCTCTAGAACACAAATCAATCAACAGTTGGCGGTACGCAAATTTTTTAAACGGGGTGCTGGTGGGAGCCTGCACTGTAGTTGATATTCAGTTGTTATTCAAAAAGCAGTAGGTTGTCAAAACGCGTTTGCTGTATGGAGTGCCCGACCAGTGACTCTACCCTAAGATTCTCTAACCTGCCCTAAGATGGGAGGAATTCGCCAATTGTACACATTATACGACTAAGGTTTTACATTAATGTAAAATTTTTTTTTTTTTCTCATTTGTTAATTTCTTTTTCGCGTAATCTTGAGGATGTTCCACACGATTCAAAAAGGATTTCACAAAAATTAACTCTATCGAGTAGTATTTATTTTACTGCAATATTTTTATAATAATTTATATTATTATGTAATCCACTGATGATGCCCATTCATTTGATTCCCCACATGGGAACATTTCTTATTTTTTTGGCGGCCATATTTGTTTTGAAGCACAAGGAGTAAGTAAAATTTCGAACTGCTAATAGCAATTTTCTGATTAATTCTGAAAAGGAAAAACACTCTAGTAACTTATTGCACGATGTTCTTCTGGCAGTCAAAATTCAGACTATTTCCCTACTCTATAAGGCGTAAAATCGACATACCTACTTATTATTTAACTTCACCAGCTTGTGGAGGAGCAGAAGCCTAAACTTGTAAAATAAATACCATGTTTTAAAATTGACGTCTCAACTGATTCCTTTGTCCATTTTTATCTTGGTTTTAATTATCAGAAAATTGCTGCAAATAACATAACAACGAATGACTTGAACAACGTAAGACTAAAAATTAAAAATATTGTGTAAGAAACTAGGTAACCGTGTAACTAGGTAATTTCGTGTGTTTTTTAATAACCTTGTAACATTAGACATAAGTATTCTACTAAGTTTCGATAGACACTCTGGTTCGATTTTACCAATAGGTCGGTAGTTCTCAAATTCCTTTTTTTTATTTACTAAAACCTTATCCTGTAAGAATGACACCATCGACCATCGTCAGTATTATGTACCTTACATTGTTTACTTATTATAAACAAAAATAAAGTATTTACTTTGAATAGCCTTCGAGATGTTTTAAAAGCTCTTTGAATGCATATTTGACCTCAAATAAGAAGAGCTGAGACAGCCTTGCACTTGTATGCACAATGCAGTGGCCACAACTAAAGATACGGCATATTAACATCACAATCTACACTATAATAATACTGAAGAATCGGCGTGTCTGTACATTGATTTGTTCTTCAAAAAACTGATTGTAGACAGACAGATAAACAGACAGACGTAAGTTTTGGAAAAAAATTACGTCTGTCTGTTTATCTGTCTGTCTGTTTGTACACGCTAATCTCTGGAACTGCTGGACGGATTTTAATAAAACTACACAATAATATAGCTTATACATCAGAATAACACATAGGCTATTTTTTTCCGCGGGAAAATACTTCTTTCCCACGGGAAAACCTGTTAAGCTAGTAATAAGATAAATCCTGTTTTTTCAGTCCAGCATGATCGATAACGCGTGACAGGCATAGTTTTGTCGTGCATAATTAGTTGTTAACAACTCATATATGTCCCCACCGAAAGGCTCGAGCCAACCCTGAAATCAGGGTAAATAAGTCTTAGTTGACCAAGCAGGATCAGTGCGGCTTGGTCAACTTCACACACAACCTTCAAAAGCGAAGCGCGGCGACCTCTTTGGTTATTTACTTTAGTTGTTTATAGGTACGTATCATGTCATGATTATTCTAATTACAAATTAAACAACCTTCATCTAAAATAGTTTCTAAATGCACTTGCAACAAAAACCGGTCACTACCGGATATGGAATCCCTAAATCTGTGTCAAGTTCACTCGGAAATCCAGTATGATAAAGTACCGGTAAAATTACCGGAACTTGGTAGCAAACTAGTGTTTTTCCGGCGACTTTTCTCGCGTAAATAGTGTACATGTGAAAAGCTATGTGGAACCTTAATCCTTTTTAAGTCCCGTGAAGCTTGATATTTAGAGTTTAGGACAATAGCCAGTTGGTTAATTTTAAGTTTTTTTTTATTATGTGGGACAACTCGTACACGACTATCTGCCAGTGATATAGGTAACCAAAAGAGCGTGGCACTGCTCGCTATACAAGAGACTGCCAAACATGAGTGAGCAACACGCAAGGCGTTAGTTCCTTTACAGGTCACGTTCGTTTAGTTAGATCCTTGTCGGCCTGTAAAGCGAAGTAGGAACAATCTCTACGGCGTAGACCTTCCGTAGACCACTGCTACGGGCGTAGCAATTACGAAGCAAGAGCTATGAAATGTAGTATCACTTGGTAATACAGTACGTGGCGGATCTAAATGAGCGTGTCTTTAGTAGGCGCTGCTCGCTATACAAGAGACTGACAAGCATACGTATAGCGAGAAAAACGTTATGTATGTGTCGTGGCCAAATCGCTGAATTGATCATTTCATGAAATGGTTGACCATTTCGTGAAGTGTTCACGTTTCATGAAGTGGCCAACTAATGGTAACCAAATCATTAAACGACAAACGTTTAGCGATTTGGTCACCCACGTTTGACCATATCGTGAAAATAGGGTAACCATAAAATATTTAATGAAAACTCAGAACAATTTTGTTACGTACTTGTTTATTTTTAGTTGTTTAAATTTACTATGGAATATTAAAATAATTTTAAAATAAGTATAACAAACTTACTTAATCTAAAAAGGCACATGGACGGACGCGCTCACACGCACTGAACCACACGTGACATCTTTGGCGCGCACTAGAGTTTTATAGGTATCTCAAGTTTTTGGTAGGAATGTTTCTTTACCTGAGTCTTCATCGCATACTTACTAATTAGGTAACTCTTATATTATTTATAAAAAATATAGGTAACTTCGCTTACAAGGGCCGCCATCTTGACACAAACAAAGCGCTTAGGCGCTTACAGCGCCTCTACCGGTAGTCAATGAAACAATTCCACGATATGATCGATTAAGATTGATTATTTCATGAAATAGCAGTGCGTCCAGCTGGCCCTATCGTCAAACGATTTCTTATCATTGATCTGGTCTGGGCACATCATGATATGGCCAATGGACAGTGAAATATTTCATGAAATGCAACCATTTCATTAAATGGCCGATCATTTCATGAAATGGGCAATTCTACGATGCGGCCACGACATATGTTTTTCCATTCCATTTCGTAGCTCCTGCTCTACGTAATTGCTACGCCGTAGCAGTAGTCTACGGAAGGTCTACGCCGTAGAGACTACCACTTCGCTTTACAGACCAACAAGGATCTTAAAAGACGTGATTTTGATTGAGATTTAGATTCTTATCGGTCGGTATTAAAGTCTCAATTTCTTTTCTCACCGCATCCTCAAATATCTCTTCTATTCTCGTGTAGATATCCTTGCCCCTCTTCTGACGCACCAGCAGATACAGGTTCTCCACTCCTGGACAGCATCGGAGAAGTTTCTCCATCAGGATTTTGCCGAGGAAACCTGGTGGAGAATTGAGCTTTTAGAAGTAAATAGAACAGTATGCTTTATGTAGCACTAGCGATCCGCCCCGGCTCCGCACGGGAAAATGGTTATTGTCGGTTATCCTTAAGTAAAATTATGCATTTATTATACTTATAAATCTTCCTCTCGAATCACTCTATCTATTAGAAGAAACCGCATCAAAATCCGTTGCGTAGTTTTAAAGATTTAAGCATACATAGGGATATAGGGACATAGGGACAGAGAAAGCGACTTTGTTTTATACTATGTAATGTAGTTAGTGATGTAGAAAATTATAAAGATGAAATACACTATCTATATAAATACTGTAAGATATATTTTTTCTAGGCAACCTTTAGACTTTTTACAATATTTTGGCAACAGAAGAGGTATCACCAATAAAATATATAGGTATTTAGATAATTTTTTTTTTACAAATCACATTTTACGTGACGAGCATATTTTACGTCCCCACCGAGGGGCTTAAAATTCTTAGTCGACGACTCTGGCCCAGTGCGGGTTGGTCCACTCCTCACAAAACCTTTTAATTTACGCAGTTGTTTGCAGGTTCCTCACAATCATTTTCTTTGCCGTCGACAAAACGTAATTATATTTTTATAAATTTCATAAATTGTATTTTAAATATTTTATTGCTTTTCTTTGAGGTGTACGTACAGTCAAGTTCATACTCGTAAGTGCAGTAATATATCAAGTGTTTTTATACTTTTTATTATACTTTTTCCCAAGGCTTGTTGTTCTTATTTTTGTGTGTTACGTATACAGTATACGGGACTCAATATTTTACTTCAAATTATATGTCCTGAATGCTTTAGGAAAAAAAGATAATTTAAAGTATAGAAGCACGTGATATGACTGGACTTGTGCACGTGACCGTAAATAGATATTTTTTTACAGTCTAGTTTCAAGATATGTAAAATCATGTTATATTTCTTACCTGTGGCTCCGGTAATAAGCACATTTTTCCCGTGGTAAAACTGCTGGACATCCGACAGTCTGATATTATCGCTCGATTCGTTCATATTTAAATCTAAATTAATATTCTTAATTTCTTTTTTTGTCGTTTGTACACTATTTTCTAATATATCAACAGTTTTTCCATTCTGTGGTAAAAATATTTGTTTGCTTATACTAAAATGTTTTAAATTATCCATGTACGGGTCCACCATTTTTGGTAATTCGGTTTTTTTTATGACATCCTCCATTTTGTTTGTTTTTTGTTTTTTTACAGCGCCGGACACATTTTTATCTGAGGACAAAGAAAAATAAAAATTAATAAAGTTTTATACGCAAAAAAGAAAATTATTTGAAAACCTGTGGAAACTAGTTAATGGTGTTTGCAAAGTGTTTATGATCGATACTTAAAAATTAGTAGCAATCAAAGTAACGATTAATAAATACGAATTTAAGGCGATGTAAATAATTAATGTTGGGTACTGAATTACTAAGTTATCAACTAACGGTGACCGACATGACAAACTTCATCAAATAATGGAACATAATTTAAGGCGTAATTATATTATATTAGTTATACAATACATCACTTTATAGTACACTAGCGACCCGCCCCGGCTCCGCACTAAAAAATGGTTATTGTGGGTTATCCTTAAGTATATTATGCATGTATTATACATACAAACCTTCCTCTTGAATCACACTATCTATTGAAAAAAACCGCATCAAAATTCGTTGCGTAGTTTTAAAGATTTAAGCATACATAGGGCCATAGGGTCATAGGGCCATATAGGGACAGAGAAAGCGACTTTGTTTTATACTATGTAGTGATATTCCATATTGATAACATAAACATAATATTGTATGTTACACCATGTACACGTACTCTATGAAAATAAATAATTTATAAATTTTAATTTTTTAAATAAATGTATTTCGGAGTTAGTAAATCACTTTTAACTGCTCATTTTCAACTTTTAAATTCATATTATTAGTTAATTTTTTTCCAAACGTTTTCCAAATTTAGTAAGTTGCTATCAAGTTTTAAAGTAGTTCAATTTTTATAACTCTACGTCATCCACATTCTCACATTTTTATTCGCGTAGATTATAATTCCCTATTACTCTTTTACTTATTGCAATTTTTATTGTTTCCACTCGTAATTAATTCGATTGTATGTAACATTAGTTTGGCAGGTAAGTGATTATTTTATAACAATGAAAGAAATAGTAAAAAACTAATCATATTAAGACTTTAAAGTTTTTATTTTTCTAGAACTCTTCCAAAACTGCATGTAATAAACATGTATTTTTCTTAGTTTAGTGGTCCTGATATAATTATGCAAAAAATAATATTTACAGGTTTTTCAAAATAAATTCATGATAATATACACATACTAATATTATAAAGAGGAAAGATTTGTATTTCTGTGTGTATGTTTGTAACGAATAAACTCAAAAACTACTACCGCTTTCAAAAATTCTTTCACCATTAGAAAGCTACATTCACCCTGAGTACCATAAGCTACTTGTTACCGCGGGAAAATTCCTAATTCCCACGGGAAAAACTGTTAACGCGGGCGGAGCCGCGGCAGAAAGCTAGTACTCAATATGTTTATTGCATTCCATAGGTTTACAAGAAATTAATAATACATTAAACACGTAATAACACCAAAAGCTTAATAATAGAAGTTCGGAATTTGAATTATAAAAACTTAGAAAAGCTCGAACAAGGAGGACGTAGGAAAGAGCGCGAACGTTACACTTTTTTTTTATTGACCTATGCTTGAGTCGAAAAAGTACGACGAATCAAGCGTCACCGAGCGTTACACCTTACTTAACGCGAAAGTTTGTAAGTATGGATGTATGTTAGTTAGGTACTCTTTCACGTAAAAACTACTGAATGGATTTTAATGAAACTTTACAATAATATAGCTTATACATCAGAATAACACATAGGCTACCTTTTACCGCGGGAAAATGCCTTATTCCCACGGGAAAAAATGTTAACGCGGGCGATGCCGCGGGGCGGAAAGCTAGTAGATAAATAAACTTTTATTAGTCTATGCCCTCACCAAGCAACATACAAAGTTTTTGAATTAGCGTAAAATCTTTCGTTAGTTTATGAAATGAAACTGAACAACTTTGTTTTGGAAGTTTTCTGAAATCACATTTATTTACTTTTTATACAGATAGATTAGCTAGCCATGTCAATTTGTAAGTATAAAAAAAAATATAATTTCAGTAAACTTGCAGAACAAAAGTTGTTTAGTTTCATGAGTTGAGTTACCCGAGAGGTTTTGTTTTATTCGATTAACACGATGAATACCCCTCCATAGGCACAGAAGGTATACACCGTGAAATTTAACGGTTGCATATTAGAAAATCAAAACTTGATCGAGCAAATTTTAGAAGAACAACAAATGAAATAACAAATTTTAAATGACCAAATGTTTTATTTAGCAAAATTTTATAATCCAAATGTATGTGTCATCAAATGGACGACTGACCAAAAGTTGCTAGATCAAAATTTAAAGTGCCAAATCATTCCTAGTTTTATTATCACGAATGATATTCTTCAGTGTTTTGTTCCTTCCACAATTTTTTTTTAATACGTAACCAATTTAACTGGTTGTTTAATCGCAACTTATTGGTAGTAAGTAATCATGAAACCGAACAACTTTCCCTAATTACCCTGAACTGAATAATTACATCGTATGAATAATATGAGTTTTTATTATTCCTACTTATTATTATGTTTATGGCTTTATTTATTTTGATTTTTAATTAGTCCCGTGACTTCTTTTTTACACACCCGCCTTATCTGTTTCCTTAGCCTCTTCTCCTGACCAAAGGTTGTCTGGAAGAAATCTCTTAAAGCTTTACTTTTTATTCTCTGTACCTATGTGTTTTATGTGCAATAAATTGAATGAGTATTTAATCCATTAATAGTAGTAGTACTAACTTTCAGCAAAACAAATGCTACCTCATGGTACTAACCCCGTAGGTTCACTTATAACGCGGGATTTAAATTAATTTCACTTTTTCATTGGGCGTATAATAAAAAAAAACTCACATCACAGTGCAAATTAAACAGCATACCAAGTCGGCCGCCGAGCACAGACTAAAACGACACAGCTTATACAAATCTTTATACATGGATAAATGCTCTTGTATGAACCTTGAATGTATGAGGTAAGGCGAAAACCACACAGAGTGCATCGCGGACGGAGCTCAAAATTCAAAAAGTGTTTATTCGAAGTAAAATTTTACAAATCACTTTTCGACTTCGAGGCGAGTTCCCGATATGACTGTCTTCTGTGGAGAAGAACTCGCCGGAAGAAACTCCACAGGCGTTGCATCTTTTCAAAATATTTTGACAAAATTATTATTTTATACAATTTGATTAATATACTTAACAAAAAATGCAAACGAAATATGAAATTAGAGGAAGGCAACCAGTCAAAGTAGAAAAACTAAACTATATAACCAACTAGCGACCCGCCCCGGCTCTGCACGGGAAAATGGTTATTGTGGGTTATCCTTAAGTATATTATGCTCATATTATACAATATATAAACCTTCCTCTTGAATCACTCTATTAAAAAAACCGCATCATAATCCGTTGCGTAGTTTAAAATATTTGAGCATACATAGGGACATAGGGACAGAGAAAGCGACTTTGTTTTATACTATGTAGTGATAAAACAACCGGCAATCGAGGGTATAGGGCTCAAGTCTACCATGACATCTGAGTGCCGAGTGCGAGTTTTGCAACCAAAGTAAACGCGCTCGAAATCGAGAGCGTAAACGCGATTTTGTATGGAATTGAAACTACGCCATCTGTAGACAGTTAGCTGAACTAAAATTTCTCCATACTAAATGCTCGTTTACGTCGTCGTTATCGAGCGCGTTTCGTGAGTAAAAAACTCGCACTTGGCACTCAGAGGGGTACTCTTGACGGCGATTCCGATCCGTCGACATTGAGATCATCAGTGATGTGCTACTTTCCGTTTCAGGCCGACTATAGGACGAGTCAGTGAGATCTGTAGGGTCGGTCGGGTCGTTAGGTACCTAACCGGAAAACACCAACCCGTTCTACCACATCTAGCCAGCTTGAACAGCTTGTTGGGAATATTCCTGGGAACGTAAATTTCCCGGGAATGCTAGGAATATTCCCGGGAATGCTAGGAATATTCCCGGGAATGCTAGGAATATTCCCGGGAATGCTAGGAATATTCCCGGGACCGGCACATCTATAATCGGGCGTTTCGTACTCTCGAATGCCACACTAGCGCCACCTTGGTTTCATATTGGGCGGATATTGCGTGAACTAAATGAAATCGGATATTTGTCAACTCTTGGCGGGCAGATTTTCAAGAGTAGTGGTCTAAGGCAGGTGTTTCACGGGAGACAAAAGACAAAAGACGAAAGGGACGCAGTTATGCGCAAGTGTGAGCGCGGTGTATTCTGTATTACCCCTCTAAAATTGACTTTGGTACTCCTTACACCTTTCCGAACCACACAAGATCACTGACGCAGCTAAAGAGTTCAAATTACACCTTAAAAAATACCCTCCAGGTAGTAAAATACCCTTCTGGTAATAATTAACACTCATGTGGGTTCAATTTAAAAAAATATAATTATTCAACGACAAATCAAGCTTCACCGGGCTTGCTGGCTCTTGAAGGCTCTACCCCAGAGTAGTCATGTACCAACGCGTCTAGGGGCGGGGTGAGGGGCCGAGGACCTAGGCCTAGCGCGTTGATACGGAAAAACATCATAAAGGCGACGACGCCTGAGGAGCTCGATCTCTGATAAATTAATTAACATAAGATTTAACTGTACCTATCTTTTACTCACAACAAATTCAACCTTACTATCTGGGTAAGTAAGATAAATGTTTTGTTTAGCATTGACCTACGCTTGTGTCGCAAAGTCCCAAAAATCTAAATTTGGAAATCACATTGCAAAAACAAAAGACTAAACTTTCACGATTTTAGTATGCAGTTAGCGTTTAAAATAACGTTTTAGGCAGTATTGGGATTCAACTAGTACGCTTAGGTCTATATTCATGACAAGACTAACCTTGAAAAAAAGAATTTGTATGTTCGCTAAACATAAAAAAGTCAAGTGCCATTTGATGAATTCGCGTGGAGGGATTAAGTCCATCATCATCAGCCGAAAAACCTAGACCGATTGAGTGGAAATTTGATAACAGGCAGACAAATAGTTTTTTGCTTTTCAGTCTTTTCGGCGGTTAAATTTTTCGTTTAAAAGTTTCAATATATGGTTGGTGGTTTTCGTGTGGGTATAGAGGTTAACCTTCCTCACAAACCCTGGTGTCAGAATTGTTGAGCCGCCTATGGCGTCTGACACGGCTCATGTGACGACTACATCTGTAGATATACCTAATAATTTAATTTAAATAATTTAATCTAATTAATTAAATTAATCGCACTTTTATAAATTCGACACTCGTGTCATAATAAAATACTTGCGTGCCAGTTCAGGTTAATAACCTTATTATGTTCCGAGGTTGTTACCGTAACATTATTACTCTAATGATTTAAGGTAACATGACCAACCGCCCAATGTCATGACATGACACGTTCATGTTTCCATTCCCTTGCTTATTTATGCTTTTTTCCTTTTTTTTTCAATTGGTCTATGCTTGAGTCGAAAAAGTACGACGGATCGGGTTGATAGGCGATTCGGTCGCTGAGTTTCGGCCACTACAACCGAAACGGGAATTTTATTATTTTTAATATTTTTGAGTAAGAAAGAAAGAAAAAAAGAAAAATCATTTATTTTAGAATGGGTAGGTGTGGGTCAAGCTTCACCGGACTTGACTTTTTTTGCTTTTTATGTAGGTTTTCAGGTTAACCCACCTCACAAACTCTGGTGCCATACGGCTCCTGTAACAACTATACCGGGACCAACAGCTTTACGTGCCTTCCGAAGCACGGAATCATCTCTCTTTTCGACAATCAGGTGATTCAACCTGCAATGCCCTAACCAAACTGGGGCAAGTCTCACAAAGTGATATTTGTTCGACAAGTTCCCCGTCGGGATTCGAACCCGGAACCTCCGTAACGTCAGGCGAGCTTTTGACCACTCGACCACGGGCCACAGAGGCTTGCTTATCATACTAAACTCATACAAACACTAAATAAGTCTCCGACTAAATAGGTTTCTCGAGTATACGTTAAAAAGTATAGATGGGCCGATTGTGGTATTTGCCTACTTACCACTAACATTCCTGCATCACAACTTGCCACTCAATAAAAACAAATGTATAAGAAATCTTCTATGTAAACAAAAATTAATGGCTGTTCGTTAGTCTGCTTAAAACTCGAGAACGACTGAACCGATTTGGCTAATTTTGGTCTTTAAATATATTAGTTGTTGTGATTTTCAGCTCATTTTTCATTTAATAATTTAAAAAGAAAGGGTTGCTCTGTATAAAAAGACATTTTAAATACTTAATATTTAAAACCGCCTTCAAGGTCCTATCCTGCACTAAAAGTTTAAAAATAAAATAAAAATCTAGCTAAAAGCACAGAAATTTAATATGGTTATTAATATTCCTTAATTACATAAGTTGTAACATCATATAAACATGTGTAGACACCTTGGAATCAACGGAAAATTAAAAAGTTTCCCGTGGGATTAATAATTAATTACTATGGAAAAGTTCCAACTGTTTTGAACACAGTTCACGTTTATAAGTGAAGACAATCACGTCCATTAACATCTTATTAATTTGTGATCACGTGCACTTATTATAGGTACCTAGTACCTACTTTTAAACTACTTTTTTCCTATGTAAGTAATGAAATAGGCCGTTTAATTATAACTATAGTTAATTAGTTATGTATCATGCATTGTTATACAAATCAAAGGATTCTAACCTTGTTTTTAACATGATAAATGATATGGGTTTATGTAATTAACTGGGAAGTATGGAGTAAAAAATTGTATGCCATCACGCTATGATTACTGTTCTTAGTTTTCTAAGTAAATGATAATTACTTACTACTATGTTTGGTCACGTTTATAAGTTTAGCCATATCACGTGCATTTTTACTTTAAACTTAAACTAATTTTTAAAAAACGTGAAGCATAATAGGAACAGCGTTTTTTTATTAAAAAAGCCCAAGACAAAAGATTTTAATTTTTAAATAGTTAAAGAAACTACTACTATGCGTTCAGGACATATAATATGAAGTAGTATACCTAGGTAAAATATAGAGTCCGATGAAACTGGTTAGAAACAAGGCGTAATAATCAAGCAATGATACATCTAATTTTAACCGCAAAACCTATTCATTTTGCGGTTAAAATCCAACACAAATATAACCTCAATCTCGAGTTGGTTGTTTTATTCAAGGTTTGTAATTATTTGATCAATGAGCAGTAAAATGCAGTCAAAACGAAAATATACAGGTTAAACAATAAATAACTGGAAGGTAAAATAAAATAAAATCTGCGCTTAAAAATCGGAGACCGTTTGAAAGTTACCTAAACGAGTAGAAAGGTGTAAAAAAAATCGATACGATAGGATAATATCAAATTAAAAAAATTAAAATCCCCACCACAAAACCGTTACCTACTTGATTTTTGATTGAGCTGACAATCTTCAAATGGCTGAAGATATTTTCTTGGATCATAGTTAAGAACACTCTCGATTGTGACACCTTACAAACAAAAAAAAACTGGATCAAAATCGGCGCATCCGTTTAGGAGCTACGATGCCACAGACAGACACACACGTCAAACTTATTATGGGGTTAAAAACCGCCATAAATGTACTGGATTGTTCACTTCCGCGCGACTACACAAGGAGTTTCCACGTGACTTGCTAACAAAAAAACTTTGTGTTTATTAGTGTTAACTAATTAGAACTATTTCCAAGCTTGCATAGTTTTGCCATTTCACATTTTACTAACAAATGAGTGCCGTCACAACTGAATCAGGATTCAGGGTTACGGACGGTACGGGTACGGTTTACGCCATGGGGGCTAGACATAGTTTTGTAGTGCTTAAATGAAATTAAACCTTTATTCGTTTGAAACATGGTACAGAAGCCAGCACATGCGGTTCGACACTCGCACCACGAAATTCACCCCTACCGCCACGGAATACGGGCGCTCGCTCTCAAGGCCATAATGTCCAGCCGCATGTGCTGTCTACTGCACATAATAAGGTGGTAACATCGTTATAAAGCGTGTTATATATCTTTCGCCTGACTTAGGCATATCCATACGAACGTTAAGCATCAATTATTTTAATTAAGTTTACCTTTAATTTTCACCTCTGTGGTACGGTACTACGGTTTTGTTAAAAGGGGGATTTTTTCGCGAGTAAAAGCGTCTACTTGAAGCCGTCATAAGGAAAAAGCGAGCATCTGATATATTTTCTCAAAATTTGGTGATATCACCGTTATATCGTAAGTGATATTTGCTCGACGAATCCCCACCGGGATTCGATCCCGTAACCTCCGTAACGTCAGGCAAGCTTTACTAGTATTATATTATCTGTGCCCAGGGCAAACGTATTTTTGATGAGCACTTATGTTTCGTTTGTTTCTGCATGTCAGAATCAGAATCAGAATCAGAATTTTTTTTATTTGTTTTGGACATCACAACACAAAAATTACAAACAACAATACAGACATAAAAAAAAACAACAAAAAGATACCTACGCATTGACACCTCCCTGCGTTGCGATATCCAAACAAAAAGGGCTCCCTCAGCGAAAGCCGCAGCCCGGGCAGGCCACGGCGCTGGTCTTCCGGGAGTCCTGTGTTTGGTCACTCACGACACGGACGACCATGTCACTTGCGTGATATTCGAAATAATAAATAAACATAATGTAAACAAAATACCTATTTGATATAAATATAAATAATTTACATAGACCTACACAAAAAAAAAAGAATAACATAGACTACTTAGAATTATAACTAGAATGAGTGTTATGTAGATATGATAAATAAATGCTTTATTGATGAAAGATGTGTGTAGTGTACCTGCTTTACGCTATCATCGTGCTGTCCTTATATTTTAGGCGCTCCGCCAGCGCCAATGTGAACGAGTGAGCAGACTGCCTGCATGTGTATCAAAATGTGTTTATCAGGTGTCTGACACACATATAGTACAATATATTTTTGCCTAGTTTGGAGTCAGATGACCGTGTGTGAGATGTCCCCACATAAATATACCTATATAAGGGTTCTTCTTCTTCTTTATATTTAAGAGCCGCTCTTGTCGATGGAGGGTTGCCTGGTAGAAATTGCTACCTTAGCAATAAGGCCGCCTTTTGTACACCTGTGTTGTTGTAATTATGTTTTGTTGTATACTCTAGTGTGCAATAAAGTATATTCTATTCTATATTTACGTGACGGGGCTCGAACCTGCGTCTTCGGGAATGTAAGCAACTGTTCTAACCACTACGCCACCGACGCTTTTTAATACGAGTATTTATGTCTGTCTATACTTTGGTCACAGAAGAAAATAATAGTACTAACCCGTACAGAAAGGACACTCACCCCTCCACGCTAAAATGAGTTCCCCGCCCGATATAGCGCCCCACGCCCCGCACCTACCTGCCCCGACTCTACCAGGGGTGTTCGGGGGTGTTTTACATAGCGTCTAGCGCCATTAACTTGTAGTTGATATTCAGTTGTTATTCAAAAAGAAGTAGCTTGTCAAAACGCGTTTTCTGTATGGAGGGACCGCCCAGTGCTGTGGTGATGTGTAGTGCTTACCTACATTTATGTTGCAACACGTCATCGCCGTCGGGGAAATTTTTCCTCGATCACTAACAGTTTGAACTTGAGCATTTTTAATTCTAAACATAAGAGCATCGACAACGCTTATTTTCTTGTCAAAGACAGACTTATTTCTGCGGCTTAAGGCGTTGTCCTAATAGAACGCGACTACGCGATTCGCGCGAATTTTACTCGTACGAACGCGCGATCAAACATATTGAAGTCGAATAGGTGTCCTAATAGACGATCGCGCGATTGAACGATTTCTTCATACATTTGACAGTCGCGCGTTCGCGCGAACTTGCGATGGTCGCGTAGTCGCGTTCTATTAGGACAACGCCTAACTCTTTAAATAACACTTCATAAAGGCAGACGTCCATAAGAATTTTCATTTTCAGAAGTCAAAATTGATTATTTTAACACATATTCCGAAAATAAGCTACGAAAATAGCAGTTTCTATAATTTAATCTGAAATTTATAATGTAACACACGATAAAAACTTAAATATATGTCCGTAAAATTGCCTACTGATCTAGAAATTGCAGCACTAAATAGAGTTATTTGAAAATCTAGACTTAGCCTTATTTTCCTGTTTAGGGAAAAGAGAGAGGAGAAAAGTTTTAAGTAAGAAAAGGTAAAAAAACCCTTTTGTTAGTTTGTGAGATTGTTTGCTTGTTTATTTGTTGTTGTCACCAATTTTTACTATGTATCGATTAATATGTGTCGTTTATTGTGATTGATAACGAATTAATTGCATTTTATTTGTTTCCTTATATTTAAATACGATATAATAATGAATTACTATGCATAATTATTATAATTTTTTATGTGGGACATCTCACACATGGTCACCTGATCCCAAACTAAGCAGAGCCTACACTATGGGTGTCAAACAGCTCATCACACGAATGTTTGCCCTGGGCGGGATTCGAACCAGCGACCCTGTGCTTCATAGGCAGGCGTACTACCAACTAGGCTACGGGGCCGTCTTATATAGTCATAATTTTTATACAAATTTACCATAATGTATAAAAATTATGGAAGAAAATATATGTTATGTAAAAAATAACAGGCTAAATATCTGAAGTCGCAAGTCTATCGCTACAGTGTACGCAAACAGATGATTATGACGTGAAGGCATGCGCAGGCGCAGGCATGCAGGCCGGAGGCAAGGTTGGCGAAATGTGTCGCCGAAAAGTGTGACATAACTAAATAAACATCGGAGATATCTCACATACAGTCGTCTGAAAACGAGGTTGGCTAAAACTGTAGCTTAAAATTTATTCTATGTTCATGCTTCTATCTTCTTCGTCCGTCAGTGGTAAAGTCATCTACCAAACCAAACTTTAAAGCCTGACCAAAGAAATAAGAAACCTCGTCAAATTGCGGAATTTCAAAGGAACTAATATTATAGGTATATATAAATTGTTGCCATAGTCGTAAAAATATACACGTGGCGCCCCCAGAGCAGGTTTCTTATTTCTTTGGTCAGGCTTTACCCTGATGATGTAATAAATTGAGCTGCCTCATCTGACATGGCTATTGAACCCGGGACCATAGGATGTGGGTTTAACGTGCCGTCTGAGGCACGAAATCTTCTTTCTTTTTCCGACAATCAGACGATTAAACTTGCAATATTATACCTGTGTGTATACTTTAACTATACTCGGGAATTTTTCTCAAAGTGTTTGTTATCATACTAATATTATAAAGAGGAAAGATTTGTATTTTGTGTGTGTGTATGTTTGTAACGAATAAACTCAAAAACTACTCAACCGATTTCAAAAATTCTTTCACCATTAGAACGCTACATTCACCCTGAGTAACATAGGCTACCTTTTACGGCGGGAAAATGCCTCACTCCCACGGGAAAAACTGATAATGCGGAGCCGCGGCGTAAAGCTAGTGTCCTAATAAGATAATTAAGGAAGAGCGATGCCAACCAGTTGGCACCAGTATTTTCAGATTGTTGTAAATTGAAATGGTACATTTTACTTTATTTGTATTTATTTCATGCCTCTAGTTCTTCACATACAATTGAAAACCAATGCAATGTTGAAATAAGTTGGAAATGATTGACACACTGCGACCGACCGGCATCTGAACCGAATACCTAATGCAGGGCCGTTATAGTGTCACTGTTCTGCGGATGGTAAGAGCCTTATTATAATGATATTTAGGTTACATTTGATAGAATAGAGCTGACATCGTCTTGTTTTTGTTTTACCTAGTTTACAATGGCATTCTAAGGTATGTTCCTGTTATAATCTTTTTCTTTCTGTTATGTGAAAATAGGGGAGGACTTTGTCCAGCAGTGGACGTCTTTTGGCTGAAATGATGATGACGTAGGTAGACATAATTGTTTTTTTTTTGACCTGACATATAGATCGATTGAATTATAAAATGGTTTTGGTATTATTCGTAAAGTAAACAAAATTTATCAAAGTACCAGCCGTACTACATACACAGCTCAAAGATGTATCACAACCATTTCTACATTTATATTTCGCTACATTACACTAAAATTACTTAACATTTAACAAACTATACAATTTTATACAGTTCCGTAACCTTTCGAAATTTAGAATGTGTATTATCAAATTTAAATTCCGAAGTTCCAAAATTAGGTTAACGGTTAATTCGACGGGTCAACTCAACACATAATCAAAACTCAATGAGTTTCCTTTTCGGACCGCGTTCAAGAGCTTGAATGAGTACACAACTTTCACACGCAGTTGTTGTATAAAAAGCCCAGAAAAATATGGCGAAATCGCGCATAAATTAATAACTTTTTGCAACCTTTCAAAGCTTATAACAGTAACTGTTAGATTTTATAGTTAGTTAACAAATAACATTTGGAAAGAATTTACAGAGGAAGTTAAATTATAGATTGACTGCATTATTTAATATGGCACAGCATCAATAGTAAAATTGCGAAATTATATTATTTTTTTTAGTTGCAAACTTTTTAAACTTACCTATTTTTTTTAAGTTCCGATTACCCGCTCAAATTTTAAAAAGTCACTGTCACATAAAAATAGCACTGGCACTCGCGGGAATGAAAACTTTTTAAAGTTCGAATTCAGAACGTAACGTTAAATCGCGCGGACGACTGTCATGGCTGCGGGTCGAAGACTATCGCAACGCGCCAAAATATGAGGCCAAAATGATAGTTATGTAAGACTTTATTACAGCATATTACATAAAAATCGCCGCTGGCTCTCGGCGGCTGTATATTATGCAAAGACTGTTCGTGTTTCTTGTAGATTTATAGGTTATCGGATGCGCGGTATTTTTTCTTCTTTATGCAAATTCTAAGGTCTGTAAACACCGAATAAGGCCAAGGGAATTCTGCTAATTCAAATAAAAAGAAGGACTTATTTATTTTTGTCAATTACAAGAAGATTTCAAATATTAGATCGAACACGACAACGAACATGACACACGATGTTCACATTAAATCTGAGACGTGATATAATTTAGTAGAATCAGCATAATTTGCGCGAATAATATCGATTTAATATTAACAAAGCGATATTATCAGCAGTATTTATCACTCGTATTTACAGCAGGGTTAAAGTTATAGTGTCATACATAAATAAACGCTATTTCAGATTATTTGAATACCTATAATTATTTACTTTATTGCATATCAGAACACTTATAAAAACAATAATATAGGTAGTAAATAGGGCGTAGTACACGTTGACGCTGGCGTAAGTAGACTCAAAAAAATCTTATTATAACATGTTTTAACAGGCAACCTTGATTTATTGTTCTTTCTTTGGACCAATAGGGATGTGTGGACTCTCCATTAAACTTTTTTATTTTTTCTTACTTGTTTAGCCTCACTACTAGACTCTAGACATAAGCCCTTCCAACTGTCTTCTCCTCAGGGTTTTGGAAAAATATCCCACTATTTTAACGAAGAAAATACTAAACCTTCAGTAAAAAAACTAAACCTATCCTAACCTAACTAATGTTCAGTGTGCAAATATAACACAAGGCAAAACACACAAACCACACGACATTAGCTGAACTAGCAACCCTATTTGATATCGGGTGGAATGGCAATAATCGCAACCTGTCAATTTGTTTTTTTTTAAGATGCCAAATAAAATTATTAACATAATTTTTCTTTCTTTCTTTTTCTGTTGCTCAAATTTCGTTAAAATTAACAAAACAAGGCTATAGTGTGTCTATGTTCATTATGGGGAACTGTGTACAATATAGGTGAAAATTTATTTATTCACTATGCGTTTTTCATTGGTTTCCTAATTAAGTAATGTACAACACTGTGTTTTATAATTAATAAGTACATACAATAATACACTGTGGTTTATAATTTGTGATAAAACCTAGACCTAACCAGGTAGAGTTCTACTCTGAACAATACAATACTCACGGCTCTATTTAGGTCCTCGGTCGGTGACAAAGTTTTGAAGATAGATGATATTAGAAGTGCAGACTTTTCCTCTTTATAATACTAGTGTTTGGTTGCCTGGAAGAAATTGCTAGTTTAGCAATAAGGCCGCCTATTGGCTCATTGTTTCACACTTATGAAAATTGTAACTGTCCTATTTATTACTGGTGTCAATAAAGAATGTTTGTATTGTATTGTATTGTATAGATTGATAGGCGAGTTGGATAATAATAGATTGTATTATAAAATATTAATAAAAAAAAGAATGCAATTGTTTATATATTTTACAGGAAAAAATAATAACACTTTAACAAGCCAGAAAACTAACTATTTATAACCACGAATTTCTGCTATGAGGTATGAATAAAATACGGATATAATATCATATCCGAGGTCTTTCTATGAGACTTTTGTCCAGAAGAGTGCTCGTTATTCGGCTGAAAAGATGATGAATTATGCCTCTGCGATGATGCTTGATGCTCCCTTATTGTGTGAGTTCTGAGGTTAACCTACCTCACAATTACTCACAACACTGGTCTCCCTTGAGTCGCCCCTAGACGCGTTGGTACGTGACTTTTTTTGGGGTAGAGTCTTCCGCTCCCCCGCAAGTCCGGTGAAGCTTGATTGGTCGTACCTAGCCGTACAAGCATAGGTCAATTAAAAAAAAAATGTCGGAATTATATTGAACCGCCTAGATCAGCGTAAGACCATCTATAAAAATATGTGTTATTTTATTATTGTTAGTTTTACCTCGAAAGAAAATTAGCGGTAAAATTTGGGTAAAAAAGCCTTTTAATGGCTTTACGTCAAATAAATCATTTGAATTTCCATAAAATATGGACTGCTGACTCGAGTGTGGCTGACTATAAATTAGGCAGCATATCAGGTAGTGCCATTGCATGGGTTCGCATCATAATCGCCTCGAGAAAGTGCGTTCCGTGTCAGGTCGCGCGTGAGCTAGTGATGGGCGTATTAGGCCAAGGCCGCACGCAGAGTAATAAGTATAATGTGTTCAGCATATTCATGTATAAAGCCTCATTTACGCCGAAGCATCAGTGTGCTACAATGTCGCATGCCACACAACTGATAAACAAATACAGTAAGATGTTTTAAAAATTATCTGGTCACGGTGTTGGCTCGGCGTGAAATAGGCTGCCGCATACCGCAAATATTTTATATTTGCATAACATAAGATTTCGCGTGCCAAAATTATGTGGCATGCGACACTGTGTTATTGCTTCAGAGTAGGTAAATGTAGGCCTAATACTAATACTATATTCCGCCCCGCGGCTTCGCCTGCGCTCACAGATTTTCCCGTGAGAATGAGGTATTTTCTCGCGGTAAAATGTAGCCTTAAATTGAGTACCTAAAGCAAATAATGTCTTGTCATTGGACTCGTCGAAATGAATTTTTAGTTTAACCTTTTTAGTTTCTTGTGTAGGTATTGTTTTTATTAAAGCAATATTAATGACAGGTAGAGTATGGGTGTTATGTAGCCTATGTCCTTCCCCAGGGTCCATTCTATTTATATTTCAGTCAAATCCGACTCAGTGGTTAATGTTTGCTATAATTTAATTTCACACATAATACGCCTGTGTGAAACTAAACAGCAAGTTTCGTTTAACTTTTCTTATGGATATATAAGCAAAGCACAAACAGAAATCGCCGCGCCGCCGTTGCACCAAAGTATAGTTGGTAGTGTGCTAGCTTAAGAGCTCAAAGTCGCAGGTTCGAACCTACCTATATACCTACTTATTTTTACTAGCTGTTACGCTCGCGTTGTTTTTTGAGTTTTCCGTGTACAGGTTCCCGTAGAAATGAAATATTTTCCGTGGTTAAAAGTATCTAAGATTTTGAACGGGGATATAAGGTACCACCATACAAAATTTCATACAAATTGGTCCAGCAGTTTCGCAGATCAGCCCTTACAAATAGACAGAAATTAAAAAAGAAATCTTGGATTGTTCTATTTCACTTCTTACATGCTTGACTCGGTTTTTAGCATTTTTTTTATGTACAGACATTGGTCATTGACCTATACAGTTTTATTGCGTTTAAAAAAGATAGATTTATGCAAGTATAAGTTTCCTAATTTGGGGTGAGAAGGCCGTGAATTTAATAGAATAGAATAGAATATACTTTATATCACACTAGAAATAATAGAATCAGTTAAATTCACAAAAAAATAACGAAAGTGTAGGTACATGTAGGCGGCCTTGTTGCTGAGTAGCAATTTCTACCAGACAACCTCATTTAATGATATCAAGCAAGCTTCATTCTATATTTTTTTTACTTTTTCAACAGATGTGATCTGTAAGCGTATAAATTATTTACTATCAATAAACAAAAGGTCACGTGACTGATGTTTGTGTGAAAAGTTTTTTTTTTGAGATTTAATACCTACAGCCTATGTTCCTTAGAGAGAGTTGTTCAGTTTCATGAGTAATATAATAATACCACTATGTTGCGTATAAACAACCAGTCTTTCACGGTGTATATTTATGTAAATGCGTAGGTATTTATATATTTTACTGCATATAAATAGGTACCTATCAGCTGTCTGACACCCATAGTACATCGGCTCTAGGTACATAAGAGTTTTCCACATAAGTGTATTTTGTAACTATAATGCTACTTTAGGTACTCTAAGCGGAAATAAATTATACCAATACTTACTGACCTCAGGATACTCGCTTCTATGTTATCCAACATGAATCCAACCACAACTTCGTATTTACATTATTGTTAACAATAAAACTAAAGTTTATCAAAAATAATTCACTTCACCGCGAAATTAAAACGCTAGTAGGTACTTGGTGTAAGCTTTTCCTTCAAAACAGTAGGTACAACAACCGTTTGGTCGATACTAATGTTGCGTGTTGACTACAAACATACGTGACAATTTTCTTTCTCCGTGTATCGTCGGCGTGTGTATAGTCGTATAATCCCCACTTTTACTTCCTTGATATGCTTTGAAATAAATTATGTCAAGAAAACGAAGAATATTCCGCTTGCAATAACTTTGAAAATTTAAAAATTTTAGACTTTTAAACTTACTAAAAATTTTGCTAACCCCGAGAGAAAAGAGCTTGTCTTCATTTTTTATATGTACGACGCGCTTTAAAAAGTCCCTAATGATTTTTCAGCTTTTTTCTGGAGTGTATGCCGCTTTATGAAGTACTGGCTGAAAATCGGAAATGAAAGCCACTACGTGCCACTACACCCATTTAATTTAAAAGAAAATTTTAAATATATAGAGCGCTACCTATTGTTCGGTAGAAATACATCTTGAAAAAAGTACTACTATTCAGCACTAGATGGCGCAATGGCGCTACTAAAGATACTTTTTTTTACGGTTTGGATACAAGGCATTTTTAGCCATTGACAGTGACATTTGTATTACATTGTTACCACAATTAAAAAATAATTCCATTTTTGAAAAAAACGCATTTGTGATTAATCCTGATTCCTGCCTGATTAACCAGACAAAAATTGACAAAATAGCAGATAGAATCCTCAAATTGAAGTAAAAAACATATCGACGTATCTTTATTATTTTAAATTTTGTATAGTAACAAATACATCATTTATAAATTAGATAATGTTATTTTTAGTTCTGCTAATAAACATGATTTGTAGACTCGTAGCTATTGTGGAGTTAGGTAGGGCCACACCAATTTCCAATTTGTTATTGATTCGACTTCTCGTAAACAGAATTTACCGAATTTCTTGATTATTTATATCACTCCAGCTTTAAATTCCACATAAATCCAACAGGTTAGTTTACTTGCTTCATGTTTCATGTATTTTGCAACCAATTGAATCTTGTATTCCTTGTCAATTCACATTGAAACATGACTCGTGTTAGACATTTACAGTAATTCCCAGCCCAGTTTTTGCACATTAAATCATAAATTAACTGCTTCCAGTTAAAATCGACTACCACAATGCTACCACACTCATATTACAACGAGCAGGACATCAGAAAACGTCAAATAGACACCCTGAAGATATTTAACGACCATGTTACTGAGATCCAAGAAGAAAGTGAATACAGGGTTGATTTCAAAGCTGATGGCAAGAATATGAGTTTAAACGTTACTTTGACCCCAGGGTTTCCCAATGAGAAGCCGAACATTTTCGTGAATCCTGTGATCCCTCATCCGTGGTTAGCGGAGAATTCAAATCAAGTTGTAGGAGCCCCAGGACTTATTAATTATACTCAACATTCTGATTTAGGACGTGTGGTGCAAGCTATTATAAGGTTGGTTTGCTTTTTTTATATACTTACTCGATTTTTATCTATATTTTATAATTTTGTAATATTTATTGAAACTTGATATAGAGATAGAATAGACCTTGAAGAGTAACATACCTTTTACCATGGGAAAATTCCTTATTCCCATGAAAAATGATAATGCGGGTGTAGCTAGCTGCAGCGGAAAGCTAAAAAAGGAACCTTGCTTTTGGTCTTTTACTGTAATTTTAAATACTTTTGGGTCATTCCATAGTGACTGGTGGGACATTTTTCTCTGGAATTCGACCAATTATGAGCTATAATTGTGTGATCGTAAGAAAACAAAAAAGAGAAACAAAACAAGAAACAAAATAGTAAGATGTATCTTTTATCATCGAAAAATCATGAATTTACAAGATCCCTTCATAAAAAACTCCAAATTCTTTCAGAGTTTCTTGTAATTATTACTTGAATGAGTGTGACTGGTGGGACAAAAAAAACCCTCTTACCGCCAAGTACAAGTACTTGGACCAATTTTAATTCGGCCACTAAGCTTTCAAGAGAGATTCTCTTTTTAATATAAAGTCTATTCTATATTCTATCATTTTCATTGAGAATTAGACTAATTACCTTACGTAGAATCAAGAAATATTTTTTTTAGTTGTGACTGGTGGGACAGGCAACCAAAACAGTATTTATTTCTCGATATAATTTAGTCGATTTAAAAAGTTTCTAATGAGACAAATCTATTTTTTATTGATTTAAAATGATTTTCTTCACAAGTTTACTTAATTAGAAATAATTTACGAAATTGGAAATTTGAGGTATTTTCCCGTTTTGCGTGGAATGCCCCTTTTGGTAAGCTAGATGTGTGTGTGTCTGTAGATTACAAAAACATTTTACAAGTCCATATCGACAATAAGGTCCCTTCACGCTGATAGTGTCACATTTAAAGCTACAATTTATAAATTACAAGTACATTTTTCAATTTTTGCCAGTCTTAATTATACAAATTTAAGAGTTTATATTGGAGACTAAGAGACTACAAATTGTGCTTCTAAGCCATTGTAGAACAAGGTCCCGGAGGAGGTAATTCTAAAAATATTTCTTTGTTTTTCTAATTTTGGTTTAGATTAAATTGGAAATGCTATACATATACCATATCAATTTACTGTTACCAGATTGATGGCCTTGTAGATAAAATAATGATGATGTAATATGGAATGAATTAAGATAACATTCAATATTTAAACAAAAAATATATAAAATTGGGTAAAACCAATTTTAGTGTAGTGATGTAATATAATTATGTTTTAGGTATGCTTTTTTGGGTTTGCTTATAATTAGGTTTTTATCATCATTAATCCATAATATTTTAAAATTCAAAGTACAAACTTACTTGATAGGTACTGTACCTAAGTATGTTAAAGTAATTTTTACTTCCGCTAGTAAATTTTACACAGAAATTTAATTGTTATTTACACATTATTACGCTTGTTTACGGGTCTTAGCGCGATAATCATCTCGATCATGGTCTAAGAAAACAAGGTCTTCCCATTAGACCACGCGACTGACACGAGCCTACGTCATTTCTACGTCATTTTGCCTATTCATCCTTGTCGAATGCGTGTAATAGACAAGGATGAACAGCGCAAAATGACGTAGGCTTGTGTCAGTCACGTGGTCTAGCGGTTAGACCTTGTTTTCTTGGACCATGATCTCGATGTGTAGTGAGCGCGAAAGCCTCAAACAATGTTATTTATTTCATCAAAACATAATTAAAATGGTGGGAAAATAAAAAAACTTTATAATTTAAAAAAAAACTATTTTTAGGGAATTCCAGAAATCCCTCCCGAACCTGGAAGACAAGAGCAGTGAAAGTCCGCAGTCCCACATCAGCGCTCACTCGCTGCTGTTCCCAGAACTCAACGAGTTAACCGTTGAAGAGCTCCAGGAGGTATTGGGCAATCCGGACTTGCAGGTTATTATCTTGACCATCTTCATCATTAACAGCTCATATATGTCCCAACCGAGGGGCTCGAGCCTACCCTGAAACCAGGGTGAATAGGCCTTAGTCGTCGAGTCGAAGGAATGTTTGTGAAGTTGACCAACCCGTACTGGGTCAGCGTGGTCGAATAAGTCCTATTCACCCTGATGTCAGGGTAGGCTCGAGCCCCTCGGTGGGTACATACATATATGGAGCTGTTAATGAGGATTGTTATTCCACAAAATAGCAGGCTTTTTCTCTGATTCGGCTTTACATACATACAACATTACTGAAAACGAAATGGTGAAAATTCACTTTTGAGTCGCAGGCCAAAACTCATTAAAACATCAAAAGTTTTGTCCAACCCCAGGACAGGCTAGTAGAAGGCAACCCAGCTCTCGTGGAGCTAGACTTGGAAACGGAAGAGCTGATGAATAGCATCGAGCGGATCGCCCAGGAGAACATCGCTAAGCAGCAGACATTGGATACCTTGAAGAGTGACGTCATTGACAGGATCTCCACCATTGTGCAGATGAAGATCAACTTTGAGGAACTTAATAGGTGAGAAGACTGCTTACTGTTTTCTTTTTAACCCCCGACGAAAAATATGAGTGCTTCACTACATAGTATAAAACAAAGTCGCTTTCTCAGTCCCTATGTCCCTTTGTACGCTTAAATCTTTAAAACTACGCAACGGATTTTGATGCGGTTTTTTTTAATAGATAGAGGGATTCAAGAGGAAGGTTTATATCTATAATACATGCATAATATACTCAAGAATAACCCACAATAACCATTTTCCCGTGCGGAGCCGGGGCGGGTCGCTAGTAGAGAATAAACAAGCGCACCGCTCCGCTGCCTTTATGTCAAGTGTAAGCAGATGTTGTATGGGCGGTGAAATCAATAACATTTTTCTTTTTGGATTTGTTCCTCGAGTCATGTTTGCAAATCACTGCACATTTCACAAATGGGAAAACCAATTAGCTCCGATAACCTTTTGCTACTAAACAACAAACAACATTGATCTTAGCTATTAACCAAGAAAATATCTTCAGCCATTTGAAGATTATCAGCTCATTTCTAGTTGTTGAAAGGAT
Organism: Teleiodes luculella; assembly: GCA_948473455.1. NCBI lineage: Eukaryota > Metazoa > Arthropoda > Insecta > Lepidoptera > Gelechiidae > Teleiodes > Teleiodes luculella. The sequence goes on along the minus strand of OX419610.1, from coordinate 3,148,578 downwards.
CAAGTAACGGTTTTGTGGTGGGTCTTTTTTTAATTTTTAATTTCTATAGTTGAGGGATAAAATTGATTATTGGCGTGCCGACCGTGACGAGCGGGCGTCAGTCGCCACGCTTTACTAAAGAAAAATTCTCTAAGTACGACCAATAAAGTGTACCTATATTCGTATGACACATCTTGTACTACGGCATCTAGCGGATACCTGTAAAACCAGTTGAAGCAATCAACGATGTTTTAGATCAGCCAGGGGCTCACCTTTTTTTCACTCACTTGTTTGTCAAACCCGTAAACATGTCTAAACCTTTTTAAAACTAGTAAACTTGACACTGGCACAAAGCAAGCAATCCTGGTGCCAGAAAAAAAATGTCTTTAATTTTTTTTTCTTCCCCGGCCATCCTGACGTCAGGAAGCACCAGCGCCTGTCGGAGATGTACGACCCGCACCGGATCCGCGCGAGCGTGCGGGAGGAGGCCCTGAGGGCTGACGAAGACGCGGAGACACTCGCCGACCAGTTCCTCAGAGGTGACACTCGATCATACTTCATACAATATACATACTAATATTATAAAGAGGAATGATTTGTATTTTTATGTGTGTATGTTTGTAATGAATAAACTCAAAAAGTACTAAACCGATTTCAATCATTCTTTCACCATTAGAACGCAACATTCACCCTGAGTAACATAGGCTAACTTTTACCGCGGGAAAATGCCTCATTCCCATTGAAAAAACGGAAAGCTAGTATCATATACTTTTTAAAGATTTAAAACGGGGTATTTACCGTGGTATTTGTTTTGTGTAAGTGCCCAAACAAATACCACGGTAAATATCCCGTTTTAAATCTTAATAGTTACTCGATGTTATATTCATCATTCATCCATCATCATCAACAGTCGAACAAAAGCCTCTTTTAGTATCCATATGTATGTTGACAGCAGTCATATTTCGCTTTTATTACTGTTTACTGTATTGGTATTTTTTTTATAATTCCATACATATTCCCTATTTACATAAACACAATAATACAATAAACATAGTATACTTACATGAAGTTACGAAATAAAACTTACATAATTTACTCTTTCAGGTAACATCCCAGTGGACGCGTTCGTATCGATGTTTGCGGAAAAGAGAGCGCTAGGACAAGCGAGGAGAGCGAGAGAGGAGAGACTAGCACATCAGCTCGCACAGTTAGACCGGGCCACTACTTGAACAACATATTCGTGCGGCATTCTGATAAAACTTGTGTAAGACCCTGATGTCAGAACGACTGGTTGTGTATAGCATTGAAGTTTTTAAAAGAACTTCCATCTATATTCTTTTTGTCTTCTGCTAGCTGTGCCCGCATTTATCTGGGAAATAATCATAAACATCAATCTTGATAATAAGTTACTTATATGCTATAGCTCAGTGTTATCCCATGATTCCCTTATAGACATTTAAATTTGATATTAGTGTGCTTTTTCATAAATTACTAGCTGAATCGGCGAATTTCGGTACGGTATTAATGAATATTAGTTTTTTATTTTATTTACGAAATAGAGTTTTGGTCCAGAAAAGCTTTCGGATTTCTTAAAGACACTACCAAAGTTTCATTATAATTTGACTTATAGTTTTGGAATGCAAAGTGGACAAAAATACAAACAAACATTGATATTTTATTTGTAAAGATTGCTAGGTTAGACATTTTATGTGAAATAACAATTTTTATTTGCCAGCCATTCTGACATCAGGATTACTGTCTATGAAAAGAAAGTGCGTGAAAAGTTGAGCTAAGAATAAAATTGTTTGCTATTACAATTTATCTGCCACTTTCTCTTTAGAATGAAAAAAAAACTATAAGCCTAGCACGACAAGTGATTATTTCACATTTATCTGTCAAATAGCAGCAATACCCTCCAATAGGGTAAGAGTATAGGCACGACAAAATTATGTCTGTCGCGTGTGATAACTCATGGTAGCCCCCATAGTCCCCTTACCAATCTATAAGCAACCAGTCATTCTGACGGTAACGCAGGCAGAGCATATATCAAATGGTTCACTAATGAAATGTGAAACTTTGACACTTGAAATCGATTTATTTATTTTGTTGATAGTTTTCGTTAAAGATCTATAACATCTTAAACTTTCAGTGTTCACTATTAAAAATTAACTTTTCGAAATAAGTATCTCATAAATTTGAAGAATGTTAAAATATCTAAGTTCGAAATGTCGAATGTGTAGAAAGTCTTATTAAAACTGTCTAAATTCATAAGATTAAAATGAAATTCCAAATGGCTAGTAATTTTAATCACTTTTGACACATTAAACCATTTCGCGTTTTGATTTTAGACATTTCGAACTTAGTTGTTTCGTTTTTGATATTCAAATACGTAAAACCCGACCAGAAAAATAAAAAACCTAGCCATATTGCGGAATTTCAATGGAACAATTTTTATAATGGCGATTGTTGCCATAAACAAAAAAATATACAAGTGGCGCCCCCATAGCAGGTTTTTTATATTTTTGGTCAGGTTTTATAAAAATTCTTCTAACTTAATGTATTTATCCAATGTGCAATAAAAAGGGACACACATAATCTTGATCTATAAAAAAATGTCTCACTAACTGTATGTTTTAGCCATTTTGGGCTATACTATTTTCCTTAATTTTAAAGAAATTATTTATTTAAAATTAAGATTAAAAGAAATAATAATCCATTAGAAATTAACTGTAAACAATATCACTTTTTTATGTAATGGCATTTATATATTTAAAAAAAATATAATACACATTTCAAGTTCATCAGCAGTATTATTATTACATTTAAATATAAGTATCATTAATTAAAATAACAAGTGTCGTTGAGATTAGCTACATGGGGTAAACAATCGATCTAGATTAGTCTTATGTTTGGGAAAACGCGCGTTTTCATGCGTTTTGCTATCGACTCAGAATATGGTCGCTAATTTCGTGCTGCCGACCGCTGTCCGTCTGGTCCAGCGGGTTACGACGCATAGACGGCAAGAAACGAGTGTTAGGGGTTCGAATCCCTCTTTTTGTTTGTTTTTATATGTTCCCGAACAAATCTCGGTCGCCCTACTAGTGTTGAATTTAATTCATATTAAGTATTTTACGAGTAGATTTCATAGTAGAGATGTAGGTTTAGTTAGAAACGTAACTGTGAGTGAACCAGAAATAACTAATGGTCCTGATCTTATTTGGGGTTATCAAGATAGTCTATTTATTTATAGATATTATTATTGCAAATACACGTCATACTACATCTGTTTGACCTATTGTTATCATAACACCCGCTAACTCGCGATTGCGTCTTTAATCGCATTTAATAAATAGACGTACAGTAGCCAGCACGTGCGGCTGGATCTGTTGACCTTAAGAGCGCCCGTATTCCGTAGCGGTAGGGTGGATTTCGTAGTGCGAATGCCCAACCGCATGTGCTGGCTTCTGTACCTACGTACTTGCATCAGTAGGCTTACTACGTAAGAAGCGACAGGCTCGAGAAGCTGTCAAACGCGACATATTGCCTCCTTCACGATGTTTTTCAATATCAACGCGCTAGGCCGTGGTCCGAGGCTCCCTCGAGCCGCCCCTAGACGCGTTGGTATATGACTTTTTTTTGGGGTAGAGTCTTCCACTCCCCCGCAAGTCCGGTGAAGCTTGATTGGTCGTACCTTTTCGATTCGACACAAGCATAGGTCAATTAAAAAAAAAGCGACATATTGACAGAACTACTATGGCTCTAATGTCACTATGTCGCGTTTGACAGCTTCTGAAGCCTGTCGCTTCTTATGTAGTGCTTACTACAGACAGAAGAAGTTCACACTAGCTAGACCGTCTGATCTGACCCTGAACTAGGCAGAGCCTATACTGTAGGTAGCGGCTGAAAAACTACACTACGTGGCCCCACCGAGGGGCTCGAGCCTACCCTGAAACCAGGGTGAAGGCCTTAGTCGACCACGCTGGCCCAGTGCGGGTTGGTCAACTTCACACACAAATGATTTTGCGGGCGTGCGTGCAGTTTTTCTCACGATGTTTTCCTGCACCGTAAGAGAGTCGAAAAATAAGGTGCCGTAAAACATTGGTACCTATTTAAAATTATCGCATAAAGACCCGTAAATATACAAACCAAAACGTAGATACATATTTACTACGAAAATTCAAAACAAATTGGTACGTGCCGAAGCTATGCGCTTGAACCCGCGAACTTCCGATTGGGAGTCAACGGCCCTAGCCACTAAGCCACTGACACTAAGAAAGATTATTCTAAATAAAAAACCTTATGGGCGCCACGTGTACCTATATTTTTATGTCAACTAAAATTAGTTCCATTGAAATTCCGCAATATGGCGAGGCGAAAAAACTTAAGGTCCTACATACATACGAGGTCAAATACTTGGTAAAAACCTGTCTTAACAGTACTTTACATTACTACAGCGATAAGGATAACCGAATTTATTTTCCGTGTAAATTAACATACTCGTGATTGGCCCAATAAACATTTTTATTGATAAAAATCTATTAGTTTACCTACGTACCTCCTAGTCCTATACGGTATTTCACACCAAACACTTTCCTTATGGACGTCTCGGCTGAGATGATGATGATGATGACTTTCCTTATATTAATGAGGTCAACGGGTTGGTAGGCGATTCGGTCACTGAGTTTGGGCCGATTCGACCGAAACAGGAATTTTATTATTTTTAATATTTTTGAGTAGGTGTTTCGGTCAGTTGGTTTTTGTTAGCAAATTTTGTATAGTCAGCAACAGAAATCTTAGGAGAGGTTAATAAATATTGACAAAAATCAACTGAAAGTAAATCTGGCGGCTAAAACGCTAATTGTTTGCAAATATAATTAATTGAAATGACTAATAAAGACATAACATAATTAAAGTATCCAGAAAAAAAAGTATAGGTATTTATACTTTCTATTACTTGCTTTTATTTTTTTTCATATACCTATACATGAAAGAACAAAATAAAAAAAAACTTTTTTTCTTTTTATATATATAGCGATATTATATACCTACATATAAAAGAAAAAAAATACTTTTTTTATTGTATTGGAAGTAACCATGTAAAAAATTTTACAAAAAAGAAAAATGTTTTCTTACAATCGTATTATCGTACCTTGTGAAAAAAAAAAAAAAACAATTAAAAAAT
>OX419610.1:3099007-3143217 GCA_948473455.1 Teleiodes luculella | reverse complement strand
ACGTGCCTAGTGCCTATGACATAATGGCTACAATCTATTGAATAGACTATCCCATGGTCTCAGAAAACAAGGTCAAGGTCGTGGTCCATTAGACCACGTGACTGACACGAACCTACGTCATTTTGCCTATTCATCCTTGTCGAATACGTGTAATAGACAAGGATGAACAGCGCAAAATGACGTAGGTTTGTGTCAGTTACGTGGTCTAACGGTTAGACCATGTTTTCTTAGACCATGGATTGCATATAAGATGTTGACCGGTGACATAAGGTACCATATACAAAATTTAATTTAAATCGGTCCAGTAGTTTCGGTTCGGGTATTAGCAAAACAAACAGACAAACAAAAAAATTGAATAATATCTGGATATTATGTTCTATTATAATATTATAGATTTCATTTCTTACGTCCCCCTAACTCGGTTTGGTGGTGGGGCAGCTGCATAGTATAACATGTTTTTAGTCTTTTTTTTTTCTATATAGATCAGACATTCGACCTCTACAGTTATATAGATTAATAATATTTATATCACATTGTATATTTATGTAAATCGTAGTTTTGAATATGGAATGTAATTTATTTCGTACGTTACCACCAACCAACCCCCTCCGGTACTTAGGTAATTGCCTGAAATAGATTGCTAAATTAGCAAGAAGGTCGGCTATATTGTTACATGTGATTGTTATAATAATATTTGTATTGTTTTGTAAGTATATAATAAGAGAAGCGAAGCGGACTCGAAGCAGTAAATAATATCAATTCTGTTAAATTGATAAGTGTCATTAAATGTAAGTATGTTTAATTATCCTATCTCACTTCAATTAAGTATGTTTGAAAGTCTAAGTACTTCAAGCATTACACTCGTTGATTATTACAATTATTGTAATAATATTTAAATAACTTTATACCAATCAGTGAGAGCCGGAGAGCGTCGATGGTTAAGTGGCTAGGGCTTTTGACTTCCATTCGAAAGTTCGCGGGTTCAAGTCTCGGCACATACCAATCTGTTTTCAATTTCGAATTCATATTATGTACGTTTATTCGACGCTCTTACCGTGAACGAAAACATCGTGAGGAAACCTGCACACACTTACGAAGTATTTCAAAGGTTGTATGTGAAGTAAGCAACCCGCATTAGGTCAGCATGGTCGACTAAGGTCTATTCACCCTGATTTCAGAATAGGTACCTATACCTAAAAACTTCTTTTTAGAAAATACCTCCGCGAGGTATTACTAGGGACTAATATTTTGTATTCTGTGGTATTAGGTACTAATAAAGAAATGAGTATTAACACGCATCATCAATTAATTCTTAATCTATTCTAAATGTAAGAGCCAATTAAAATTGAATTAATAAGCATTGTACAGTCAAGAGCATGCAAAGTTTAAGATTTTGGACTTTTCTATTTCCCTTGAATCCTTACTGGTAACTTAAGGTTAACTTAAGTAGCTTTGAGGTAACTTATACACCGTAATTTGAACATATTTCCCCGAGGAACATAGATTGAAATCTCAATAATTTTCAACTTTTCATACAAACTTTAGGCACGTGACCGGCCGGCAACTTGTATGAAAAGTTGAATTTTAATTTTGGGATTTCAGCCTATGTTCCAGAAAGTTGTTCAGTTTCATGAGTACTACTACTGCTATGTCGCGGATAAATTAATCATTTAAGTATATTTTACAGTTATGATTATGAGAAGTAAGTATTAATGTTTCCGTAAAAAGATTTTTTGGGAACAATTATCTTTTCAGTACCTATTTTCTAAGCCGTCACTGTGTGAAGCCACGTGTGTGGTCGCATGCAGATTTGTATGGAAAAATATACTTATCGTAATATTATGTCTTGCTATAGTGTATGGTAGGATTTAATCGAATACTTCGATTGCGTCCGAAAACAGCTTATTACGCGATCTACGTAGTTGACGATAACGACTCGTCGTCGCCTGATAACTTCCTGCACGCACAGTATATGCACAGTATTGAATCGGCTGCCTCGGCGAACGCCACGCTTGATCGAGTAGCGCAATCGACACTATCGTAAACAAAGTCACGAGTTAAAACACGTTAAAATTCCCGAAATGGCAGTTAAACTCTTAGTTTTCTTAGCTATTGTTCTTAGTGACGTCAGTGCGTTAAAACTAGATAAAGTTGTGATAGTAGGAAGACATCACATCCGTACTCCTTTGGCAGCGAATTTGGAGAAAGTTACGCCGAACGCGTGGCCTGAATGGAAGGAAGAGCCGAGTTTCTTGACATCAAAAGGGAGATTGCTCGAAAGTTACATGGGGGAGTATTTCTTACAATGGTTTAAGGAGGAAGGGTTGTTTGAAGAATGCCCAATCGAAAATTCAACGCTACTCTACGCGAATGCTCCACAAAGAACGCGTGAGACTGCAAAAGTTTTTAACGAAGCTGTTTTTAGAAATTGCAATTTCACTGTCAGGTACAAGAAAAACATTGAATCGGATCCGGTTTTTCATCCGATCATACGAAACAATACGGAAGTTTTCAAACAGAAAATCTTTGAAGACATGCAAGACAAGCTAAATGAATTAAACCTGGAAGATGCGTATTTGAAACTGAATAAAATTTTACGTCTGAACAGCTCACAGCAATGCAGAGAAGAGAAATTCTGCGACCTGAGACGGAAGAAAGATGTTATATTTTATAAAGTAGGGGACGAGCCCAACATCATTGGACCTCTTAAAATAGCAAATTCCGTATTAGATAATTTCTTGATGGCATTTTATGACGGATTCCCTTTACAAGACATAGGCTGGGGTGGCATCAAACCCGAAGATTGGAAGACTATAACTAAGGTAACAATAGAAAATCTGAATGTCCGATTTAACAGTACATTGGTGGCTGCTGACGTTTCATCCCTTTTACTCCGTAAGATCAGCGAAACAGTGTATAATGATAAAATAAAGTTTGCTCTATTTGTTGGCCATGACTCCAACATACTTCCTATCCTGACTACACTGCGATGCGTACCATATGAGCTGCCGAATCAGAACGAAAGGACCCCAGTGGGTGGAAAAGTGGTTTTCCAAAAGTGGTATGACGAAATTCTAGATCGTTATTTGATGAAAGTGACATACGTATATCAAACTACAGATCAACTAAGAGAAGGAAGTCGACTCTCGTTAGAATCCCCCCCTAACATAGTGACATTGGAGTTAAAGGACTGCGCAACCGATGAAAATGGATATTGTAAATGGAAAGATTTTCTTAAAATTATGAATAAGTTTAAGTGAATCATGTAGTTTTTAATTTGTGTTAATTATTTATTTATACGTGGTTCACGGCCTAGAATTAAATTAGTACTTATCTAAATGAACCCAGCTCTACGTGGGTGTCTAAAGAATGCGAAGCTAGTACCTACCTACATACAGCAGCGTTCGTTTATTTGTTATGACCTGTCTCATAATAAAGTGCGCACGATTATACAAATTTATTTGCGCTCGTTGCACTCATTTTATAAAACATTGTGGTCGTAGATCGGCAGCAAAAACAACTTTGCAATACCTACAAAGGTATTCTTGCCGCTTATATTGTCTAATTTGCTTTCGCACTGTTTGGAATGGTTGCGCGCTTGGCTGCAAAAACACTTGGTAATCGTGCGCACGTAAACTTGAGGAGACAGTGAACGAACAAGATTATACCCACATTCTCTGTGATTATACCTAACCCGCCTGCCAACCGTCGGGTTTTTGGTAACATCTCTCAACTAAAGCCTCGGTCACACACAGCGATTAATCGCTGCGAATTGGCATTGTACATTATAATTTTTCATTATAATTAATTTATCTTGCTTTACTTACAATATAAATACCTATTGGAAAGTGGGAAATTATGTCTGTGATCTTAGTCATGTTGTACATTTTTATACACTAGACTGGGGTTTCTACCCAGTTTACATGAATAAACTATTTTCATTCAAGGTATCGTTTAATTCTTATTTGTTTGATTCTAAACAATATCATATCACCATACAACTTTGAACGAGATGATGGTGTTGGTTGAGGAACATCAATCTTAGTACATTTTTCTACTCACCGCTAGATGGCTCTCTGAATAACAACGCACAACCGTCTCAAAAATACTAGTAGTCGGTGTTGGAATAAAAAAAAAGCGAAATCAGCTGACTGTCAGTGTCATCTGATTCTTTCTTTCATTCCCATCTGATTCTATTTTTTACTAATTTTTAGTATAATATTTTTGAATTCGACTTAGTTTTACAAAATCGGACGACATGAATGGAAAAGTACTAAATGTTGGGTAATAAAATTATTATAACGTGCAATTTGTAACATTACTTTCACTGGTTTTAGTGTTAAGTTTCTTTTTTACAAGGCGTTCTTTGTTTACTTTTAAGTGTATCTCATATTTTCAATGTAAAAGTTAATGATTACACAACTTTCCTGTTTATGCATTGTGTCATTATCATTATGTTAGTTATGTATATCTTTCTCTCTTCAATGCATTGTACGTAACGTAGATTAGGTAGTTAATGACGTGCACATATTTCTTTGTGTAGTTTTTAATTAGTAGTGAAGTGTAAAAGTTAATAAAAATGAGAATCCTCTTAGTTTTCTTACTTAGTTCTTTATTACACAGTGAGATTGATGCTCAAAAAAAGCTTAAACAAGTTGTGATATTAAGTAGGCACAATGTGAGGACACCTTTAGCTAAAAATCTGGAAAATATAACTCCGAAAAGTTGGCCGCATTGGAAGGAAAAACGCGGGCATTTGACACAAAAAGGCGCGACGCTCGAAGGTTACATGGGAGCCTTCTTTTCCGCTTGGCTGAAGAACCAAGGTCTGCTGACTGAAGGCTGTCCCACTAAAGATGAAATGTATGTTTATGCAAACATCAAACAAAGAACTAGGGCTTCAGCCCAAGCATTCGTGGACAAAGCTTACCCAGGCTGCAACGTACCAGTGCACCATAACGATTCAGATAAAATGGACCCTATCTTTAATCCCGTTATTCATAACACTTCAATTATATTTAAACAAATAGCTATTGAAGAAATGCAAACTATATTAAAATCATTACATTTGAACGACTCATATGAAGATATTGGAAACATTTTAGATTTTAAAGACTCAGAAATGTGTAGAAAAGAAAAAAGCTGTGATTTGATAAATGATAAGAATAAAATTGTTGATGTTGAAGCTGGGAAAAAGCCATCGGTGATTGGACCGTTGAGTATCGGTAAATCAGCTATAGACAGTTTCGTAATGGAGTTTTATGAGGGTTTCAAAGATGTGGCTTGGGGTTGCCTGTCAGACAAAAATGAATGGCAGAAAATCATGTTAATTAGCAGGGCATACCACAATGTAATCTTCAACACAACACTTATAGCTAAAGATATTTCAGCACCATTACTAAAATATATGTCGGAAATATTTTTAAACAACTCTTATATGCCAAAAGTGATGCTCTTGATGGGGCATGATGCCAATTTGTACACAATTATGGATAGCATGGGTTTTGTATCATATAATCTGCAAAATCAGAATGAGGTCACTCCGGTGGGAGGTAAAATCGTATTCCAGCGATGGTCAGATGCTAACGGAGATGATTATTTAAAAATCAACTTCATTTACCAATCTAGTTTGCAACTGAGAAATGGTATACCTCTTTCACTGAATAATCCTCCTGAATTTGCTCAAATGCAGTTAAAAGAATGTAAAATTGATGATAAAGGATTTTGTCCATGGCAAGATTTTGTTAAGTTGTTGACATCCTTACTATAGTCATAGTAAAGTCAACATCACATGACACATAACTTGCAACAAATTGACATGAATTTTAAAAAGTTTTATTTTTACATATAAGTAAGTACAATAATTGAATAGTAGGTATCTAGTCATTTTGTACATTTTTATATTCATGTTTGTAAATAAATTTTAGGATAAATAAAAACAAAAATCAATATAAAATGGCATTTTATTTTAAAAAAATCTATTACTACACTACATACACACACAGGGGTTTCAAAGTTACTATGATAAGATATAAAACAAAAAAAATACATAAAAAATATTTAAATATTGGGTGTAGCACAATGTAATTATTATTTTTCTTATTTCTTAAAAATTGGCTCATCAATAATAGTTTCAAATAAATGGTCCATTAATTAAACAAATAATTGAAAATTTGATCACTTGCACAAATTAATAAATTTTGAAATTGTATATTAAAAATTGTTAAATTACAGTGCATCACCCAGATAAACAACCAAAGCTGTAAAAAAAGTCTTATAAAATGGATGGAGTTACGTTCACATAGGTATAGGAATGTTAATGTAAATTTTATACAATCAGGGATTAAAGTTTCATCGTCGTCAATACAGGGTGTTAGGGAAAGTTTAATTATCCTTTACACCCAGTATTGTGATAGTAATGTGTAACATTAAAAAAAAAACACTAAACATTTTTTAACTATGTTTTTTATTAAAATTTATTAAATGCAAATATTATTTTTTTATGTTCAGTACTTTGTAGGTCGTTAAAGCTTATATAAATTAGATAGCTAATATAAATATCTGTAAATATCTATTTCCTAATAAAACTATTATTTTTATTTTATGAGTGTTTTATTATTTTATGAGTGGTTTTATCAAAATCGTTAAGTTTTAACGTTTTCCATCCCTGATTGCTTACAAATAGTAGTTTAATTACAAAATTATTTAAATTCACAACTTTGACATGTAAGTAGAAAAATTATAAATTTATATAAATACTAGCTGTCCGCCCACGGCTACGCCCGCGTTGCTTTTTTTTATTTGTTTTTTTTTTTTTTTTTTTGGGATGAAAAATAGATGTTGGCCGATTCTCAGACCTACTGAATACGCTCACAAAATTTCATGAGAATCGGTCTAGCCGTTTCGGAGGAGTATGGAATCGAACACTGTGACACGAGAATTTTATATATAAGATTAAGTTATTAATAAGCCAGTCTAACATTGGGCACCGCCCTTTGTGCAAAGTATTCAAGATAATGAGTGCTAGGCCTTACATTCCACTAGTTGTGAGATTCAGCTAAAATAAAATAAATTACATCTAGATATAAAAGGGGCATGTTAGGTAACTTACTAAACCGATAGAAGTAAATGCCAAAAAAATCTTTGGCTTTTTTTGTTTAGTTTCTATCAATACAGATTTTTTTGAAAGAATAATATTATTGTTAGATGTGATGCGTTATAAAAATAAATACTCATAGCTATTTTGTTTTCGTAATAATCTTAGGTATTTTGTAATATATTTTTCTATTGTTTTACATGTGGAATATTAATTTCATTATTTGCACTGGTCATAATTAAAATCAGCTTCAAAAATAAAATATAAAAACATTATTCTTAATCTAAATTGTATAAAACATTAAAACTACTTCACATTTTCACATACATTACAATCTATGAAATTGATTTTGATTATTTAATTTGATTTGTTTTACACTGGTAAATTAATAATAAATTTTTCCATGTCGCAAACCTATTTATTTTTATAATAATTTTTGATCTAATACCACAAAAAAGTCAAACAAATGGGGAACTCTTAATAAAAATGTTACAGATTTCCCATAGATTCTATAGACACATGTTTACCACGTGTGTAACTTTTTGTGTTAATATACAGTTTTAATCATGATCGACAGTCCGTTCTTAATCTAAATTCAAAAATAAGGCATAAAATATCAGTCAAAATGAGATTACATATTTTTAACACTATTTTTATTTCTGTCTAGGTTGAAAATAGATGCAATTTATTTTTGGTTCATTTTCATTATTTAATAATAGTCTGATAGAGTAGGTTAAATTGCCTTTTGAATAGTTAAAATCTTTGTTTGTAATTTAAAAAAGACATGCGAAAGTATCTAATTTATAGATAAGCATTATAATTACAATATTTTGTGATATTGTAATTTAGTCAGAATTTAGTGAGCTATTTTCACTTAATCTCTTAAAGGAATTATAAATATTACCTACTACAACTTTCTTTTTTTACTTAATATTTATATTCAGATCTTTTTCAGCTGCCAACATGATTTTTTTTTTAGTTAGGGTTGGACTTATTTCGGTAGCTGCATTACAAAAAATCCCGCCCAAAATTTTTTAATGCGTGTTTATATGGTAAATGCGAGTTGTTTGGTTGTAGCGACTGTAGCGAGTAGCAAGGCTGTCTCGGGGACAAGCCTGGGAGCTGCCGAGTATCCGTAGAGGGGATCGGGGCGAAGCCCTGAGTAGTTAATATCCGGGATTGGCGATTCTGAAAGAAAATTTAATTTCACTACATAGTATAAAACAAAGTCGCTTTCTCTGTCCCTAAGTCCCTATGTATGCTTAAATCTTTAACATTACGCAACGGATTTTGATGCGGTTTTTTTTATAGATAGAGTGATTCAAGAGGAAGGTTTATATATGTATTATACATGCATAATTAACTTAAGGATAACCCACAATAACCATTTTCCCGTGCGAAGCCGGGGCGGGTCGCTAGTACGATATAAACAAAACTAGCTTTCCGCCTCGAAGCTCCGCCCGCGTTAACAAGTTTTCCCGTGGGAACGAGAAATTTTCCCGCGGCAAAAGGTAGCTTCCTCAAGGTCTATTCTAACTTTGTACCAAGTTTAATTAAAATCAGTTCAGTTGTTTGTTTCGGAGCCTATCCAATGCAAACAAACAATCAAATCTTTAAAATTAAATTAAGTACGTGGGACATCTCACACCCGGCCACCTGACCCCAAACTAGGCAGAGCCTGTACTATGGGTGTCAGACAGCTGATATACATACATATATAAATATACAACATCCAGACACAAGGCAAACACAAGTGCTCGTCACACGAATGTTTGCCCTGGGCGGGATTCGAACCCGCGACCCTGTGCTTCGTAGGCAATCGTACTACCAACTAGGCTACGGGGTGGTCAAATTTCTCTTCCGCTTTATAATATTAGTATTGATATACGGCGACATCTCTCGTACGGTCATCTGACCCCAAACTAGAACTCACCAGATCCTCGGGCCAACTTTTGAGGGACTCGCCCACATTTCTGCCTTTAAACTGCCATGCAGTTTGTCAGATTCTAAGTACTGTAACTTTGTCTGTTTTCGAAATAATTACTTATTGATTTATTTTTACGCTACCCCTCTCTGGCCCATTACCACACACGTATAATATTATTATTTATAATGTTTTATTTTTCGAAATACCCATCAATAATATTTAAAAGCTAAGGCTATGAAGAAAAATTCGAACAATTAGCAGTTGTACCATTCCTTTAAAAATACTAATTAAAAATAAAGAAAGTACCATGCGCGTATAATGCTTTAAAATATAGATTTCTGATTCCTAAAATATAAACAGTCAAACATAAGTACTATGCGTTTCAACTTGCTTCATATTCAAAATCTGAAAATGTTTCAGTTATTATTAACCAACAGTATATTATTAATTGTACCATGATAGGGACTAAAATTGACCAAAAACGTTTACGTTTAACTCATTTAAAGAGGTAAATTTTTTCCCTGTCCCACTGGACAAAGACCTTCCCTATTTCTTCTTAATTTACTTTAATTATTTTTTATTTGTCAAGCAGTGGACGTCTTTCGTCTGAAAAATTTGCTATTCCGCCACTCTGAAAGCCAGCGGTATATTTTATAAACATGCTATAATCCATAACAGCGCCATCTCTGACACTTGCTTTGAAGTATTGTACCGCGATCTATCGCAAACATGTCTTATACGTCAAGAATAGTATTCCATTGATGTCTGTCAATATTCGATAAACGAGTTCCCGTTATATATCAGAGATGGCGCTGCTCTAAAATTGTACTCTTTTTTCTGAAACGACGAAATATACACGTAATTTGGATTGGGCGTTTTTATTTACTGAAACTTTTCCATCAAGAGCTGAAGACCTAAACACCAGCTTAGTTGAAAATGTTGAAATACATAGTACAGTACAGCAAGCCACTAACCTCCTTACAGCGTATGCGGCGTAGATAGCGGCTAATGTAGCGAGTGTAGCGACAGAGGGCGCCACGCTCGCCGCGCCGCCGTAGCGAGTCTGCCCGCACGCGGGGGGGCACACCGGGATTATCGTTTCTAAGGAAACCATGCGTCACAACAACAAGCCGAAAACAACTAAAATAACTATGTAGAAGCCTGGTTACAAAAATAAAAAACCCCACCATATTAATTGAATTACTATATTGATTTCAAGAGTAGAGCCCCATAGCTGGTTTTTTATTTTTTCGAGCAGGCTTACTTGCTTACTTAAAATTACACACAAGAGTAGACAAAAACTTGTAAAAAGTTCTACAACGAATCAATGTCATTTACAAGGCGTTACTATCAGATTTAATATTTTGTCTACTCTTCTGTCACACTGTCACACAAACACTGCAGCAGTTTATAAAAGTTTCAGAAACACAAAAATATCTAATACATGAAATGCAATCAATCATAACATAATAAACATCAAAAAATATAAAAATTCTGCAATATGCATATTCAAAAATCATTCTTATAGGGCTTTAAACATTCAACTATGACAAAAATGTACAATAGCCAGCACATGCGGCATTAAATTCACCCTTACTGCTAAGCAATAACGGCGCCACTGGGCGGTCACTCCATACAGAAAACGCATTTTGACAACCTGCTTCTTTTTGAATAACAACTGAATATCAAGTACTTGTGAATGGCGCTAGGCGCTATGTATGCACACCGCCTCCACCCCTGGTAGAGTCCCGCGGCGCCTGCGGGGTGCGGGGCGTGGGGCGCTATATCGGACGGGGAACTCATTTTAGCGTGGAGGGGTGAGTGTCCTTTCTGTACGGGTTAGTACTATTATTTTCTTCTGTGACGGCGCTCTCAATGTCAAAGCGACAGCCGCATGTGCTGGCTACTATACAAACGATATAAAAAACCTGATTTTCATAACTGCTTAAATTCATGATCATGACATGCATTTCAAATTCCAAACTATTACAGACTATTCAAATAAAAAAATTAAGACACTAAAATAATGCATAAGATTTTTTGTTAAATTTTACTATTTTATTTTATTATACTTCAAGGTTCAACATTCAATAGTTTCGCAACACTTCAAGGAATATATAGTTTTCTGACAACTAAAAAAGACTAAGGAAGCTTCTAACTAATTATTTGCGATAGATGGCAGTAGCATAGTAGATATTGAGTCAACTAAATGAAATCGGACATTTGTCAACTCTTGGCGGGCAGATTTTCAAGAGTAACGGCACAGAAGAAAATAATAGTACTAACCCTACCCTGCAGGCCACTCCCCCCCCCCCCGCCCGATATAGCGCCCCACGCCCCGCACCCCGCAGGCGCAAGGGACTGTGGAGGGGGTGGAGGGGGTGTGCATACATAGCGCCTAGCGCCATTCACAAGTACTTGATTATTCAAAAAGAAGTAGCTTGTCAAAACGCGTTTTCTCTATGGAGTGACCGCCCAGTGGTAACGGTCTAAAATTGACTTTGATATAGCATTGGGTTGAAATCGGGATCGATATTGATTTCAAGAGTAGAGCCGCTTCATAAAATCAGCACGGCTCGACTTATGCTGCTGCCATCTATCGCAACATATTTGTACTAAGTTTACTTTCGTCATCACAGAACATTTAAAAGAGGTTAGGGCGGCGCTGTGGGCGGGGCAGGCGCGCCAAGGATATGAGCAAACGCTCACATCTCCACGCAAACACGCGATCGCGCTGTTTGAATCACACATAGCTATAAACATGTACATCGGTATGCGCGCATGCGTATGATTCGTTCCATTTGAAATCGCGTGATTGAGCGGCGCTACGATTGGCTAGATTTGAAATTGCAAATATGTGCGTAAACTTCATCTTTATTTAAGTAGATGTAGTGGAAGAAAGGTGGGGTGGAATCGGCGACCCCGGATTTCATACGAACGGCGCATTATTTCCATTATAACCTCTTTTAATTGTTCTGTGTTTGTCATAGCATAGAGTGAATAAGGGTGTTCGCTCACCGAACAGTTCGACGGTGCCTTGGTCCGCGCCGAGTTTGTTCTGCGCCTTGCACGTGAAGAGGCCGTACTGCCTCTTCTCGATGGTGATCACGCGCAGGGTCGTGTCTGTGAACTCGTCCGCCGTCGCGAAGTGGGAGATCCTGACGACCAAATAGTGGAATCAGAAATCAGAAATATTTGCCAGAATACAGTGCAATACAGAACTTAATATAAAATAATTAAAAATATAATCGACTAGCTTTCCGCCGCGGCTCCGCCCGCGTTAACAGTTTTTCCCGTGGGAATGAGGCATTTTCCCGAGGTAAAAGGTAGCCTAGGTTACTCAGGGTGAATGTAGCTTTCTAATGATGAAAGAATTTTTGAAATTGGTTTAGAAGTTTTTGAGCTTATTCATTACAAACATACACACACACACACACACACAAAAATACAAATATTTCCTCTTTATAATATTATTAATTATGATATGGTAGAAATGCTTTTTAACTGTGAGCGATTGATATACATTAAAGGGACACCATTAAATGTTTAATGAATACACTTTACGTACCTATAGCGTTTGTTTATAAAAGCTTTTTAACGGTGAGCGGTTGGTGTACAGAAGCCAGCACATGCAGTTGGACACTTGCACTACGAAATTCACCCCTACCGCTACGGAATACGGGCGCTCTCAAGGTCATAATGTCCAGCCGCATGTGCTGCTTACTGTACAATATAGGATTTACGTACCTAAATTAGTACACTTTACGTACCTGTAGTGTTGGTTGTTTGACAGCTGCACCTCATCCTTGAGCCAGGTGATGGCGGGCGGCGGGTACGCTTCCACGTGACATTCTAGGTCCATATCGTATTGTAGGGCCTGGAATTAACATCACATATATCATTTTTAACCCCCGACGAAAAAGAGGGGTGTTATAAGTTTGACGTGTGTGTCTGTCTGCCTGTCTGTGCCGCGTAGTAAGTGCCGCGGTCCCCTTTATGTACGGACGCTATTGTATATTGTATTGTAGTGCTGCAGTAGTAAGTGCCGCGGTCCCCTTTATGTACCGACACTGTGCTGCAGTCCCCTTTATGTACCGGCACTGTGCCGGCACTGTGCCGCGGTCCCCTTTATGTACGGCCGCTATTGTATATAGTGCTGCTGACCTGTCCCAGCCTGGGCCGGGGCACGGTGACCACGGGCGCGAACTCCACCTCCAAGTTGATGTTCCTCCTCGCCCCCTTGCCCACCCCGTTCTCCGCCACGCAGTAGTAAGTGCCGCGGTCCTCTTTATGTACCGACGCTATTTTCAAGATGTTCCCCCTGGCGGTAAAAAAAATACATGTTATTTAATGCACCAAAATCGTTAATAGTTTGGCTAATGAACGTAGACAGTGAAAAAACGCGGCAAATTTGAAAAAAATCGTCATGGCAACCCCGATTCTATGGATTTACCTAATTTGATACTTCTTTTTTTTTCTTTTTTTCTGGCCTGGGTCCAAGTCCTTTCAGCTTTTTTTTTTCTATATAACTTTGTTGCCAGTACAATGTTTTCCAATTTCATCGATTGTCTACTTTCATTTGCTGAACTCTAGCACATATACACCGTAAAATGTAACTGGTTGTTTATAGTGTTAGTACTCATGAAACTGAACAACTTTCCCTAAGGAATATACTTTAATTTTTTTTATTTGTTTTGCAGAGAGAGATAATTATACTAATAGCTTATTAATTGTAATTCCAGAAAGTCAATATCGTTCACTGTTGTTATTATAAATTGCGATATTTTAAACCCCGACGAAAAAGAGGTGTTATAAGTTTGACGTGTGTGTCTGTCTGCGGCATCGTAGCTCCTAAACGGATACGCCGATTTTGATCCAATTTTTTGTTTGCAAGGTGTCACAATCGAGAGTGTAAGCTACTGTCACAATCTAGTGTTCACACTCTCGATTGTGACATTAGCTTAAAAGCTATGATCCAAGAAAATATCTTCAGTCATTTAAGATAATCAGCTCTTTTCTAGTTGTTAAGATCTAAGTAACAGTTTTGTGGCTGGGGTTATCTTATATAATGAAAATGAAAATGAAATATGTTTTATTCGAAGTAAGATTTTACAAATCACTTTTCGACGTCGAGACGGGTTCACAATTTGGCTGTCTTCTGTGGAGAAGAACCCGCCGGAAGAAACTCCACAGGCGTTGCATCTTTTCAAACTATTTTACAAAAAATATTATTTTATACAATTTGATTCATATAACAAAGAGTGCAAACAAAGTATGCAGTTAGAGGAAGGCAACCAGTCAAAGTAGAAAAACTAAATTATGTAACCAAAAAACAACCGGCAATCGACTAGAATAGACCAGTCCCCCCAAGCACCACGTATGTTTTGTTTTTCACGTACGTAATGTTTTTTTCCATGCATATTTAGACAGCAGGGTTAGTGAGTTAGGCTAACCTCGCCGCCACGCGATAGCGAGCACGCACCTGTAGATAGAGCCTCCAGTGGGCAGTATGGCGTTGTTCTCCCGCCGCCACGACACCTTGGGAGCTGGGAACCCGCCCGCGTAGCATTCCATTTGAGTGGCTGTATCACAGATTTTATTTTATTTATTTATTTTAAAAATCACATTATAAGCTTACAGTATAGACCAATTTACTTATAATGCTAAACTTTTACAAAAAACAACAACAAAAACAGAATAATACTACTCTAAACAGAAATCAAAAATTTTAAAGACATAAAAACGTAAATTACTAGTTAGATAATATAGATAAATCATTATCTATATTATCTAACTATAATATAGATAAATCATTATCTATATTATCTAACTAGCTATCCGCCGCGGCTCCGCCCTTCCCGCGGTAAAAGGTAGTCGAATAGGCTCCAAAACTACTGAGCCGATTTCAAAATTCTTTCACTGTTGAGAAACTACATGTAGGCCTACTATGTAAGTAGCGACAGGCTCGAGAAGCTGTCAGACGCGACATATTGACAGAACTGCTATGGCTCTAATGTCACTATGTCGCGTTTGACAGCTTCTCGAGCCTGTCGCTACTAAAATAGTAGGCCTACTGATCTCTCATCATCATCATTAACAGCCTGCTTGTGTCCACTGCTGGACATAGGCCTCTCCCAAGGCACGCCATTTGGCCCTCACTTCGGCCGCACGCACCCACCTGCTGCCAGCCACATTTCGCAGATCGTCACCCCTATGTCATGATGATGTTATGATCGTCACATTATCCCTAAATAACAATATATTTTTTTTTTTAATAGGGATCTTTTTTAAAATTTCAATAATGTAACCCAAATGCCTCGGCATAGGACCCCTTAGAGAGAGACAGCAATACTCACTCTCTCCCTCCCCCGCGACGAGCGAGCGCGTGCTGTTGTCGGATATGATCGGCGGGCGGCGCACTTGTAACTCCACTTAGAGAGAGACAGCAATACCCACTCTCCCTCCCCCGCGACGAGCGAGCGCGTGCTGTTGTCGGATATGATCGGCGGGCGGCGCACTTGTAACTCCACTTAGAGAGAGACAGCAATACCCACTCTCCCTCCCCCGCGACGAGCGAGCGCGTGCTGTTGTCGGATATGATCGGCGAAACTTGTAACTCCACTTAGAGAGAGACAGCAATACTCACTCTCTCCCTCCCCCGCGACGAGCGAGCGCGTGCTGTTGTCGGATATGATCGGCGGGCGGCGCACTTGTAACTCCACTTAGAGAGAGACAGCAATACTCACTCTCTCCCTCCCCGGCGACGAGCGAGCGCGTGCTGTTGTCGGATATGATCGGCGGGCGGCGCACTTGTAACTCCACTTAGAGAGAGACAGCAATACTCACTCTCTCCCTCCCCGGCGACGAGCGAGCGCGTGCTGTTGTCGGATATGATCGGCGGGCGGCGCACTTGTAACTCCACTTAGAGAGAGACAGCAATACTCACTCTCTCCCTCCCCGGCTACGAGCGAGCGCGTGCTGTTGTCGGATATGATCGGCGGGCGGCGCACTTGTAACTCCACTTAGAGAGAGACAGCAATACTCACTCTCTCCCTCCCCGGCGACGAGCGAGCGCGTGCTGTTGTCGGATATGATCGGCGGGCGGCGCACTTGTAACTCCACTTCGGCGGTGATGCGGTTCGATACCGATATAATAACCTGGCATTGGTACCACCCAGCGTCGTTCTCTTGGATATCCTTCAACTGAAACAAAATTGTAAGTAACCTTCAGACCTTTAAACCAATTCATTTTTACACGCTTTATATTAGCTTCACTTGTAAGTAACTATGTATGTAAGAAAATCTTGGAATCTTAATTTGACCCACTTCCCGGTCTTCGATTAGGATGAAATTTTGCACACGCTCTGAGTTTTGATGACAATACATGACTAGCTAAGAAACGTCATTACAAATCTAATATGGCGGCCTCCCTAAGATGGCGAACTGGCTGTTTGAAATCCACCGCCATGATATGGGTATCAAATGGAAGGGTTTGCTGTCAGGAATACGAAAAAAACAGTCACGGGACTTAAATCCAATATGGCGGACGTCCAAGATGGCGGACAGAAAGCGTGTTTTTTAGTTTTTTAAACTATGTATTATTTAGGCTTTAGTTAGCTTAGGTCTTTCTTAACTACGATAAGCCTAAGACAAGGTTAGTGCAAACGGGTTTTAGGGTAACAATGATTAATTGAGTTAGCGCAGTGGTAACTTTTTTATCTTTTACGCATTAGGGACCATTTTACCAAATTTCTGTCTTGCCAAGGACCACCCCGTTGGTTTATTGGTAACATGCGGTATTTAAATGTAAATTTCTAAATTTACTGATATATCTGTAACTAAAACACGCATAATTTTGCTACTATCACTTATTTACTTATTATCTTGCAAAAATCTAAAATAAAGCAGTTCGCGTTGTGTCGACTATCAAGTGACTTCACTTGTTTACGATCGCTTCGCGGACCACTTGGATTGCCTCCAGGGACCACTTGTGGTTAAGAACCACAGAACTTAACGACTTACAGAGAGAGTGTAGGTGGCGGAGGCATCGTCGTAGCGCAGCGAGAATCTGGAGTCCCTGATGATGAGCCCCGAGTTGGAAGACAGGGTCAGGGAATCTGTCGACTTCTGACGGTCATATTTCACCTGCAATATAAATTGGAAATATCAAGAAATGTTCAAAAAGTTCAAAATGTTTTTATTCGAAGTAAGATTTTACAAATCACTTTTCGACGTTGAGGAGAGTTCACGATTTGGCCGTCTTCTGTGGGGAAGAACTCTCCGGAAGAATTGACGAATGATAATACTTTATTGCACAAAACTGTACAAAGGCGAAATTAATGCTACAGAGCATTTTCTACCAGCTTCAATTTGATGGTTTAGAGCAGGTATGGGTAATGCGAAAGTCAAACAGAAACTCCTGAACGAATTGCGAGCGACGGCATTACGGGTCCTAAGATTGAGTTTTTTTACATTTAATACTAAAATCACATTTGATTTTTATCTGTCTGACCGTATGTTTGCTATTGCTTGCATTTGTCGTAACAACTGTTACTCCTCGGTAAATCAACGCAAATGATAAACAATGCGATAAAAATTTCAGGTTTTTTTTGTTTATCAACGTGGTCATATTTCACCTGCAATATAATCATTTAGCATGCCCGTTCACGCGTGACAGACATAATCTTGTCGTGCGTATATTCTTATCTTATCCTATTGGAGGATATTTCAATATGGCGGGTTTCTCGCACTTTTTTGACAGTTAAATGTGTGACAAACCTTTGTCACAGCACTTCATTGCTTCGGTTGTTTGTCTTGTGTTGTTGCATGCAAGTTGTGTTTTTTTTTATTATTTTGTTTGTGTGCAATAAAGTTTATTGTATTATATTCTATTTAACAAACTGAAAATCAGAAAGAAATTCCTGAATGTCTGAATGAGTCCTGCTGTCACGCGCAATTCATTCAGTCAGTCTTAGGTTTATTACTCGACTACAGCAAAGCCAAAAAGGAAGGGTTATTAAATTTGTCCTTACAAAGGATAAACAAATTTAATTGCACAAACATTTGAGGAGAAATGCAAATTATTTGTATTATTTTATCTTTCTGTCATCTTGTCAACTTTCGTATTTTTTACAATATAAGTTTGTCTAATAAATGTTAGCCTTCTACTTGCAACAGAAATCTAATAATCTCACAGGAACTTAGAAGAATGTCAAACATATACTAATACCATGAGTAGTGTTATTAAATCGATCAATATTGTCTGCACGGCTTCCTCTTACAAGCGACGCTCTATTATATCATACTTGCTTTAATTGGGGACCCTTTTCATATAACAAGTCAACGAACTTAACAAAAGAGGGGTGTATGAGACATCTCTAAATCAATTTAAATCTATTTCTGGAGCCATTACTATATATTTTGTTGTAAAAACGAGGTATTTTTCCATGGAAATTTTGTATTTTCCTGTAAGAACAGCATTCAATTTGGTGCAGTAGTTTTTATTAGTTTAGATAAATAAACAAACTTGTGTGATGCAATAGCAAGCAACTGTAAGTCAGATTGACAAAAAAATCCAAAAATATGTATTCTTCTATTTTGTAGGTACTATGCAGTGTTTGTTCCCACTAGTTCTATTGAACAGTTCTATTTGTGTGAAAGAGTAACAAACAACAATCTTCTTCTTCGAGTCAATACAACAATAATAGGTATCCATCTTCACAAACTTTCGCATTTATAATATTAGTAGGATGTTATCTGAAGTCAATAAGTCATGTTTATTTCTAGAATAACCTATAGATAACAAGGTGTATCGCAACTGCCAATTAGAAGGAAAAAAATATATGTGTAAAATTAACAACATTGATCTTAGTTTTGAACTTTTTTGGACTTAAATTTCAGAAACAACTTAACAAACTGCAATGACACCAAAATATGGTCTGTGTTAATAGTTAGCCTATGCTCTTCCGCGAGGTCTATCCTATCTTTGTGCCAACTCAGCTCGCTTTAACAATTTGTCAGCAACATGATAAGTTTCTTTGGGCAATCAAGTAACCAAGACCACTGCGACCCGTCATGATGAATCTATTGTAGTCAACCCTCATAGGCTACATAGCCTCTTCCAAACCAACTGCTTTGAAGAAGAACCATAAGCTTACTAGATGTGTTAGATATCTAACTAGCAACCCGCCCCGGCTTCGCACAGGAGAATGGTGATTGTGGGTTATCCCTAAGTATATTATGCATGTATTATACATATAAACCTTCCTCTTGAATCACTCTATTAAAAGAAACCGCATCAAAATCCGTTGCATAGTTTTAAAGATTTAAGCATACATAGGGATATAGGGACAGAGAAAACGACTTTGTTTTATACTATGTAGTGAAGCTTACTCTACGGTACTCACCCACAGTACAGGGTACTCCTGACCGTAATGAACAGAGCAGTCCAGGTCCACTTGGCCTCCGATGTCACGGATCTGCTCCTGCGTTATGTGCGAGATCGTTGGAGTACGTTGGCCATTTGCTGTGGAGGAATCAGGTAAAATAATTTGTAAATCAAGTGACATATGTGTATGAAATTAAATGCTTGTAGTCAGAGCTAAAAAATTTTGATCCAATTGATAAACATTGAAAATTTGCAAAAAACTGTAAGTCATGTGGCTTATTGAATGAAAGGGCTCTTAGTTATAGTCACAAAAATATAATACATATTTATTTACTTTCCTAAAATACTAACTTATAATATAAAATAATAACTTTTTTAATTTTTTTTCAATTAATAAAATTGACCAGTACCTATAGTTAAAAAATATTAACAGTAAATTATTTGGTCAGAGTCAAGTTCCAAGTATTATAGTGCAGATTTTTTTTTATTGTGAACCTGGAGCCCCACCGAAGTTCGTGCGGAACCTCCGAAGCTGACTCTCTGACCCCCTTTTTTCACGCGAGCTAAACTTGCACTTGTCGTTTTTTAGTTTAATACAAAAACCAAAATAAAAACTTCAGAGTTAAATAACATCAGTGTGGTTCAATATAATATAAATAGGTACCTACCTACCTACATATATCAGAAAACGTTAATATTCGGCAGTGACAAGGAATCACAACACAAAAGGGACTCTTTTGGCTTAGGTATCCGTTGTTGTTTAGGAAGGATCTATGGTTAAATAATCTTTTAGCTTCGTATTAACTATGTACCGAATATAATGACAAAACTAGGCGCGACTTACCTACATAACAACAGTAAATTGTAACAAAACACGATCAAAGTCAACTGATGCAAAAATTTGCTGAGCATTTTTGTTTACTTTACTCGTTAAAATATGTAACTCAGAAGGTTAATAATACTTCAAAATAAATAAGGGAAAGTAGGAAATAAAACGTAACTCACCGAATGATATACCGCACAATATTAAAGCTAAAAATTCAATTTTAAAAAACGCCATCGTAGAGTTCACCAATTTTTTTTTTTTTTTAATTCGTTTGTTCTTTCGAACAGGCTAAGGTCAATGACCATGCTGCCTAGTCTTCAGTTGCAAATCTTTACTTAGTAGATTATAAATCCAGGGTATGTCTTCAATATTGTTAATTCTTTTCTTGCTTGAGCTTGAGTGAGAATCCAAAATGTACTTCTTCAGTTTTGTATGTCTTGAGTAAACATCCAAGGTATACGTCTTCAGTAGAGTAGAGTAATTATATTCTTGAGAATAGTCCAGTCCAGGGTATTCGTCCGTCATCAAAATTATGATAAATTCTTAAGTGAAAATCCAGGTTATGCGTCTTAAGTTTACGTTACATAATCTCTTTCGAGATTATGTCTTCCACGTCCAATAATGTATCGTTGTATCCGATTTCTATTCAATTCGTCCGGGTCGTCCATAGACCACACGAGTCCATAGACGTCTTTTTTTTTTTTAAATAACGTCCACTAACGTCGTTCAATTTATTTGTGATTTATTTACATATCCTAACCTATAAAACTATACATACAAAACAAAACAAGAGTGAAATTTAAATTTCCCCAACAGTACTAATTACATATTTGTACAAAGGTATAAAAGCAGAACTGTTTATCAAAAGTTCCGGAACAGATCGCGGGACCAGATCAGCATGCCCATAAATTTCAATTAGTTCATCCATCAACACAAGGCGCTGAATGCCAAAAGATGAACAATCAAAGATGATGTGGGAAATTGTATCTTCATGCAAGTTACAATGAGAGCACAAAGGACTGTTTACCATTTTCAAACGATGAAGATGAAAATTGAGCCTACAATGGCCAAAACGAAGGCGAAGAATAGTAGAGTAGAATTTCCTATTAAAGTAGGTATGACTTTTACAAAACCAAGGTAGACTATTAACTGGCACGTTAAATGGAGCATACCATAAACCCTTGTTTTCTATTTGAACAGCGTAGTTCCAATGATTTATCCACTTCTGACACATTCTTTTTTTCAAACTGTAAATTATATCAGAAAAAGGCAGATGGAAGTCAAACTTATTATTAGGAGCTGTGGCTGTAGAGGTATTTATAGCTTTAGCTAGATAGTCGGCCCGTTCATTACCAAGAACACCTTTATGGGACGGGACCCACATAAAACTTACTGTGATATTTTCAACAGACAAATCATACCATACTTCTTTAATAGAATAAATCAAATAATTAGTGTTAGCGTGCAATTTATTGTTTTGGAGATTTTTAAGTACACTCATACTATCACTTACTATAAGCCAGTTCAAATATCCCTGATTTTGGTGTTTTATGTGCTTCAAAGCAGCTAAAATAGCCAGAGCTTCTGCAGTGAATACACTGGCTCTTTCATCCACTTTGAAGCCCATACCCTTGTTTAGAAAACTATCAAAAAAAGCAAAGGAAACACTGTGTTCATTTTTAGATCCATCAGTGTAGAGAAAACGAGTATTAGACCATTCAGCCAATTTAGCATATACCTCCTCTTTACAAGAAAGCTCACTATCTATAATAATTTGTATTGCAGGAAATTTACTTTGGAAGCAACCATCATAACATGGCAGAACTGATGATGAGGAATTGTAGATATGAGCAGTTTGAAGAAATTGAAGAGACTGAACAAACCCTTGAGCAATAAACATGGATTTCTGTGACAAAAAAGGAAGTGAAGATGAAATATTTGAAAGAAGTTTGTTTTGAGGCATGGAGAAAAGTTTTAAAATAAACCGTTCTTTTAGGTAAGCAAATCTGATAGAAATTGGAGGAAGATTACATTCAACTTGCATGACATTAATTGGAGTACTTTTAAATGCACCTGTGATCAAGCGCATACTTTTATTCTGAATTTTGTCCAATATATCAACAAGTTTATTATCAGCAGCAAAACAGTAAAAACCATATTCAAAATGACTTCTGATTAAAGACTTGTATAACATTAATAAAATTTTTGGATCAGCTCCCCAATAAGTGGATGCTAGAGATTTCAGGACATTAAAGGCTTTGTTTGCTCTCACAGTTAAATTGTCAATGTACCTTCTCCAGGAAAGATTATGAGTGAAGACTACTCCTAAAAACTTAACTTCATTTGAATTAGGAATAACAGTATTGTTATAAAAGACATCAGGTCTTAAGGGAGTATTCTTTCCAAAAACAATTAATTTAGATTTTAAAGGGTTAACATCAAGATTTAAGTAAGAAAAGTATTGAAACAAATTATTTAGGGCAGAATTAATCTGGCCCACTAGAATATTTAAATTTTCTCCTGACGCATAGACAACAAGATCATCAGCAAATTGTAAATTTTTAACCTGAGAACCTAAAATTAAATTTAAGCGGCGTATATACAAAATGAAAATTAAGGGTGACAAAATACCACCCTGACATACTCCAACAGATGCAAGCCTAGGCCCATACAAGCTACCATTATATTTAACATAAACCTTTCTTTCAGTCAAAAATTTACTAATCCAGTCAACCAGTTTCTGTGGAATACCCACAGAAAGTAGTTCAGTGGAAAGTATATCTACATTTACGCTATTAAAAGCACCTGCAACATCAAAAAATACAGAAACTAAAGAATTACGATGAACAAGAGTCTGCTGAATGTCAAGTTGCAACTGACAAATACTTTCCCTAGCAGAGCGACCTCTTCGAAAGCCAAATTGATTAGCAGGTAAGATGTTATTTTTTTCCACAAAAAACGTAGAGTTCACCAAGCCGCCGCCACACCTCAAAAACAAGTTTGATTTTTTTTTATTGCTTTTTCTTGATAATATATATCCCACAGAGCAAGGCAAAAAATTTAGTCCAAACTGCCTAGTCTTCACATACACACAAGCAGCGCGCGCGCGCATTAGTATTTTATCGAAGCACAGAATAAAGTATGTATGTATGTACTATACCACACTATACTGTAATAGTTTGTGTTTTTTGTTTTGTATTATTATGCTATTCTTATTATTCCCGAGAACTTGTCTCCACGAGGAATAATTAACGAGAAAAGGATGATTTAGATTATTTTAGATGATTTTTTTATTATTATAAATGTGTACCTGTATCAAAAAATCCTATTTTTTTTTTGCAGTTGGATTGGAACCTAATTCATAAATTTACAAGTTTCATTTGAAAATAAAACGAAAAACTTTGTTCATAAATATAAAGTTTTGAAACTTTTAGTGCCATCTAGTGACAGTATCATGTTTCAAAAATCCATAATTATTTAAAACTTTAATTTCAGAAATAGGTATATACAATCAATTAACATAAACGTAACAGAAACAAACAAAATAAATAAAAAGCATAACTTATAAAGTATTTACAAGTTACAAGTACTTATACTTACGGTTAAACCTACAATTTTACTTATACCTTACTTTTATCTTCGCTATATTAACGGAGCACTAAAACTAAACAATGAATGAAAATAATAAACAATGAGTGACAGAAAGCCCCGTACGTACCTAGTTTGGTAGTATTTCTGCCTACAAAGCATAGGGGACTCGGGTTCGAATCCCGCCCAGGGCAAACATTCGTATGATGAATAGGTACTTACTTGTGTCTAGATGTTGTATACCTATTTTATATATTATTATGTAAGTAGGTTAGGTATATTATTATCAGCTATCTTACACCTATAATACAAGCTCTGCCTAGTTAGGTTCAGGTAGCCATGTGTGAGAAGTTCCCTCATATTTATTTATCTTATTTACCTAGCCTAAACTGCTGGACAAAGGCCTCCCCCTTTTTAAACCGACTTCAAAAAAAAAGAGGTGTCTCAATTCGACCGTATAAAATATGTTTTTTTTTTCTTACACTGCTCCTTGTCATGAGCTACTTCTGGCCAATCTTATAAGTAATCTATCAAGCTCGTCCCGCCGTCTCCTATGCGGCCGTCCACGTCTACGCTTGTTGGTTGGTTGGTTCCATCCAGACCGTGGTTTCTTTTTCATATCAATTTTATTTTCCTCCGTCTCGGTACTGTCTAAATAATATTTATGTATTTTTTCTTAGATAACATGAGAAAAATATTTTACTTATAAATGATACCTACAACAAATCCGCACTATACAAGTAGGTGCCAAGCCAGCGATCATATAAAGGTAAATTTAAAAAGGGTAAATAATCAACACGGAAATATCTTTTATTAAAACCAAATACAGTTTAGTATCAAAAAATATAGCATACCTAGAAGTAAGTAAAGAAAGCACAAAACGGAAAAATAAAAAGCAGGCTCTTGGGGAGCCACATGTAATTTTTATGTTTATGGCAACATCCATTTTATAATTAGTTCCACTGAAATTCCGCAATATGTATGGCGAGGTCTTTATATTTTTTGGTCGGGCTTAAACTTAAATAATAGGTATTAGTCAAAATGTGGCACAGTTTTGGAAAACAGAAAACGTTCCAGATTTTTTTACTGAAAAGCAATCACAATCTGAACTCGACACTTGCGAAGAAATATTTTGAGAGCATGTACACAACACAGCTTATGACAATAAAGTTGTTTTACTATTAAAGTTGCCCCTCGAGTCTAATATTTCTTACTTAATGATGTTTCTGAAATTCTATTTGATTCGCTTCAATCCTCACTAAGGTGGCTTCAATTCTTACTAAAGTGGTCTCAATCCTTGCTAGTGTAGCCTCGCTCTTCGCGTCCATCTTAAGATTATTCTTTAGTCCTTTAGTCCCTTCAAGAGCTTCAATCCTAGCCAAGGTTTTTTCGATTCTAGCCAGAGTTGCTTCTATTCTTTCATCGTAGCTTGTTTTAGAGTCTTTTACGACCACACTCGAATTGTTGACGTCAGGCTGACGAACTTCTAACTCTACTTCAGCTTTAAAGTTTTGTGTTTCGGTGAGAACCTGGCATTGGTAACGAGTCGCGTCAGAATCCTGGATATCCTTGATCTATAACAAAATATAAGAATATGTAAGTCAGTTTTTAATCGATCATAATTTACAAATACTTTTTGGTATTCATTGCGATGCCAGTTAGTTTCAAAAAGTGACACATCTAATAGGTGAGGGGTAAAATTGATTATTGGCGTGGCGACCGTGGCGAACGGGCCGCGGCAAGTCGGCGGCGGACGCTACGCTATATTTACTAAAGTAAAGTATTCTCCAAGTAGGTACCACTAATAAAGTGTATATTCATTCATATGATACGTCTTGTACTACGCCATCTGGCAGATACCTGTAAAACCACTTATACCAACAAACTTTACTTTCGATGTTTCACAACTGATGTGAATCAGCCGGGTGTCCCGTGACGGCTCAACATTTTTTAGAAATTGTAATTTGTAAATTTAATTATTGTTTCGAGGTTTCGAGTAACCACAGTGGTACAAGTCATTCATAAGGCTGGTATGTATGTACCTATGGCTCTCTATGGTTTAAAACCCCCGGCTGGAATGGCATTGTCACCTGCCTTATGGGTGGCCGCACATTTACTGCCAAGATTGGTTATTATGCCCGCCATCAGCTGGCGCACTGTTGCACAAGCTGCGACTGTGGAGCCCCCAGGCAGACCATGACGTACCTTCTTTCATGCCCTTTGCGTCCGGCCATCTGCACCAAGAAGGATTTGTCTGGGGCAACAGATTGCGCCGTTTCTGTTGCGGAGTACTGGGCAAAACAAATATGATCTCTTGACCATTGACTCGAAGAAGAAGAGCTGGCGCACGAGAGGGCAGATAAAGATAAAGATAAAGAAAAGATAAAGAAAATATGCAGGGCAATAGAGTTAGGACATATAAGAGGCCACGTCATGATGGCCGAAACCGGGCTGGTATGGCTCTATGGTTAAACCTTGTTCTAAATCCTTCTAAATAACAAACTTACAGAGAGCATCAGAGTTGTGGTAGTGTCGTCTACGGCGATGAACTGGGAGGAGAATCTGGAGTCCTTCGTGATCAGGCCATCATCATTCGCCAGTGGCTCCCACGGGGTCCGCTCGTGAAACTTCTTCTGCAAGAACATTACGTTTTCTACTTTTAAAATTTTGAGTGGGAGCGGTAGGATTTTTTTTTTTTTTTGCTTATGGCACTAGTTAACTTTGTGCCAGTGTCGATATTATTATTCAAACCTACTCCTAAAATATAGATAGATGGACAAAGACATAGAAAACATTCACAAAGCCCTCGCAAATAAAACGATAGTTATGTGACCCACAATACATGTTGTATGTAACAAATGAAAGTCTGTCAAGGGATAGTTAGTTAATAATATTATAGTAATTAGTTAGTGAGTTTATAGTAATAATAACATAACTAGTATGAACTAAGTAAAAAATGGTGATATAATTTGAAACTCATTAGAAAAGTAGGAGCTAGGTACATTTTCAAAGTGAAAACTTGTTTCATTCCGCGTCCGTTTATGTAAAGACTGACCGAAGAAATAAAAAACCTGCTCTTCGGGCGCCACGAGTATATTTTTACGATTATGGCAACAATTTCTCATAAAATTAGTTCCATTGAATTCCGCAATATGGCGAGGTTTTTTTATTATAAGTACCTACCTACTCACTTACCCATACAATTGTTTCAAACTCGTCTGTAACTGTGCAATTGAGGTCCACTTGGTCTCCGATCTCTCGGACCTGCTTCTCGCTGATGAGTATTAGCTGGCCTTGCACTGTGGAGAAGAAGATGAATAAATATGTGGGGATATCTCACGCATGGCCTTCTGACTGACGGAGACTGTACATGGACCATGGTCCAAGAAAACAAGGTCTTGCAATTAGACCACGTGACTGACACGAGCCTACGTCATTTCTACGTCATTTTGCCTATTCATCCTTGTCGAATGCGTGTAATAGACAAGGATGAACAGCGCAAAATGACGTAGCCTCGTGTTAGTCACGTGGTCTAATTGCAAGACCTTGTTTTCTTGGACCATGACATGGACCTACTACGGGTGTCTGTTAGATAGCTGATTTTTCTTTTTAAATAAAAATCTATAATAATTTGTTGTTCGTTTGCCTCGCTAAAACTTGAGAACGGCTGGGCCAATATGGCAGATTTTGGTATTGGATAAGTTTATCGTAGTCCAGGGAAAGTTTAAATATCTTAATCTCGAGGGAAAAGTCGCAGGCATAGTTGCGGGCGGACTGTTAGTTTATTCATAAATAGTTTAAACAACATCCAGTCACAAGATAAACACAAGTGCTCATCACACGCACGAATGTTTGCCCTAGGGCCGGATTCGAACTCGCGATTCTGTACTTTGATGGCAGGTGTAAGTACTACCAATTAAGCTACAGGTCCGTCTGATGGAAGAGAAATCTTTTACTGAAGTATGTACTTAAGTAAATATTATAACTATTAATGAGCGTGTGCCACTTTTCTATGTTAACAAAATCCAAAGTCTTCGAATACCTAGTAGATTTATTGTTCTGACCTCGTTTTTGAATAGCTGCTGGATAATAATAAATAACGCAGTTATCAGTTATTTCACTTACCTAAAAAAAATAAACTCAGTATCAACAAACAGTATTCAACTTTTAAAAATGCCATAGCTACTTCTTTACAAGCCACACTCCACTCAACCACTGAAATGAATAATATTCTATTTTTACTTTCCGCCTTTCACTTTGCCGCTATGTGCACATCACACCACTTAACCTTGGAAAACAGGATTGCGTGCGTGCGACTCTAGCAAATTAATGTCGTCGTTTGAATTGAAAATTATAAAATAAATAGTTATACTTGATGCTTTAATTAATCAATAAAAATTGACTATCTTGATGCTTGTAATCACACAAAGTCCATTGACTTATTTTGCTTTTGTTTAAAACTAACAAAACGCGCAGATATAAAAGGGTAGTATAGACTCTGCAACAGACGTCTTTCTCTTTTTCAGTCTAGAAAAAAAAAACATTGCAGTGTTGCCGTCTTTATTGAGTCCTACTATATTAGCAGAATTGTGAAAAACCTTAAATATATTTTTAGTATTTCTGGCTATAGCTTTTGACCAAATAAAAACCTGCACACGTATATTTTTATGTTTATGGCAACAATTTCCATTACAAAGTTTTATAAAGTTACATTAATATATTTTTCTGGTCGGGCTTTACAATCGTAATTATAAAATGTCCAATGAATTTTCGCAATTTAGTGAAGTTAATATTTGGCCGGGTTTTAATTTTAAAACTTAGGTAATAAGTTTTTTTACAGTATGAATACCTAGCTAGAACTACAATACAAAATGTCCATCCATTATGAAATTGCTACCTATTTTTTATGGACTTTAATTATTTTTTAAACAAAGTGGCCTTCCTCTCTCTCCTCAATCAAGGTCTCAAGCTCAAGCAAGACAAGACAAGACAATACCCTTTCATTTCCGTCAGTCCTTTATTTTAGTCGTGATTTTTGACCCTTTTTTGTTTTACAGCCGGCAACACTGTTCTGTCATAATTTATTTTTCAATCGATCGGTCTGTTGTTCAGTGTTCTGTCTGTTTCGGTTATTTTGAATTTTTGGTTTTGTTTTGTGGCAAATGTATTCACTAATAACTACTTTACTCCATACGATTATCTTCTTTGTTATATTCATTTATGTGACTTGGTATATTGCTGTAAACTTTTAGTCGTGACAATGGGTGAGACAGCGCAAATCATTAGTACCAAACCAACCTACATGTTGTCGCTTTCCCTCGGACTAATTTCTTTCTATTACCTACAGGAGATACTCTGGAGGAAAAATGCGAAAATCTCATGAACGTCGTCGTCGAGTCTCGCAAAAGGTTTGGCAAAAGATGCGCGGAATACGAACGAAAAACCGCGATTGTGGAGAACCAAATGTTGAATCTACAAATTCAGACAATATCTAATTGTAAATCCAAACATCAAGTCTCGCCCAGAGATATAGGGAGTAAGGATGTTGAAGACTTCACTGCTGAGATTCTTGAGAGGCAGCGGAGGATAGAAAACATAAAGAAAAAGGTGTGTACATTTCAAATTATTACAATGACCCAAATTGCGGGTGCGACATTACCCACCTTATTTGAAAATAATATCATCATCATCAGAGATCTAGTGCGTTCAGAGAGTCAAGTTCGGGGGTTCACAATTTCCGGTATAATATAGTTTTTGAGTCATAACGGAAATAATATATTTTTATCTTTACTTTGGAGTTTGGAGAAAGGAAAAATAAAAGAAAATATCACTGCATAGAACACAAGGTTAGAAAACAGCCCTCTCTTTCTGAGATAATTTTAGTGGAAACACATTCACTGCTGAACAAAGGCCTTTTAATGATTTCCAATGATCGGTCTGCACAGGACCGTACCCTACAACTTTCATCAGATTGTCGGTCAGTTTTCAGTTCTGACAATTTCCACAATATTTGTTCACATTTTGTTTGTTTGAAAGGAGAGAATGGACTTTATATTAGATATTAGATAGATTAGATATTGAATTAAAATGTTTTACATAATTAGTGTTATAGTATTATTAATTGTGAAAGAGGATTGTGGGAGGTTTTAGGGGAGGCCTTTGGTGAAAGAGGATTGTGGGAGGTTTTAGGGGAGGCCTTTGCCAAGGGGCAGACTGATGCGGCGACATCCTGGATGTCAGTGAAATAATATTATTTTATTCAAACTGTAAAGTAATAAAGGCTTATTTAATTTATTTATTTATAATTAATTGTGTATTTTGAATATTTCCAGGTCAAAGAGACTCAAGACATAGTATTCCAGTTGAAGAAAGGCCAGGGCAGGATGACGTTGCAACCATCCACGGCTGAGGCCATGCTTGCTCGAGCGAAGCAGAAACAAGCCACTTAGACCTTAGGCATATATCGCAGCCTGATGGTTTCAGCCGTCAGATGACAATAGGCTTGTGTCCTTAAAAAATGTAATTAGTCCGTCTTTTAGATTATTCAAAAATAAGGGACACATATTTTTTTATTTGTAAATCGGACCAACAATTACAAAGATATAGATAGCCCATTAAAGTAACGTGTGACGTCACACCGTGCTACATTTAGTAGCACAGAGTGACGTCACACATAACTTAAATGGGCTATATTTTTGTTATTTTTTGTTTAATCGAAAAAAGAAAAAATATGTGTCCAATATTTTTTTATTATCTAAAATACGGACTAAATATGTAGAATGTAATTATTTTGACCCTGGACACAAGCCTATTGTAGGAGCATTCCACGGAAGTGTCATGTAAGTGACACTATTGTACAGTCAGTTGCAGGGATAATTTCAATCAATCAATCAATGAACCCTTTTATCCTGAGCTCAATTTTTAATAACTCTCATAATATATCTCTCAGCTCAGTGTGCCTTCTGGCATAGGCCTCCTCCAACGATTTCCATTGCTCTCTATCTCTAAAAGGACCAGCTGTGAGTTTTAGTTCATTCTCCCATTTCTTGTATGGCCTTCCTCTTTTTCTTTTGTCATCTCTAGGATACCAGTTGGTAAGGATTTTGTTCCACTTTTCTTCCGAGCTTCTTAGCATGTGGCCAGTCCATCTCCACTTCAGTTGGTCTATCTTGGAGACTACGTCGGTGACACCATTCTTTGATCTTATGTAACTCTTGCGTTTTTTATCCAACTTTTTTACACCTATCATGCTCCTTTCCATGGCTCTTTGGCAGTGTGCGAGCATATCTCTGTGTTGTTTAGAGAGGTACCACGTTTCACAGCCGTATGTTATGCATGGGAGGATACAGGTGTTGAAGACTTTCCTCTTGATACCATTGCTGAGATCCGTGGATTTCATGACTTCCCTCATCGACCAGTATCTCTTCTAGCCAGCCATATAATTGTGATCTAACTATGGCCCCCTCATAGTTACTAACAGCTTTACAACAATGAGTTAGCATTGACTGTTTAGACTTATCTTATCACATGGCTGAACTACGGGCTGCAACATACATAGGTTAGATTAGCTAGAATTTAGCATACTATTATAAATATTATTTGTAGGTAAGCACGTAACACGCGGAACGTGTCAAACCGCAATAGACATGGTGACATAAGAGTTATAGGAGCTGTCACTATCCGTCAGTTCCAGAAAAGTTTGAAAGTTAAAGCTTCTTTAAATCTATTGCTGACTCTTTCTTTGTCAACAAGATAAAAAGTGTCAGCGAAGGTTTAATTTTAATTGATCTTTTTGCAACCAATGGTTAGCATGCATATCTATAGCCTTTATGTGACTGATGTCCAAAATACAAAATGTCCAACACAAATTATTAGCCTGGCTGTGCTTTAATAATTTATTTATATAACATACAGCTTTAGTGAGTCATATAAGTACAAAAATGCATGTAAAGATTTGTGTTGGGGCTGTGTGACATAGGTACCTATGTAATTTACAAATCACAAACTTTTTATTTCTCTTTAAAGTTGTATTTTCTTTGTGGTAACTTGTAGAGCAGTGGCTTCCTATTGGAGCAGCGTTCATGTTCTATCTAGACTTGTTATAAATCATAGTGTCCATAATTTTTATGTCTGGTAACACTAGTAATCTTGATTTCATATTTTTCAGCAGTAGGAAAACCTTGTGAATGTTTTCTTTATTTGTTTCCAATCTGAATATTGTATCAGCAATAGGCTCTAAAATCATTATGCACTGTTTCAGCATCTCCCAAATGCTTTCATCTAATAGTGCAGACTTTTCTTCTACTGGTAATAGTGTAGCGTTTTCATCCACAGCTAACGTTTGCAGAGCAATTTTTGTTTTCTGCACGCTTTTGAAGCTTGTGTGTTCCCTCCATCTGGTTTCGCAGGACAGTTTTAGCGTTTCACCCACTCCTTTTTCTTTCACAATTTCTGCTAGGTATGAAGATAAAATTTGGCTTCTTTTGATAGTTTTGATGATATTCGTTGTCATTTCTTTGACGCACTTAAAACATTTAGTTTTATAATTTGCTTGCAGAGTAAATGTTGTGTATGAGCAGTGCAATTCCGACCTGTTATATGTGGATGAACTTCTTTTACTAGGCGAAAGGCTCTTTGCATATTGCTTGCATTGTCCCCAATTACAGATATAACTTGTTAGGTCATAATCAGTAAAGACGTCGAAAATTATATCAGAGATGTAATCACTTGTATGTCGATTATCTTCAGTAGTTATACTCTTTACAAAAATTGGTTCTGGTGTAGATAAATCAATACACGTTGCCATTTTTGGCAACGATGCGGTTTTGTAGCGTCTCTCGCAGTATTTGCACGTAGCAGATTTGCCCTCTGATTCCCTATAATGGGTGTCGTAACTTATATTTTACTAACCAAACTAATAATAAAATTTACACACTGTTAAAGATCTGAAACAATCTAAATGAATAAGGGTGAGTTGCTACTCTCTATACAAAGATTGAATTTGACGAGATCCTTGTCAGAGTCAGATTAAAAGTGCAAATACCTCATTTCCTAATTTCTATTTTGCAAGACTATAAACGCCATCTATTAAGTTAGTAAGACACTAGTTAACATTATTACAAGGAGGTTAAAAGTACTATCGTTACATAAACATCCTTGCATTATTAAATTGATTTAATCAAAAGTAACAAACTTAGTAGTAGTAATTTTCACTAGATGTCGCCACCTTTTTATATTATTGCGAATAAATTGCCTACGATGATTTATTATTATGTTCATGGTTTGAATGGATTTTAGTACAAAGTTATGTTTGCGGTTTCTGTTGCCCCATTGCAACGAAGAACGGTTGTGTGTTTTTAAAGCAAATAAAATTGGGTATTTCTTTGTATGTTCGTAATTGAGTTGGGTATCTGGGATCACATACTTTAAATTTTAATATTAACAAATAAGTATAAAAAATAAATACAGTAGCCACCACATGCGGCTGGATATGTTGACCTTGAGAGCGCCCGTATTCCGTAGCGGCAGGGTTAATATCGTAGTGCGAATGTCCAACCGCATGTGCTGGCTTCTGTACATACCTACTTGTATTTTGAATCATAACATATTTTGTAATTATGCTCTAATCAAATAATTTAAATAATAAGTTTTATTTACTTACTGCCTATTTTATTACTATTTGTACCAATTAAGAATTTGGTGTTAAGTCTGTAAACTATTTAATATTCTTAACATACAGGGTGTTAATCACAGCTTATTAATTTACTTAGCAAATACTGAAAGCAATGATCAGTCAATGGTTTTAAGTTTTAAGCAATTTTTCCAAAGAAACTCGGAATCTATACAAACTCTACAAACTCCTAGATTTAATGTTAACAATAACAGCTCATATAATTATGTTCCACCGAGGGGCCCGAGCCTACCCTGATACCAGGGTGAATAGGCCTTAGTCGACCACGCTGGCCCAGTGCGGGTTGGTCAACTTCATACACAACCCTGAATTACTTCGCAGGTGTGCAGGTTTCCGCACGATGTTTTCCTTCACCGTAGAAGCGTCGGATAAACGTACATGGTCGTTCTGGACACAGGCTCTGTGGACATGACCTTCGATTCGCAAAAATGGTTGCTAATGTTTTGTTAATATTATATTTATATCATGTAGGCGTAGGTTATTTATAACCGAAAACAGGTATTTTTATGGCTAAATCAGTCAATAGTATGCTAATTGACACGATAAAGCTATCGTGTCATGCAAGCACATTCCTACAACAGTATGTGTCAGGCAGGTTTCGAATGGCTTATATACCATAGGAAGGAGATAAAAATATGAAAACCTTTTCAAGATCTATGAATTAAGACGTTAGGGACACACGCTACGTCATCTACTGTTCATCCTTGTCGAATAATACGCATTCGACAAGGATGAACAGCAGATGAGATGACGTAGGCTTGTGTCAAGTTTGACAGTCCGATTGTTAGACCTTGTTTTTTTAGACCATGGGATTTACCTAAATTGATACTTTTTTTTTCTATGTATAACTTTGTAGCCAGTACAATGTTTTCCAATTTCATCGGTTTTCTACTTTCAAGAGCCAACCTATATAGTAAAGAGCGGGATGGCTGAATAGCTCTAGTTGATACGGTGCCAATCCCTTTCGAGTTGATATTGTGCTGCAACCCTAAATGTCATCAAAATAAAAGGGTCGAAGTTCACTTCACTATCTCAAACATTCCGGGACATTGCGCTAAATTGTAGTTTTTATCAAAACATTAAAATGAAGCGTGTTTTATTACAAGGAAAAAATTTTATACATAATTTATAACGACGTGCGGCATTGATAAGTAGTGCCATTGCCAGTCATTATCCCCGAGTGGTAAAACGCTTGCCTCATTACGGAGGTTCCGGGTTCGAATCCAGGTGGGGCACTCGGCGAACAAAATATCTCTTTGTGATATCCTATTTTGGTTCGTTAACAGCTCATATATGTCCCCACCGAGGGGCTCGAGCCTACCCTGATACCAGGGTGAATAGGCCTTAGTCGACCACGCTGGCCCAGTGCGGGTTGGTCAACTTCACACACAACCTTTGAATTTCTTCGCAGGTGTGTGCAGGTTTCCTCACGATGTTTTCCTTCACCGTAAGAGCGTCGAATAAACGTACATATGAATTCGAAAATCGAAAACACATTGGTACGTGCCGAGGTTTGAACCCGCGAACTTCGGAATGGAAGTCAACGGGCCTAGCCACTAGGCCACCGACGATATTACTATTTTGGTTAGGATATTACAATCTGAATCCGTTTGAATCAGGTGATACAAAAACGGTAAGTGAGTAATAAAAACGCATAATACTTTTCAACTTTCGTAGCTTGCAGCGATCGTAGCGACTAGCTACGACGTAGTCTCGTAGCAGCGCTACGTAGCCTAGTGGTTACGACATCTGCGAAAAGAATGGGGAGACCTTTTTTCGATAATAGGCAGCCTTTGTCCTTCCTCAAGGTCTATTCTATCTCTGTACCAAGTTTCATCAAAATTGGTTGAGTAGCTTTGGTGTGAAAGCTTAACAAACAAATTTTTTTTTTAGTAATTATAGTAGTAGTTAGTAATTGAGGAGTGGAATTTACAAATGGGCTAAGTCCAA
Organism: Teleiodes luculella; assembly: GCA_948473455.1. Classification (NCBI taxonomy): domain Eukaryota; kingdom Metazoa; phylum Arthropoda; class Insecta; order Lepidoptera; family Gelechiidae; genus Teleiodes; species Teleiodes luculella. The sequence goes on along the minus strand of OX419610.1, from coordinate 3,107,752 downwards.
TAGTACGGATCTGAGACGTGGTCGCTTACGATGGGCCTCTTATGAAGGCTCAAAGTCACCTAAAGAGCGCTGCAGAGGTCTATGCTTGGAGTTTCCTAGCGTGATCGAATCAGGTATGATGAAATCTGCAGGCGAACCAGAGTCACCGACATAGCCCGAAGAATCGCCAATTAGCAGTGGGCGGGGTACATTGCGCGTAGAACCGACGGCAGAAAGGTTCTTGAAATCGGCCGCGTGCCGGAAGACGTAGTGGGCAGGCTCTCCACAAGGTGGACCGACGATCTGGTGAGGGTCGCGGGAAGCCGCTGGATGCGAGCCAAGTGGGACCGATCGTTGTGGAAATCCTTGGCTAGGCCTTTGTCCAGCAGTGGACGTCTTTAGGCTGAGATGATGATGATGGACTTGGGAAGCCTCACAGCGCTTTCAGTTTATTTATATAGGGAGTTGTATATAATCAAAGTATATTGGTACTTAACATTATTGCGTTGCGTAACTAAGTAGGTTATTTACTATAGACTGTTTATCATATCCCAGTGGGTATTTAGACACGCGGTAGCCTGTCATAATTATTTCAAGAACAAACAAACTTTACTTATTTACTATCGCTCGTATTGAAATCAAGGTTCAGGGCAGTTCACGGCCCAGTTGGTAAGACGCTTCTGTTCAAAAACTGAAGTTAAGGTTCGAAAATCAATTCCCAATCAACCAGTGATTTTTTAAAATCATCTTTCAGCAAATTATGCAGTAAATCGAAATTAGAAAATATTATTTGATATTCATACTAATTAATGTCAAACGGGCGGTTAAACCAACCGTAATCATCCATACCATGGTCCAAGAAAACAAGGTCTTGCAAATAAATAGACCACGTGACTGACACAAGCCTACGTAATTTTGCGCTGTTCATCCTTGTCGAATGCGTGTAATAGACAAGGATGAACAGCGCAAAATTACGTAGGCTTGTGTCAGTCACGTGGTCTATTTGCAAGACCTTGTTTTCTTGGACCATGATCCATACGAATGCGGTTAGCCGCAGGAGGCGGTTGCAGTTTGCAGTGGCGCGGCGGCGGTAAGACGCGCGGCGCCTAGCCGTCAGTAGGACAACCGCAGCGGTTGGGCGGTAACCGCATCACAGTTTTTTTTTTTTTGAACTTACCTATGCTTTTGTCGGTAAGGTACGACCAATCAAGCTTCACCGGACTTGCCGCATCACAGTGCGTATGGAAACTAGTATTTCATACATATTTTTGATAGCTTAGTGCGTAGAGCCTTGTTGGTGAACTTGACATCTTAATACGGAAAACAGATACCTAGATGAGACAAATAAAAAATAATGATTGTATAAGCGTTGATCGAAAACCGTCGACCGACGGACATTAATTGACCGACACATCAATTATTCCACATTACTGTAGTCCGAATGTTAGAACGAAAAATTGACCACCAATTTGAACATTTTTGATCCTCATTGTTTTTATTCAGAGAAAGAACAAAAACTTTGTGTGTGATGTAGTAGGTACCTATTTTTTAAATAATCCTATAGGTATCTTTTATTTTAGAATTATGTAATAAAGAACATCTAAGTTATCGCTGTCGGAGGCCAAGATACACTTCGGGTCGCTGAGCCAGCGTAGTAAGTAAGTTATCGCTGTCACATGTCGCTGTACCTACTCGAAAATCACAAATAAAAAATTACCAGATATTTTTTTTTTTTTTTACATTTCACACATGGCTATCATCTTTACGTATATATTTATAGCATCGTTTCCATGAGATTTATTTATCTCGTGCAGCGAAGATATGTAATAAAAACGTATTTTTCCATCAGTCACGTGTTGTTGGGGTCATATCATATCAAATGGAGTGATATATCAGTCCATTAGTCACGTTGTATCGGCTCTTTGGCCTATTTAGGGCCTGTAATTAATGCATTATACAATATTTAACTAGGCTATAGAGTGGGTATAGATAACTGCAAGCAACTTGAAAAAGTGAGCGGGGTGGGGAATGAGGGCGGAGGGTGTTTAAAACATTTTACTATGAAAATTTCATGCGTACGCAGTTGTGACGTCTTGTCAAAAACAAAAGAATTTATCGATCTTAATTTTAAAACAACAGACTATAAAAGCTTTGCTCCTCAAACCAAAAAAAGTATATAAAATCAATAATTTAAAGAAGCGATGCGAGAACTATACCTAACTACTTTAAGCTTTTTAATTATGTCTCCGCCGGGCGCTAAACCCTACCCTGATATCAGGGTGAATAGGCCTTAGTCGACTACGCTGGCCCAGTGCGGGTCGGTCCACTTTACACGCAACCTTTGAATGACTTCGCAGGTGTGTGCAGGTTTTCTCACGATGTTTTCCTTCACAGGTTGAATTAACATTATGAATTCGAAAATCGAGTTCGCGAGATCGCCACGCTGACAATCAGTTTTACCCCTCGCTTGATTGATCCTCGCTTACAGATGTTGCACATCAAAAGTTAGCGGGTAATAAATTGGAATCAGCCCAGTTACTTACCTATATTTTAATATATACAAAGATTAAAACTGTCTAAGTACAAAACATCTCAATTATGACGTGTTATTTACCGAGCCCATCATAATAATGTTGATATTATTAGCACATGCTTTATCACCATTTAATTATACAGCAATCGTATTTAATGTAAATTACATTTTCCATCTATATACTAATTTTGCGCATCGGGGATCGTCAGTCGGTCTCAATCTTCGTTCCGGAACGCAGCAAACGTGCGAATATTATAAACATAGAATTTATAAAATCTATTCCGAACGCATTCCGAAATTGTTGCTTTTTTAAAAATTATTTTGTAATCTGTGGACTTTTTAGTGCTTTAAGTGGTAAAGGACAATGAAAGGTGGTGCGGTGCCGAAGGATTTTCAAATATTTGGAATGTAAGGTTTTTCGGAAAATTATTTTATCAAATTACAAATTATTTTATTAGATTAGTGCGTAATTAATATTCTATTATTTAGAGATTTTTTTATTAATTTCCTCTAAAGATTACATGAATTAAGATAAATTAATTAATCAGGTATACCCAATGTCACTCCCCCTATCTAGGGGGTGTTGATTCGTCTTAACGAATCTAAGATAGGAAGATCTGGTGAGAGTCGAGGGAAGCCGCTGGATACGGGCCAGGCAGAACCAATCGTTGTGGAGATCTTTGGGGGAGGCCTTTGTCCAGCAATGGACGTCTTTCGCGTGAAATGATGAATCTAACGATAAGTAATCAAATCTTCTGAAATCAAAATCCATCAAGCCGCAGAGCGCGCCACAGAATAATACATACATTCTCACATGCAAACATACACTCGAAGAAGATAGAACTCCTTTCGCAGTCGGGTAAAAAATGTCGGCGCAGTCGGGAGCTTACTTTTTTAATTTTAGTCCCCAGCTCGATATCAGCAGGTTCGTTATAAAAAACGAATACCTATGTTAATAAGTGGGTATTATGTTTTGGCTACGATATGTGACGAGTACCGGTCAACGAATTAATTGAGATTACAGTTTTGTTTTTTAAAAGAACAACCGTTTCATCTATTTAAAGATATTATCATACTTATTTGCATATATTTTTTTAAATATTGAACTCTATATTTCACACGACAATGCAATGGTTTAATATCAAAAAGTCACTTATTTAGTCAAAAGTTAGTTTTCTTTTTTGTTGTCGAATTTTGTATTATGTGTTGTAATGTCCAGCAAATAAACATATATTATTATTATTATTAAAAACTGAAATTTATGATATTCGATTTTCGTTATAGCAAACGCCTATAGACACTAGTACTTATTTTATTATCTGTGGCACAGGCAAGTGTCCAAACTTGCGGTGGCGTCGTGAGCTAGGTCCTTGGGTTCCCTACATGGTCCAAGAAAACAAGGTCTAACAAGAAGACCACGTGACTGACACAAGTCTACGTCATTTTGCGCTGTTCTGTTCATCCTTGTCTATTACACGCATTCGACAAGGATGAATAGGCAAAACGACGTAGGCTTAATAATAATAATAATAATAATAATAATAATAATAATAATAATAAACTTTATTTAACTTAGCGTCTTTTACATGGGGGGCAGATGTCTCCTGTTAAGCTTATCGCCTGTGTTAGGAGGCATCGCTCTTTCTATAACAAGTACATAGGTTTAGGTTTTAATATAACATAATAATAATAATAATAATAATAATAAAAACTTTATTTTTATCTTTCACAAAGGTTGTTTTTATGACGTAGGTACTTATAAATGACAATAGTAATGCGCCTTTGTGAAAGACTGGTGTCCGAACTAGGAGGTCCCGTATTACGGATCACCAGGCTCTCACCCCAAACAATCATAGTTATTTTAAGTACTCAATACAAACAAGTTTTTATGATTAGCCTAATGTTACCTTATTTATTACATTATAAGGAAAAGAAAGCATAAAGTTGCTAAAAGAAAGTTATGAAAGATTGTGTACTGTTGTGAGAGTGTGTGTGTGTGTGTTAGTGTGGTGTGTGTGTGTGCATGTTTGTGTGTGTGTGTTTGTGTGTGCATGTTTGTGTGAGTGTGTGTGTGAGTGTGTGTGTGTGTTTGTGTGTGGTATCGATCCATGTATCGTGTATCGATCCATGTAATAAATTCAAACACCCTGCCAAGGAGTGAGATGGCAGGCATGAGTTAATTACAGAAAACAACAAAGTAGGAAGTAAACTATAAGATTTCTAAAATACATTTGTACAAAGTGATTCTTAATGTACGAATGAAGTTAAAATAATAATTAAGTAAAACGAATACAAAATTACAGTGGTAAGTTCAAAAGAATGCAATCCAGAGTGGTGATGTGATTGTGGTTGTGTGTGTGTGTGTGTGTGTGTGTGTGTGTGTGTGTGTCTGTGTGTGTGTGTGTGTGGTGTGTGTGTGTGTGTGTGTGTGTGTGTGTGTGTGTGTGTGTGTGTGTGTGGGTGGGTGGGTTTCACTAGTCATAAACTTTTAACTTTAACTTTCTGTTTAAGCATATTATTTAAAACCTGGAGAGACTGGTGTATGGTCAGCCCTACGACAAGGTCTTGGGATCGGTTAATAAAAGCCTATTTCCACTGGCCATCCAGCAGCCTCTCCACCTCGTCATAAGATTTAGGATCGATCCATTTGAGCAAAAGTGCTTTACAGTCATGTAGGTTCTTAGGGTAAATATCCAGTTCTCTATTTAGTGTCAGTCACGTGGTCTTCTTGTTAGACCTTGTTTTCTTGGACCATGTATTAATGATTGCATTGTCTATTACGCGCATTCGACAAGGATGAATAGGCAAAATGACGCAGGCTTGTGTCAGTCTCGTGGTCTTCTTGTTAGACCTTGTTTTCTTGGACCATGGGTTCCCTCTAATGAGCCCGGCGATGATGGCTGACCCATGCGTCAAACTCGTGAATGGGTGCTGCTTCGGGGGATGGATGATGGGTGCAGAAAGGATATGAAGCCTATATAATAAAACTGTAGAGGTCGACATAGAAAAAATATATATCAAAAAACTGAGTCATGAGGATGTAAGAAGTGATATAGAACGTATCCAGATTTTTCCCAATTTCTTTTTTCTCTGTTTGCCTGTTTGTACGGGCTAATCTCCGAAACTGTTGGACCTATATTTGAATGAAATTTTGCATGGTGGTACCTTATATGCCTGGCAACATCTAAGATAGATTTTACCGCGGGAAAATATCCCAATCCTACAGGAAACAGTTAAATAAGTAAAATATTCTGAGTTTTTAAATGAAATTTTGCATGGTACCAAGGACGTTAGAAATAATCATATTATTATAGTGATACCTTATACACCCTTTCAACATAGATAAGTTTTACCACGGGAAAATATCTCATTTCTACGGGAAACTGTGCACGGGCAAGTCAAAAAACAACGCGGGCGTAGCCGCGGCCTGACAGCTAGTTACTGAATAAATATTATATATTTTTATGTATCACCTTCCTACGTTAGTTCATTTCATTTTTATTTAAACTTTTTTTTATGTTTTCTTTTGAATTTAACCACGAATAAAAATTATTATTTAAAAAAAAGAGCGTGTAGAATGAGCGATTCCGCGTGATTAGTTAGTATTCCGGTTCGATGTTTGATGGAAAATTTCTTGCAAACAATACGTAAAATGTTAAAAGATCTTTATATAAATCACCAAACTAGTTCTGAATCATATAATAAGTATTTTAAAACAGGCTTTTTATTGTCTGTGTCGACTTAACTGGTAAATGCGTGGGCGTGGGATTTAAAATTAGTCATTTCGGTTCGCTAATCAATTATTCATAAGAAAAAATGTTAGAAATAAATCTTCTATACTATAAAGCTGAAGAATCGGCGTGTCTGTACATTGATTTGTTTTTCATAAAACTGATTGTAGGTGATAAAGGGAGTGTAGCTTAGCACAAAAATTCAAGTTTTGAAAAAAATGTCCGTCTATCTGCTTGTACACACTAATCTCTGGAACTACGGGACGTAATTTAATGAAACTCTACAATAATATAGCTTATACATCAGAATAACATATAGGCTATCATTTAGCGCGGGAAAATACTTTTTTCCCACGGTAAAACCTGTTAACGCGGGCGGAGCCTAAAATCTATTAAGTTTTAATGCCGTCTCTTTGAACTGTCTAAAAAGTTCATAAGTGAAGTAATATCACGTTTAAAAAAAAATAATATGCGGACACTCACCCACGGCCATCTAGCCTAGGCAGAGCCTGTACTATGGGTGTCAGACAGCTGATATACATACATCACTACATAGTATAAATCAAAGTCGCTTTCTCTGTCTCTATGTCCCTATGTATGCTTAAATCTTTAAAATTACGCAACGGATTTTGATGCGGTTTTTTTTATAGATAGAGTGAATCAAGAGGAAGGTTTATATGTATAATACATGCCTAATATACTTAAGGATAACCCACAATAACCATTTTCCCGTGCGGAGCCATGGCGGGTCGCTAGTATATAAATATACAACATCCAGACACAAGGATGATGTGAGATGGCCCCACATATTATTATTATTATTATCGCCCCGCGGCTCCGCCCGCATTAACAGTATTTCCCGTGGTAAGGAGGTATTTTCCCGCAGTAAAAGGTACCCTATGTGTTAATCCAGGGAGTCAGCTAACTCCATACCAAATTTTATTAAAATCGCTCCAACCGTTTAGATGTGAAGAAGTAACAAACATTCGCCTTTATAATATTAATAATAATAATAAATTTATTCATCAAAACTTATTATTATATTAGTGTGATGTTGTACCTATAATGAAGTATTTATTATTGTAAATTGTATAGAGAAGCATTTATTTCTTCGAGATAACAAAATATCTTAATACATGACAGTTACAAACATGCGAGCAGTAACGTGCGAATAATATATAGATAACACGACCTGACCTCTCCGTACATACAGATATAAAACACATATTTTCATATGAATATTTGTTTTTTTTATTATAATTATTGTCATGATGTGTCGCGCGTCGAGTAAATTATTAGTTTTTTTTATCATTAACTAGTTAATTGCTTGTTTAAACAAATTGCATACAATGGTACGGTGCGATTAAAGATTCAAAATAGAAAAAAACATATTTTTTTGCTTTAAACACGGAAAAAGTACATATTTATTTTGTTTTTTTTTTATTGTAGCACTAGATTAAAGTTTTTTTGTACCTAGAGGTTATATTATTTTTTATTTTGATTATGAATAGGTAATAATAATGTGGGGGCATCTCACACACGGCCACTCCGAAGCTTAGATCTGTCCTTAGATTCCGAAGTTCGGAGGTAGGCGTACTATCAACTTTGACTATAGACGGGTAGTAAATACAACATGTTTATATCTGTTTAAATATGTGAGAACTCTCTCACACTTTTATTGGGTATAGAAATATTTTTTTATAACGACATTATTATTTTTTACGACTGTTACAAAAAAGGAGTGTAATGTTTTCATGGTTCATCTATGTCTGTAACCAAAGGCTAAAATGAATAAATATAACCTCAAACTAGGCAAAGCCAGACTATGGGTGTCAGACAACTGATATGCAGACATTCTTAGATAAATATACAACATCCAGACACAGGTCTAACACAAGTGCTTATCTATCACGCCAACGTTTGCCCTGGCCGGGCTTTGAACCCGCAGCCCTGACCTTCGAGGGCAGGCAGTAGTACCAATCCAATTAGGCTAATTTTAAACCAACAGACTAGACGGGGAGAATCTTGACGGAGCCCTAGAGCCCTGCAAGTTTCGTGAAGTTTCATACCTAGATAAACATTAGTACACCTAGGCACAGAAGTGTATAATATCCTAGTAATATAATATACTAGCGTTTCGCCCCGCGGCTCCTCCCGCGTTAATTTTTTTCCCCTTTTTTTAAATTTCTCTCCGTATGAACCATCCTTGGACTTCAACGAACATTTAAAAAAAAGAATTGGAAAAATTGGTCCAGGCGTTGTTGAGTTATGCGCTTACCAACACATTTTGCGATTCATTTTTATAGAGATATGTGGGGACACCTCACACACGGCCATCTGACCCTAAACTATACAAAGCATGTACTGTGTGTGGGGGTCAAACAGCTGATATAATATAAATATACAACATCCAGACACAAGGCAAACACAAGTGCTCATCACACGAATATTTGCCCTGGGCGGGATTCGAACCTGCGACCCTTGCTTTGTAGGCAGGCATAC
>OX419610.1:2870750-3098807 GCA_948473455.1 Teleiodes luculella | reverse complement strand
TATTAATTTATCTTTTTATTAAATTATAATCGAAGCGAAAAATTAAGATTATTGAGTTTGGGCAGGGACTTGAACCCCCACCTCCTGGGCTATCTGGGCCGTAAAGGCGTACTACCAATCATACCACCAACTCTCCGTATAAGCCCAACGAAATAATTTAACGCTTCTATTTTTACTACGTGCTTTAGAGTGCACACAAATAATTAAAATTAAAATATTAATTTTTCGCTTTGATTATAATTTAATATTATAGGCCAACAGGCGTCATCTATCGAAAAATCAATAAACTATTATCTTTTTATTGTTATTTTTCAGGAGATATACTCACAGTGGAAGTCGCGAGAACATGGGAGTTTAATCCTAAGTTTCCCATTCGCAATATTTTTGTCCCTCAACTAGTTCTCGGTCCCCCCATACATTTTATCCGCATAGCAAACCCATATTTCATATTTTACTTCAATATAGATTTGAAAACTCCATATTTTTTGTTAGTCATACCGCGATTATTTATTTGTTTCTTATCTCTTATTAATGACTACTGTATTTACAAGATATGTGTGATATATGGTCAGAATTTTAGAAACAGACTCAAAATATTTGCTAGTTCTTATGTTGTATTTGTTTATTGCACCAGAAGTTTTTCGAATACTTTTGAAATGATATTTTTTTCTATTCTTTTATATTTGGTAGCTGAATGTATGATTAGATCTGACAAAATTATATATCATGAAGAGTTCTTACAAGATAAGTATGACAAGGCATCTAATCCAGTAGAAAAAGTTAAATTATTTAAGTTGCGAACACATTTACCTGTACATTCCTTGAACAGAGTTTTAATATTAGGTACTTTAGTATCTGTAGGTATATTTAACCGTCCAACTTTTGTTGGGTATGCATTTCCACCCATATTCTTTTGGCTTCATCGCGGTCTTGGGTCAAAAGTCATTGGCTTTAAAGATTTTCATTGCCGTATTTTTTTATTAGTTTTGTGCACTATTCCTTCAATACTTATATTGATATTAGTTGATTCTGTTTATTACGGTTATGTGACAAGTGCTGATATAGAGTCCCTTAAGATAACATTGGACAACTGGGTGGTGACTCCATTAAACTTCCTTCGCTACAATGCTGATACGAAGAACCTAAAGGCACACGGCCTGCATCCCTGGTGGCTGCATCTTGTTGTCAATGTGCCACTTCTGTTCAACGTGCTCGGAGTATTGGCGTTTATTTCTTTAGCTGGCTACACTTATAGGTAAGCAGTTTGTTTTATTTATCAAAGTATTTTATATCTTAAAATATAATTTCAATTTTTTTATAACAAAATATAAAGAAAGATGTAAGCAGAGCAGAAAAATTGAGTACTTAACCGTTTTTTTAATTCAAATCAAAATATACTTTATTGCACAAAATAAAAACAAGTACAGTACAAACAAAACACAAAAGAGAGAAGGCAAATGGCGGCCTTATCGCTCTAAGCGATTTCTTCCAAGCAACCATTGGACGATAGTAGCAGGCATTTAGGAAGCAAAGAATTAATTAAGTGTGCCTCAAATGCAATATGCTATTTGACAACATTCAAAATATACTATTGATTGTGGTCATATTTAGGTACATTTACCATTGTACAGTAGGCAGCACATGCGGCTGGACTTGTTGACCTTGAGAGCGCCCGTATTTCGTAGATGTAGGGGTGAAATTCGTAGTGCGAATGTCGAAGAACGTGTACAATGAAAATGAAAATTCATCTATAGAGATATTTCTTAACATCTGCCCAAACAAATGTTAGGGAGCCATATAGAGTAGGTACTAACTAGCAACACTTCCCAAGTTATCACTTGTCATTTCTGGGTTTCGTGCTGTGGACAAGCCATTTGTAATTAATTTTAACAAACCCTATGGCGCCATTTTGTTTCTCATTAATTAATGTATCAAGCTTCATCAAAGTTGCAGAGGTGCGAAAGGCCAAAGTAGACTCTGCCTAGTAAATTATTGTAATCTGGTGTTTATTCAAATTTCCCAAAAAAATACCCAAGACAATAACTTATTATAATAATAACACTAGCTTTCTAACCCGCCGCGGCTTCGCCAGCGTTAACATTTTTCCCGTGGGAATGCGGAATTTGCCCGCGGTAAAAGGTAGCCCATGTCCTTCCCCAAGGTCAATTTTATTTATCTTTATACTAAGTTTCATTAAAATCGGTACAGTAGTTTCAAAGCCTATTCAATGCAAACAAAAAGCAATCAAGTCTTTCCTCTTTAGAATATTAGTATAGATTAACAACGAGTCTAAGAGCGGTTCGAGCGATGAAGCTTCGGACACGATACCACGATATCACGGTACCACGATTCCACGAAATGCAGAATATGTATAAAATCTTCTTATTCACTTACTCAACAGACCTAACACTAAACAATGCTAATGTTTTAAATAAAAAAAATATTAATGGTCATTGTTCCTATCCTAATGTAAAAAGTTGTTTTCTCACATAATATTATTTATACTGTGCCGTAAGTAACGTAACTAAGATTTATGTAAGCCTATTATTGTAAGAACGTAGAGCAGCAAAATTAAGAGTATGCTAAGCTGAACACTTAAGACTTTGCACCGTTCTTATCTCCATTGAATAGAGAATAAAATTGCGGTGCGCATGTCCAGCTCACCTTGCACTTGAGGACATGCAAATACAACCATAAAAGTACTATGACCTCCAGTGGTAGAGCGAGGAGTACGGTGGGTCTGAAGTGTAGTGTTAGAATTATTTTTCTCCTACGGTTTATATTATTGCCATAATCCTCACGTTTCTTGGGTTCGAAATCGTTGCGGGATCGTAGTTATTGTTGGTTACATAGATCCACGCTGCTGGTAAAATTCTGGGTTCTAGTTCTAGACCTGGTGGATACGCAACCTGTCGCATACATAACAAGCGGACTAGTGGACGCAATCGTGTTACAGGTTGCATAAACTACCAGATCGTCCCGTTTAGTGGGGTAGAGTCTTCCGCTCCCCCGCAAGTCCGGTGAAGCTTGATCCGTCGTACTTTTTCGATAGGTCAATTAAAAAAAAAGGTCCCGTTTCCTTGCCTGTCGATCAAGAATCTCTTTAATAGACAAGGATGAACAGCGCATGATGACGTAGGCTTGTGTCAGTCATCTGGTCCGAATGCAAGACCTTGTTTTATTAGACAATGCCTATAACCTATTGATAAGTGCGTAAGACTTCTAACAAGATTATTATAACTGTACTATTTCAAGTCCTTCTTAACCTAGTTAACACCCCGCCCTTACGGGCGTGACTACTCCGTAATGTGTATGTTTAGACTAGCTGAATAGATTTCAGACGGAAATTCGAAATCAAGCATCAAGAAAAGACCTTATTTCGGCTGTGAACTGTTTCTGCTTCTGGTACTACAAGGAACCTGTTTCTCTTTCTCTTTTCAGGTTTGTTCGTGGCCAATACAGCAAGTTGCCGCGAATACAAAGCATCACGGGTCTGATGCTGTTCTCTCTGGTCGTCCCAGTTGCGCTCCTGTCCTTGTTCCCACACCAAGAAGCCAGGTTCATCATCCCAATTCTGATACCACTAGTCTACATGTTTGGAAACCATCTCTACGAAAACGAGAGTGATACTACTAAATTGAAAAATCTAAAAAAGACTCTGAGGTACCTTTGGTACATCATCAATATAGTTTTAACCATTTTCTTCGGCTTCATACATCAAGGCGGTATATATCCTTTTACTAGAGCTCTGCACAGAGAAATAAAAGCAGGGTATGGAGTTCACACGCATTTAATTACGACGCATAGTTACAGCATACCCACGTTTTTGCTGCAACTTGAAAGTACTACGAAGCTTTGGACTGACAAGAAGTCTGGACGCAAGTACAGAGTTGCTCCGTCTACTTTCATTTACAAATATGGTTCGTTGCCAATGAACGACTTATTCTATCACATAGATGATATTTTGACTGAATCAGAACAGTTATTGCACGAAAAGAAGAAAAAGTATAGATTTCATCTAGCGTCGCCATGTTCTTTAGAACATAAAATACGCGAGTATGCATCGAAGTACTACTATATAGATATTAAGGAAGACTTTTCATATTACCCGCATTTCTGCACTGAAGCATTCCCAAAGTTTCCTGATAATCGTGATCAGTTATGTATAAGTAATAGTAGTTTAAGACAAAACGAATCTCATGCTATAGATCTGAATATATTTCAAAGAATCTCGTGTTTTTTCAAGCGATTTTGTTTGAGAGTATACACTGTGAAACCAAAGCCCAATCTTTCTCATTAGCAGCTTTCGCTTTGCAAACTCAAGTTAGCAGAAAGCTAGTCAGTCGTTTATAAAGGTTTTATATGAAAATTGGAGCTTATACAAAATTATGTCCTTAGAATTTACTAAATAGATAAAATAGCTTTTATTTACAGGCATAAAGAGGCAACATGCCTATTGTAGCGCCGCCATTTGGTTCCAAATTTCGTCATCAGGGGGCCATCGGCATAGGTTACTGACCGCATAACATTTTTTAAAATAAAATTATTTAGTTATCGAGATTATTGCTACACATAGGTACCTACCTAATGTTTATAGAAGTTTAGAATCTCGATTCTACATATTATATTACTTTACCTACATACGTTTAAAACATGTAAAGGTAAATGCCATACTTAAGTATCCATTCCAAATGACTTTAATTTTAAGATTAAACTTGAAATGTTTTGGCCGCCTTGTTAAGCCATGACGAAGTCAAATATAGGGAGGGATTTTGAGATTTTACGAGCCAGCTTACAATAATTAATGTAAGATGGCGCTTTGAAGCAATCTTTAAATCATGTCCCTGATACGGGAAGAAAATGTGGCGCAGCCATGGTCTAAGAAAACAAGGTCTTCCATTCGGACCACGTGATTGACACAAGTCTACGTCATCTTGCGCTGTTCATCCTTGTCGAATGCGTGTTAATAGACAAGGATGAACAACGCAAAATGACGTAGGTTTGTGTCAGTCACGTGGTCCGAATGGAAAACCTTGTTTTCTTAGACCATGGACGCAGTGAAGCCGCGCCGGTTTAATTTTTGTAGTCTCATAAGCAATAAATAAAAATTATAAGAATTTGTGGGGACTCGCTCGATCATAATCATGTAATTGTTTTTAATTGTAATGATTTAAAAATAAAATACTGTTTTGTTTCATACTTATATGGTTTTTGTTGAATGCTAAACATACACAATATTTTATATCGCTATACAAAGAAAGAATAAATCTTGGGGAAGGACATAGGCTACCTTGCTACCGCGGAAAATTTCGTCATTTCCACGGGAAAAACTTGCAGATGGAAAGCTAGTAGGTAATGTAGGTATACCCTACCTATAAAATTACTGTTAAATCAAATTCGCTGTTCTAAGAGCCTTTTCACACGAGCGATTTTATTCGGCGATTTCTCGGCGGAGCGAGCTTATTAACCGCCGCGTCTCGCCGCGATACCAAATACCAATATGGTTGTGTCTTAGGGGCATATTACATTGTAAAAGATCTTTGACGCAAAGATTAGAAACGGACGCAGTTATGCGTTAGAATGAGATACAAATACACCGCGCTCATTCTAACGCATAACTGCGTCCCTTTCTAATCTTTGCGTCAAAGATCTTTTATAATGTAATATGCCCCTTAGAGCAACGCCGGCCTTCCGGAAGGCCCGCGTTGCTCTAAGGGTTGTGTACACGCCGCGAGCCGCCGCGTGCTCGCTGCGATCTCGCTCCGCCGAGAAATCGCCGAATAAAATCGCTCGTGTGAAAAGGCTCTAAGTCTTGTGCACATTCGTTCCAGTGGTTTTGGAGCCTATTCAATTATTAGGAATATTTTAGGTAGGTACCTTTGATTATATACAACTCCTAGATAGAGTGTCGCCTTGTTACGCTTTGGACTAGCGGTTCGCTTGACATCTCAATTTGGACTGACAGATGAAAAATCGAGGTGCGACTAACAGTCAACCTCCTTTTTAAGACGCTTTTGAACATCTTAGGCTCTATCTAAGTAGGAGTTGTATATAATCAAAGGTAGGTACATTAGGTTTATTTTCTTAGGAGACTTACAGACGAATAACAAATAGTGTGTACCTATTGATAATGGTTTAGTACAATGCTAATGAAAAATCTCCGCCGATAGATAATAGTATTATAAATAACATCCTAGTCTAAAAATAAATGAAGACTAGACTGCACCTCTACGCTGCCTGGCCCTAATTATGGGGCTATGATATGTATGACTATGAATACTATTATGATAAGCCCGACCAAAGAAATAAGAAACCTCCCCATATTGCGGAATTTCAATAGAACTAATTTTATAAGGGAAATTGTTGCCATATCCGTAAAAATATAAACGTGGCGCCCCCAGAGCCAGGTTTCTTATTTCTTTTTAATATATGATTAGGCTGTATCACTTAGTACCTGTATTTCTCGATGCGGAATTTGGATGGGCAAGCAAATTAACACAGAACTGTTATCGACAGGTACTTTTTATTTGAAAGAGGGTTTTTTCAGTTATGACATTCTTTATATACAATATACATACAATCAGAGCAGCGCCATCTATTGAATTAAGGTCAAACTATTTACTTAATTGAGCTACCACGATGATAGAACGATAACATGCAATACAGCCTAAACCTATGTAAGTTGTTAACTGTTAGCAGTGACGTCTCATAGATGGCGTGCTAACAGTACCAATGCCTTTCCCTTTGGGAAAAATGAAAAAACTACAACAATGTGTGATCAGTCAGATTAAGCAGAATTCTGCAAATTTAGCAAAATTAGATCCCTTATGTTCTAGCAGAATGTGGCGCAGATCAGATCTGAGAAGTACAAGAAGAAGAAAATTAAAAATCATGTGCAGAAAATTAGCAGGAACATAGGTACTTCTATGAATTTTTTAAATGTAATTTAATGTAAGTAGAGGTATTTAAAGAAATTCAGATTTTTTACTTGTATAATATTTGATTAATTTGAATGTTTTTTTTTTAATTTCCTATTTATTACCTCACTTTTTAGTAGTGCCATCTGTTTAATCCTTTTGCAAGGATATTTTTTTCTTTATTTGCTAGGTACTGGAAAACTTCCCATCATCGTAAAATAAGTAAAAAATATATGAAAAAAAAAAACACTCGGCAGATTTTGGATGAGCAGCTAGCAGCAGAATTTTCATTTCAAATCTGGTCACACTGCCTGTCAAGTCAAAGCTTACGTTACACGGATTACGGTTGTTATAAAATAAAATTCTAATTTTCATTAAATAAAACGATGTGTTCACAGAAAGAAACGGTTAAAAGCTATATAAAGATGTCTTTGAAAGTTGTTAGAACGTATGACTGGCTACTGGATTTATATGTTCTGGTAAGTTTTGAAACTACAGCTTGTTTTCTTTTCCAGTGTCTTGTCTTATGTTTGAAACAATATTATCTGTCGTGTTCAGGACTTTTTTGTTGAGGACCACTGGGAAAAGTTGCCGAGTACATGGCGGGAGTGCTTCATAAATATGGATCCCCAAATTTTAGGAGAAATTATTTCACATGGAGTTACAAAACAAGTTCTTCCTTTATCGTTTCTAGCTTTGATATCTGCTGTTAAAGCTCTCAGTTTACCTCGAGAGAATTCTAAAAATCAAGTATTTAGTCCTGCAACATGTATACAAAAAGATTCCTGCGCTGGCCACCCAAGACTTAAGAACTTATTTTTAAAACATGTGAAATTAAAAAAGAGGCATGAAATTTCTTTGATGGCAGAGGTTGTAAGCCAAACAGCCACGAAAAGTAAATGCGAAGCAGTAATAGACTTTGGTTCTGGCCTGGGGCATTTAGTGAGAATGCTGGCATACAAACACAATCTTTATGCTGCTGGTATAGAGTGTCAGAATCAACTAACCGAGGAAGCTAGGTCTGTACTCTTTGGTATGTATATTCACCCTTATGACTATCCATTTAATTACAATAAAACAGTTTTTACAGTCATATTTAATTAGGCGGTCATATGATTTTCCTTCTATTTCAATCCTGTGTCACATAGGAAGTCAATCTGAAACTTCTGAAAATATTTTTTTTTTCAGAAAATTAGACAGTGAGCTTGAATACACAGCCAACAAACACCTTTCAAAGGACGCAATGTCTAAGCTCCGTAGACCAGTACATTTTAACATGACATTAACATGCCAGGACCAGCTCCGCAATCTTTTACCTGACACTATGAGTAATTACGGATTGATAGGCCTACACCCTTGTGGTAACCTTGGCCCATTCTTATTGGAACATTTTGTCAACAATGACCAAGTGAAGTTTATTTGTTTAGTTGGTTGTTGCTTTATGAAGTTGACTGATATTGGGTATCCCATGAGTGGGTTTGTTAAGGGATTAGATAGTGAACTATCTTTTGTTAGTCGGGAGATAGCTTGTCATGCTATAGAGGTGTACTGTGATAAACTGAAGAAAGGAACTTATGGGGATTTAAAGGTAAATAAGTCCAATGAGATTTAATACCTCACTCTTCCCTGTTGCATTGTTTTTTGCCTATCTTTCCTATTCAGCACTAGCTTATCCATCATAGTCTTATTATAACAAGTTAACAAAGAATGTTGTATTATTTTAATATGCTCTTTCAGGTACATGCATATAGAGCGGCATTAGAAAAGATATTGGTAGACTATGACCCGAAGTTAAAGCATTCTCCAGTTCGAAATATAAAACATACTGAAGACATGGACTTTCAGAAGTAAGTATTTAATTATAAGCAATTAACACCTCTATTATGCTGAAATATATGATGAAATTACTTTAAAAAGAAAGAACATAAGTTCGAACTATCTATAATAAATAGTAGAGCCACTTTGATTTTGTTTTTTTATTTAGATCTAATAATTTTATATCCTTTTGCATAGTAATGTATTTTACATCCTTTTCTCTACTTCTTTGACGTCAAAAATGACATCATCAACAGATACTGCTCTCTCGCCCTGTCCCGCGTCCACATACCGCCCCCCTCACCGGACGTGTGGTCTGAGGGGGAGGCGCACTTATCGCAATGGCGGCGCGTGGTCACCGTCTACTCACTGAGGCTATTGTTAGCACCGCTCGTGGAGACCGTAGTGCTGTTGGACAGGGTGCTTTATGTACTGGAGCACGGTGAGTTATATGAGCTGCGTTACATGATACTTCTTGCAATATAATTGCAAAGTTAATATAACTTCACATTTGAGTCACATTACATTTTAAATTGTTGCTATGGATGGAGATAGTTTGGCTATTGAAAGTATACAGTGAAAAAACGCGGCATATTTGAAAAAAAAAAAACCAACGTGGCAACCCCAATTCTATGGATTTACCCAAGGGCCTGACACACTTTGACAGAAAAAGATAGTCTTATTGCGATTCCTGAAAGAGGAAATAGAAAAGATGCATCATGTTTTGTCTCTATCACCGACCGAGCATTTTTTCATTGTCGGGTTATAGGCACACTTCATATCATATAGTATACTAGTTAATTTATTGTCGGGTTATAGGCACACTTCATAGATAGACTCAATGTATGTCTTTCTCTTACGCCCGGTCGCACGGTGGCGAATCTATAACTACTATACTATATCTATGGATTTACCTAATTTGATTTGATATTTTTTTTATCTATGTAACTTTGTTGCCAGTACAATGTTTTCCAATTTCATTGATTGTCTACTTTCAATAGCCAAACTTTAGGGTGCTAACTAAGTCTTATGGATAGGTTACTGCTTGGTTGCCTGGAAGAGATTGCTACTTTAACAATAAGGCCGCCCATTGGCTTCTTGTTTCACTCTTTAAAATTGTATGAGTGATTACTATTAATTTCTGGTGTCAATTAAGAATATTTATATTGTATTGTACTAAGTATTATGGATAGGATGCTAAGTTTTATGGATAGGGTGCTAAGTTTTATGGATAGGGTGCTAAGTTTTATGGATAGGGTGCTAAGTCTTATTTATTTATTTATTTAATTAGATATATCATCGACAGTTTCACATTTGCATTCTTATATTTAGGTTTTACATTAATGGTCAGTGTGAACTACCTTTACAGATATATGCAACGTTCAAAGAAAAAGTGACGTTAAAGTTCAATAAAACGTAGTTACATAAATTATTATTGTGCCTACATGGCAACAGAAGAAATACATAGTGAACTAACATGAGTATATATATATATATGCTTAATAAGTAACATGCAATGAAATAAGCAGCTCTCAACTAAACATACCAAACATAGTATAAATATAAATACATTATAAATACCTTACCTACATTTACTGCTATCACAATGTCTATTATTAAATAATGAATTCTACTTCCAACTAGGCAACCAAGTTCTGATACTGGTTTTAAACTTACATAGATTTAGCTGGAATATGTCAACATTATGTGACATTTTATTATATGTATCCATTACGCGATTAAGTGGAGCTATTATTTTAGTTCTATATTGTTTTTTTATGAACGGCTCACGTAAAGCAAATCTCGGGATATTTCGAGGAACATGAAGGTTTACTTCGCTCAGCAGCTCAGGAGCATCAATGACACCATGTATGAGCTTGTGCAGAAAAACAACATCAGACGTCTTACGTCGATCTTCAAGAGATACCAATTTAAAATGATGCAGTCTTTCGTCATAACCGGCGCGATATGCACATTTAGTGTCTTTGAAAGCTAAAAACTTCGTGAACTTACGTTGCACACGCTCCAAGCGTGTTACATGTACCTGGTAACGAGGGTTCCATACGACCGAGGCATACTCCAGCACACTGCGAACCAATGCACTGTACAAACAGATCACTGCCTTTGTGTTTTTAAACTCCTTGCGAGTACGCTTCAGAAATCCAAGAAGCTTCCATGCCCTTGACAAAATGGTATCCATATGCTCAACAAATGTCAATTTACTATCAACAATTATGCCGATATCGCGAACACTCGAGACCTCTCCTAAATATTCCGTGCCAATAGTATATCGCGAGGGTACGACGTGTTTATTCTTTGTGAAATGAATAAACTGGCACTTCCCTGCATTCAATACCATATGATTTTTAGAGCACCACTCCTGAATTGAGTTTAAATCATCTTGTATAAAAAGAGAATCTTGTAAACTTTGTACAGGTCTGTAAAGTTTGAGATCGTCTGCAAACATTGAGCATTTACAATAGCGAATGTTGTCAATGATATCGTTGATAAAAAACAAGAATAGAATTGGTCCAAGATGAGATCCCTGTGGTACTCCAGAGGTGGCAATAAATGTATCAGAATGGAATCCCAGTGCAACGACCTTAAGCAACCGATTTTTCAAATAAGACTGAAACCAGAGTAACAGTCTGCCGTGAATACCAAACCGTTTTAGTTTAGAAATCAATATATTATGATCCACTTTGTCAAAGGCGCTGGAAAAGTCTGTATAGATTGCGTCAACCTGCACGCCCGCATCAATATAACCTGATATGTCATTTATATATTTCACCATATTAGAAGTAGTTGACCTATTTTTACGAAAACCATATTGGTCATCGTTTAAAAGGTTCTTAGAATATCCAGATAGCACCGGGCATACTAAACCCTCGAAGATTTTGGAAAAAATGTTAAGTATCGACACCGGTCGATAGTTTTTGACATCGTTTTTATTACCTTTCTTGTAAATGGGTACAACATGTGCTTCCTTCCAAACACTTGGAAATGTCGAAGTTTCTAATGATTTTTCAAATATAAGTTTCAAAGGATATGTTAAACATTTGGAAGTTTTTTTAATAAAAACAGGTGGTATACCGTCTGGTCCGGCACCTTTGTTAGAATCAAGATTTTTTATTACGCGTGATATCATTCGTTCGGTGATCTCAATATTACAAAGCGAAACTTGAGGATAAAAGTTATTGTCATTAGTTTCTGCAGCAGCGGTTTTATGATTGCCATATACTGTGGAAAAATGCTCGGCAAAGATATTACATATATCCCTACCTGTACATGCTAATGTGTCGTTTAACTTCATTTCGCTCGGTATTTCCGACGATCCACCGCGACGTTCCTTGACGAAGGACCAAAATTTCTTTGGATTCTCAATTATCGATTGTTCTACGTCTATTATATGATTACTATAGCATTTTCTCATTAAATTCTCTACACGTTTATTAGCAAGTTTGAGTTCAATTAAATCTCTGGGGTTATTATATTTTTTATATTTAAGCTTGATTTTATTTTTCTCGGATATAAGTTTCATTAGTGGTACAGTAAACCATACTGGATATTTCAGACTTCGTTGCCTAGTTTTGGGTACCAATGATTCAATTGCTGATCCCAGTATATCATAGAACCTTTGTGTCATAACATTGACGTCGTCCGATTCCAGCTCCCGTTCCCAATCTATTTTACTCAGAGTGTCATTGATTTTTGAATAATCAGCTTTTCTGAAGTTATGAGTAGCAAAGGTTCTGCCTTTTAGCAGCGTATTTGTATTGGACTTCAATTCTATATCAAGCGCAGGATGGTGTTTATCTAGCTTAGACAAGGGACAGGAGCAGCAATGGACTTTCATATTAGTAGTGTTACTTATAATAAGATCAAGAGTTCTGTTTTTTTCATTTTTTACATGATTGAATTGCTGTAAGTGGTTCAATGATAAAAAATCAACAAGTGCATAACCTAAAACATTATCATAGTTCGATGGTATAAGATTATTAATCGCACTATTTGGTTCGAAGTTCCAGTCAATAAAGCCCAAATTCAGATCGCCGATAATCAGGGTTTCCATAGGGTTGGCTTCCATTACCCCACTAACGTTATTTAGGAAAGATTCCAATACTGGGAGTGTAACGGGTGGTGGTAGGTAGACCGTGCACAGTAAAATGTCCTTAACTTGGCCATCACTATTAATCTTGAGAGAAATCCATAGGTCTTCATTACTGCTTTCGAGGTGTCTTAATCTTTTAGACTGAATATTCCCTGAAACTGCAACCAAGGCGCCTCCTGCCTTCTTAGCAGAAAGATGAGATGACTGACGATCTCTGCGGTATATTGTATAGTTGTTTCCGAATAATTCATTATCATTCACCGAATCGTCAAGCCACGTTTCAGTTGCCAAAATTATATCATAATCGTTCCCTGTAACAGCCAATCGAATATTGTCTAACTTAGTTTTCATGCCACGAAAATTTTGGTAGTATAAACGGAATTTTAAAAAAATAGTTTACGGTCTAGATCTTATAAATTTTGTATATTTTATTGAATACGTTTCAAACAGTCATATGACTTTATTATAATTGCATTCGATTCATCATTTTTGCGAACTAGTATGCGACCGTTTCGTACCCATACATATTTATATTTCTTTTCTGCTGAGACTTTTCTTGTTTCAGCATGCAGGCCCTTAAAGAACGGAGAAAAATGTTCTGAGACATATACTGCAGACTTTTCATCACTGTAACCCAAGTGACCTGCATTCAATTTATTCTTAGTGTTATTCTTATTAAATTTGGATATTGATGCAAGTAGATTGTCGCGAATTGTTTTGCTAGGCAATTTCACGATTACGGTGCGAGGTCTTTTGTTCGAGTCGTCAAGTTTTCTCACTCTAGTGCAACTAAGAATATCGGCCTCTTTCAATGGGTAAGATACCGCCTCTCCTAAAGTTTTTGTAATGTTTACTAAGTTTTCAGTTTTTTTTTCTGGAATCCCATTTATTTCGATATTGTTCTCCCTAGAGTATTGTTCAATCAATTGTAGTCTAGAAGATAAATCGGAAACAGTTTTTGTCAGTTTGTCATTATCTTTCTTTAATGCCTTTATGGTGTCCTCCGTTAATTTTTGCTTAATTTTCATTTGGTCGTACTCTGTACTTAGAAATTCAATAGTTGTTTTTAGCTCCTTTATTATAGACAGATCCTGTTTCACACTAAGGAATTCTCTCTTAAAAGCCACTTTTACCGCATCATCTACAGCTTTAATAACCGTAGATTGTATTAGACTTCTCATATTTGACGAGTCATTGGTAGGTATTTCATGATTTTCATCATAAGAGGAACCATCAATATCCTGCATTCTCGATATCGGTCGGCGTACAGTTACGTTCTGTAGAGCCGGAGATTCGACATTAGATGCCGACGGACTGAGCCTGTTCGGTGAGCGCGGCGTGATACTAGTTCTACGGCTAGTCTTGGGAAGCTTAGAGAGGCAAGCTTCACACATCCAGTCGAGTTTTTCTTGCCCCGTCATGTCTTTGTAGCCATCCTGCTTACCAGCGCAAAACAAATCGTAGACCAATTTACAAACAGAGCACTCAAGAAAACTATGATCCTTTGGTATACTTTTTAGGCATCCATTACACGACAAACCACCCTCCCTAGGCATCATAAAGGTAAGTTCTTTACTAATTCGAACAATACCACTCAAAAAATTGATGATTTGTGAAGAGAGGGTAGTTATGAAAATCCCAATGTTTATCTCCTTTGTTCGAATAATATGGTGATTTATTGATACTCGAATCCAAACAACTTATTTTCACTGCACTTTGATATCACTTACTATTTGTGTTTCAAGGTAGTAAATTAACTTGCTTTAGTAACGAAAAGAAGAATATAACAATAAAATTTTGAAAAAAATGTAAGCACGCTTATAACTTGACTTATCACGTCGACATGTCAGGCCGCAAAAAAAATGTTGATATTATAAGCACATGCTTTATCACCATTTAATTATATAGCAATCGTGTTTAATGTAAATTACATTTTCCATCTATATACTAATTTTGCGCATCGGGGATCGTCAGTCGTTCTCAATCTCTGTTCCGAAACGCAACGAACGTGCGAATATTATAAACATAGAATTTATAAAATCTATTCCGAACGCATTCCGAAATTTGTTGCTTTTTAAAAAATTATTTTATAATCTGTGGACTTTCTAGTGCTTTAAGTGGTAAAGGACAATGAAAGGTGGTGCGGTGCCGAAGGATTTTCAAATATTTGGAATGTAAGGTTTTTCGGAAAATTATTTTATCAAATTACAAATTATTTTATTAGATTAGTGCGTAATTAATATTCTATTATTTAGAGATTTTTTTATTAATTTCCTCTAAAGATTACATGAATTAAGATAAATTAATTAATCAGGTATATCCAATGTCACTCCCCCTATCTAGGGGGTGTTGATGGTGAGAGTCGCGGGAAGTAGCTGGATACGGGCCAGGCAGAACCAATCGTTGTGGAGATCTTTGGGGGAGGCCTTTGTCCAGCAATGGACGTCTTTCGCGTGAAATGATGAATCTAACGATAAGTAATCAAATCTTCTGAAATCAAAATCCATCAAGCCGCAGAGCGCGCCACAGAATTATACATACATTCTCACATGCAAACATACACTCGAAGAACTTAACATTCCTTTCGCAGTCGGGTAAAAAATGTCGGCGCAGTCTCCCGACTGCGGCTTACTTTTTTAATTTTAGTCTCCAGCTTGATATCAGCATGTTCGTTGTAAAAGACGAATATGTTAATAAGTAGGTATTATGTTTTGGCTACGATATGTGACGAGTACCGGTCAACGAATTAATTGAGATTACAGTTTTGTTTTTTAAAAGAACAAACGTTTTATCAATTTAAAGGCATCATACTTATTTGCATATATTTTTTTAAATATTAATCTCTATATTTCACATGACAATGCAATGGTTTAATATCAAAAAGTCACTTAGTTAGTCAAAAGTTAGTTTTCTTTTTTGTTGTGGAATTTTGTATTATGTGTTGTAATGTCCAGCAAATAAACATATTATTATTATTATTATTATTAAAAACTGAAATTTATGATATTCGATTTTCGTTAGAGTAAACGTCTATAGACACTAGTACTTATTTTATTATCTGTGGCACAGGCAAGTGTCCAAACTTGCGGTGGCGTCGTGAGCTAGGTCCTTGGGTTCCCTACATGGTCCAAGAAAACAAGGTCTAACAAGAAGACCACGTGACTGACACAAGTCTACGTCATTTTGCGCTGTTCATCCTTGTCTATTACACGCATTCGACAAGGATGAATAGGCAAAATGACGTGGGCTTGAGTCAGTCACGTGGTCTTCTTGTTAGACCTTGTTTTCTTGGACCATGGGTGAGCCCGGCGATGATGGCTCACGCATGCGTCTAACTCTGCAATTCCGGTGAAGCTTGATCCGTCGTATCTTTTCGACTCAAGCATAGGTCAATTAAAAAAAAAAAAGCGTCAATCTCGTGAATGGGTGCTGCTTCGGGGGATGGATGGGTGCAGAAAGGATAATATGAGGTCTATGTAATAAAACTGTTAAGGTCGCCAAATTTTTTTGTTTCTCTGTTTGTCTGTTTGTACGGGCTAATCTCCGAAACTGTTGGACCTATTATTTTAATGAAATTTTGCATGGTGGCACCTTATATGCCTAGCAACATCTTAGATAGATTTCACCGCGGGAAAATACCTCATACCTACAGGAAACGGTTAAATAAGTAAAATATTCTGAGTTTTTAAATGAAATTTTGCATGGTGGTACCAAGGACGTTAGAAATACATAATAATATTATGTATGGTGATACCTTATATACCCTTTCAACATCTTAGATAAGTTTTACCACGGGAAAATATCTCATTCCTACGGGAAAGTCAAAAAACAACGCTGGCGTAGCCGCGGCCTGACAGCTGAATAAATATTATATATTTTTATGTATCACCTTCCTACGTTTTTTTTTTTTTTTTTTTTTTTTTTGCGTTTTGGCTTCATGCGGTTAGCATATTAGCCACAAACAAAAGTTAGAGAAACGAAACGCAATTTTAAAAAGGATTATTATAGGAGAAACGGAATTTTGCAAGGATTCAAGGAGGATAGGTAAGGAAGTATGAATAAAGGAAGGAGGACTTGACAAATATTTAAACAAATGATTTATGAAGGATTTATGTAATACACCAAATACAAAAATACATAAAAGCTTATAAACGGATATTATTAAGAGTTATAAAATTACTTAAACATTTATATATAGAAGGGTCATTAGAAGCTAATAAGATGGAAAGCGATGTCGGAAAGGGTATATGCAGCATCTTCAGGTCTCTGTATAAAGAGGAATGATTCAATAAAGGGCAAGCAAAAAAGATATGATTGTCATCCCCAACCTCACTACATTCACATAGCTCATCACGAGCTATGTTAAGTCTGGCAAGGTGAACTGGTGTACAGGCATGACCTAGCCTCATACGTATAAGTATACTGGTAGCGCGTTTCCCAAGTTTCAACTTCCAAAACCAGGGTTTCGAAGGTATAGTAGGTTGGATTCTAGCATAGAATTTACCTTTTTGTTGTATACTCATTGCCCAAATCTGATCCCAAGAGTTGCGGAGATAAGATAAGGGCAAGGAGGCCAAATCATGAGAATAATTTTTATACGGATATTTATCTCCATTAAGAACAGCTTCATTCGCCAGACGATCGGCCTTAACATTCCCACTTATACCACTGTGCCCTGGTATCCATGCAAAAGATATCAAAACCCCTCGTTTGGAAGATTCGTATAACAACCGACGAATTTTTAAGATTAAGGAAACGTATTTTTAAAATTGAAAGGGAACTTTGATAAGGCTTGCAACGCGCTCATGGAATCAGTGAAGATGACGCTCTTACGAAGTTTTGCTATGCGAATATATTCTACAGCCTTATATAAACCATAACATTCACCTGTAAAGACTGATGACTCCGGAGGGAGTTTTATTTGTTGGGAACATTTAAATTGTGAATGGTAGATTCCTACACCTACATAACCGGATGATGAGTGCTTAGAGGCGTCAGTGAAAATGTTGTGATAATTATGCCAATCTCTATCTGTTAAGTTATTAAAAGTAGTATTATTATTTGGATCATCTCTGATTATTCCTAAATTTAAGACGACATCGGGTGAAAAGATTAGTGACTCAAAATTATTACAAAACAATGGATATGAGGGGAAAGTGTATGTGGGAGCTTGCATATTAAAAAATTTTTGGAAACTTTTTACTAGACATGGAACAGATTTGTGAGTCCAGTAACTTGAGGAGTTAATAGAGTTAGAGAGTGACCTAAGTTTAAAGTGGAGAGGATGATTGACTAGTTGAAGAGTACGAAATACAAATTTGTCTGCTAAATATTGTCGTCGCAATTGAAGCGGAGGCTCAACACATTCAACTTGCAATGCATTAATGGGACTTGACTTCATTGCACCAGAAATCAGTCTTAAAGCCTTTGATTGAATGTTATCTAATTTTTTAAAAATTGTAACATTGCCAGGTTCTAATAAAAATGTTCCATAATCTAACAAGCTACGTATTAATGCATTGTAGATCAGTTTCATACAATATGGGTGAGCGCCCCACCAAACTCCTGAAAGGCATCTGATTATGTTTAATAGACGTTCACATCGAGCATAGACGTATTCACAATGCGGGGCACCTGTTAATTTGGAGTCTAGAAAAATACCCAAGAATTTTGCTTGATTGTTTATAGGAATTGCAATGTTATTGTAAAAAACAGAAAAAGAGGGAATAATACGCTTTCTAGTAAATAAGACTACATTGCTCTTTGCTGGAGATAAATCCAATCCATTTTTATCCATCCATTTTTTAAGAGCATTTAAAGAAGTGTTCAGAGCAGTAGAACACCTCTCAACAGAACCCTTCCTACGTTAGTTCATTTCATTTTTATTTAAACTTTTTTTTATGTTTAATTTTGAATTTAACCACGAATAAAAATTATTATTTAAAAAAAAGAGCGTGTAGAATGAGTTTCCGCGTGATTAGTTAGTATTCCGGTTCGATGTTTGATGGAAAATTTCTTGCAAACAATACGTAAAATGTTAAAAGATCTATAAATAAATCACCAAACTAGTTCTGAATCATATAATTTTTTAAAACAGGCTTTTTATTGTCTGTGTCGACTTAACTGGTAAATGCGTGGGCGTGGGATTTAAAATTAGTCATTTCGGTTCGTTAATCAATTATTCATAAGAAAAAATGTTAGAAATAAATCTTCTATACTATAAAGCTGAAGAATCGGCGTGTCTGTACATTGATTTGTTTTTCAAAAAACTGATTGTAGGTATAAAGGGAGTGTAGCTTAACACAAAAATTCAAGTTTTGAAAAAAATGTCCGTCTATCTGCTTGTACACGCTAATCTCTGGAACTACGGGACGTAATTTAATGAAACTCTACAATAATATAGCTTATACATCAGAATAACATATAGGCTATCATTTAGCGAGGGAAAATACTTTTTTCCCACGGGAAAACCTGTTAACGCGGGCGGAGCCTAAAAGCTATTAAGTTTTAATGCCGTCTCTTTAAACTCTCTAAAAAGTATATAAGTGAAGTAATATCACGTTTAAAAAAATAATAATATGTCGGACACTCACCCACGGCCATCTGACCCCTGCCTAGGCAGAGCTACTATGGGTGTCAGACAGCTGATATACATACATCACTACATAGTATAAAACAACGTCACTTTCTCTGTCCCTATGTCCCTATCTATTCTTAAATCTTTAAAATTACGCAACGGATTTTGATGCGGTTTTTTTTAATAGATAGAGTAAATCAAGAGGAAGGTTTATATGTATAATACATGCATAATATACTTAAGGATAACCCACAATAGGTAACCATTTTCCCGTGCGGAGCCATGGCGGGTCGCTAGTATATAAATATACAACATCCAGACACAAGGATGATGTGAGATGGCCCCACATATTATTATTATTATTATCATCGCCCCGCGGCTCCACCCGCATTAACAGTTTTTCCCGTGGTAAGGAGGTATTTTCCCGCAGTAAAAGTTACCCTATGTGTTAATCCAGGGAGTCAGCTTACTCCATACCAAATTTTATTAAAATCGCTCCAACCGTTTAGATGTGAAGAAGTAACAAACATTCGCCTTTATATTATTAGGTAGTGTGATGCTGTACCTATAATAAAGTATTTATTATTGTAAATTGTATAGAGAAGCATTTATTTCTTCGAGATAATAAAATATCTTAATACATGACAGTTACAAACATGCGAGCAGTAACGTGCGAATAATATATAGATAACACGACCTGACCTCTCCGTACAGACAGATATACACATATTTTCATATAAATATCTGTTTTTTTATTATAATTATTGTCATGATGTGTCGCGCGTCGAGTAAATTATTAGTTTTTTTTATCATTAACTAGTTAATTGCTTGTTTAAACAAATTGCATACAATGGTACGGTTCGATTAATAATTCAAATTATAAAAAACATATTTTTTTTGCTTTAAACACGGAAAAAATACATATTTAAGATGTTTTTTTTATTGTAGCACTAGCTTACACTTTTTTTGTAGGTACTGCTGAAGGTTTTATTGATTTTTTATTCTGATTATGAATAATAATAATGTGGGGGCATCTCACCCCCGTGGCAGTGGGCTAGCGCGTAGAACCGACGACCGTTGGGGAAAAAAGGTTCTTGAATGGCGACCGCGCGCCGGAAGACGTAGCGTGGGCAGGCCCCCCACAAGGTAGACCGACGATCTGATGAGGGTCGCGCGAAGCCGCTGGATGCGGGCAGCGCGGGACCGATCGTCGTGGAGATCTTTGGGGGAGGCCTTTGTCCAGCAGTGGACGTCTACAGGCTGAGATGATGATGATGATGTGGGCATCTCACACACGGCCACTCCGAAGCTTAGAAGTTCGGAGGTAGGCGTACTATCAACTTTGACTATAGACGAATACCATGTTGATGTCTGTTTAAATATGTGAGAACTCTCTCACACTTTTATTGGGTATAGAAATATTTTTTTATAACGACATTATTATTTTTTTACGACTGTCACAAAAAAGGAGTGTAATGTTTTCATGGTTCATCTATGTTTCTAACCAAAGGCTAAAATGAATAAATATAACCCCAAACTAGGCAAAGCCAGACTATGGGTGTCGGACAACTGATATGCAGACATTCTTAGATAATATACAACATCCAGACACAAGTCTAACACAAGTGCTTATCTATCACGCCAACGTTTGCCCTGGCCGGGCTTTGAACTCGCAGCCCTGACCTTCGAGGGCAGGAGTAGTACCAATCCAATTAGGCTAATTTTAAACCAACAGACTAGACGGGGAGAATCTTGATGGAGCCCTAAAGCCCTGCAAGTTTCGTGAAGTTTAATACCTAGATAAACATTAGTACACCTAGGCACAGAAGTATATAAATATAACTAGTAATCCTACCTTATATTATAAACGCGATGTCACGCAAAAACTACTGAATGGATTTTGATGAAAGCAAATAAACTTAATAAAGCCTTTTCCACATCCGAATAACACATTAAATTATAAAGATATTGTGTAAATTGACCAAAATATATCACAAAACTGTATTCATTTTACAATACATACTGAAGGAAAACTCACTTCCCGAAGTCAAAGTTTTTTATTATTTTTAACTTTATCGAGTTCAAAAATCTGACTGTCTTCTGCGAAGAAGAACTCGCCAAGATATTCTGCACAGGCGTTGCAGCTTTTCAAAATATTTTATCACTACATAGTATAAAATAAAGTCGCTTTCTCTGTCCCTATGTCCCTCCCTATGTCCCTCCCTTTGTACGCTTAAATCTTTAAAACTACGCAACGGATTTTGATGCGGTTTTTTTTAATAGATAGAGCGATTCAAGAGGAAGGTTTATATGTATAATACATGCATAATATACTGAAGGATAACCCACAATAACCATTTTCCCGTGCGGAGCCGGGGCGGGTCGCAGTTAATTATAAATACCTACATCGTGTTTAACTTGTTCTTTATCTGCAAAATAATGGTATTACTCATGGAACTAAACAACTTTCCCTAAGGAATATAGGTTGAAATCTCAAAATCAAAATTCAAGTGTCATACAAAGTGGCCGGTCATGTCATGTGACTGAAGTTTACGTTTCTTTGGAGTCCATTGCAGAGACATTATATTCTAAAACCTAATATGTGTGTTAGTGTAATAGGCTATTTGACTGCTTTTTAAAATATATTTTTTATTATTCAGTAGAGTTTGTGGATCCCAGTAGTTGTATTTTTTAATTCTGGTACATATTTCCTGAAAAATATCAAAATAAAAATTCAATATTTAAGTAGCGCGCCAAAACGCTACTTTGACAATATGGCGTCGCAATGGCACAGAATACCAAATAGTAGTCCCTGCAATGGCATCGGTGACGTCACTATCCAATATTTAAGTAGCGCGCCAAAACGCTACTTTGACAATATGGCGTCGCAATGGCATCGGTGACGTCACTAGCCAGTATTAGTAGAAAACGATGTTTACTGGCTAGTGACATATATCCTATACCCGACCAAACAGGAGCGTTTTGAGTCACGTGACAAACGCCAAAAAAGATACATTTTTATTTACGGATTTTTACATAAATTAATTATTATTTTCAACTTCCCATAGTAAATATCAATTTTTAAACTTACATTACATACTGATTACAGTAATTAACACTTTATTTTTCGCATTGTCAAATAGCCTATTAATAACCGCGAAAATTCAAGAATGTTTATAAAAGTAATTGATTTTGTGCTCTAGGTCAATTACATAAAGATTACATCACTTTGCTATTAATAGGTAAAAAAAACTGCAGTGCACTGTACCTACGTACAGAGATAATAATATGAAAACTTGACCTCGAAAGTCAATGTATTCGACCTTTCGCGTGATTTATAGACACGATATAAGAATGAAACACACTTAGAGTATAATTTAAAAAAAGTGGGAGGCATAGGTGCACGCCTTATCAAGTATGAACCGTAAGCACGGGTATGAACATTGAACAGTCCGAATATCTTCAGCGCGTTCGTTTAGTAGCAAATGGTTATCGGAGCTGATTGTTTCTCCTGGTGAAAATATGTTATTTAGCAAAAAATAATCCTTATTTTGAAGCCTTTCGGTAGGTATGACAAAACTACAGGGTATTTTTTTTCTGGTGTAGTGGGTTCGATTGCCGGTTCAATCATGTAATTATTAAAAATGTATGAATGCAGTTTTAATAATTTTTAGAATTAAAATAAAGTCTTCTTTCAGTAAAATGTTCTATTTACATTTTACTTGTACTATATGTATGGTACTTTCCCTCCATGTGGCATAGCCGTGGGACGCCCCGTATACATCCTGTTCTAATAAAAAAATGTTCTTCTAGTCTGTGTTGTAAAACATTGTTATTCGAAAAGTCAGTTAGGGAAGGTTGCACGCAGAGAGTTGGGAGCCGCTTCTGGTTGCATGCCTACTATCTGGAATCGCGCGTTGGTTACTGCAATACCGAAAGGAGAGGGTCTCAAAATGATGTCAGTTTGGTAAGATATTAGAGGAAATTGTTACCGATCAACTTTCTACCGCAGTGCGCCGTCATATTTCGCCAAACCAGCATGGGTTTCTCAAGGGTCGAAGTGTTGATTCAAAGTTAACATAATAGGTATACAGAAATTATCAGATGCATTGGTTGACAATTTTCAGGTAGGCGCTGTGTATACCGATTTTGCCAAAGCATTTGATACAATTCGTCATCACAGCTTACTTTTAAACTTTGGCAACTTGGTATGCATGGCGATCTCTTTCGTTGGATAAAGTCCTACAGGGATCCCATTTAGGACCATTGCTATTCATCCATTTTGTTAACGATATCACTAAATGTATAAAGAAATCTAAGATTTTTAGGCTCATTCGAAATACAGAAGATAGTATTGATTTACAAAATGACCTATATAATTTCGAAACACTCTGTAATGCAAATCATTTATTTCTAAATATAGACAACTAGTAGGATATATTTTTCCTTCCAAAGCATAATTTTTATAAAGATAAATTTCATATTTCATCATCATCATCATCATTATCTCAGCCGATAGACGTCCACTGCTGGACAAAGGCCTCCCCCAAGGATCTCCACAATGATCGGTCCTACTTGGCCCATCCAGCGGCTTCCCGCGACCCTCACCAGATCGTCGCGACGGTCCACCTCGTGGGGGGCCTGCCCACACTACGGCTTCCGGCGCGCGGCCGCCATTCAAGAACCTTTATACGCGCAATGTGCCCAGCCATGCACATGCATGCATGTATGTGCATGTGTGTGTGTGTGTGTGTGTGTGTGTGTGTGTGCCCATTAGCGATTCTTCGGGCTATGTCGGTGACTCTGGTTCATATTTAAAGCTTCCTTATTTAAATATGTCTAAGCGCCTATATTGTTATTAAACACTGATGCAAAAACAGTGGATGGTGATTGTACATTTTGCTATTAGAATATAAGAAGGCGTTTCTTGTCAACAATAATAATGGATTAAAAATTAATTTTGTGTTGTGGGTATTTAGATGTTATAAATTGTGTTTTATTTTGAGTATCATAAATAAAGTGTCTTGTAATGATTTTGTATGAACTTAAAAACACTGTGATAAAATATATTCTTTATTGTAATTTCTGTGACAGACGACGTAAATTTTGACCTAAATACGAGTATATAAGTATTATATAGTGTCCACATGTACTTAATAAACATTATAGTCATGTAAATAGTACATTGATTGTGATAAAAATGTGAATATTTTAAGTTGTGTTAAAATGTAAGTGAGAACACAGTAATAAAACAGTTTGTGTTATTTTTGACTTAATTGCGTATTTGTCTAGTTTATAAATGTGAGTAAAATTAGATAAGTATGTCACTATGCGACAAATGAGTTTCTTTATATTAGGTCCTTACATATGAAATTGCCGATTTACAATACTGGCAACTTTAAAATCAAATATCTTGCGTTTCCTTAGGAATTCCAAATTCAAATTTATTTCGAAATAAAGCCGGAAAAATATTGTTTTAAAATTCGTATTTCATTTGTTTTAACATCATTTGTTTGAGTTTCAACATTGCTATAACAACAACTATGGACAAATAGAAAATTTGCGGTATTTACGAATACGAGTTCCACCGTGGCACCAGAGCTGCGACTGGAACCTCTGCGTCACCCACCATTCTCTCCAGATCTTGCCCCAACCGATTACCACTTTTTTCAAAATTTGGATAACTTTTTACAAGGAAAAAATTTCAAATCTGATGAGGCAGTCAAAATCGCCTTCAAACATTTCGTAGACTCTCGCTTCCAGGATTTTTTTTCCAAAGGTATCAATGATCTGCCTTTAAAATGGCGAAAGTGTATCGATAACAACGGCGCATACTTCGATTGATTAAATAATAATTTAAAAAAAGCTTGTTTCACTTTTTTGATACTGAACGGCAATTTCATATGTAAGGTAAGGACCTAATATTTTGATGTTATTCTCAACTAGCTTTCCGCGTCGCGGCTCCGCCCGAGATAACAGGTTTTCCCGTGGGAAAGAAGTATTTCCCCATATATTTTCACACCAACATTTTACAGACAACTAATATAAAAATGAAGAATTTTATAATATAAAGGACGTCTTTCGGCTGAAATGAAAATGATGAAGATTATAGTCCCATCAATTAAATTGGTACAAAATTGACATACATTTTTTTTTTATAACTTTAGATATACAAATAGTTTAGTCGATATGAGAGGTGTTTTATTCAATTGAACGTTTTTTTTCTTTTCAGATATGCTGGAGGCGGAATTCTGAACAAATTGACATTATCTATACAAAAAACATTATAAAAATATTTACGACAAACTAAAATTATACCAAGTACCGCTGAGAGAAGAATATACTATAAGTAAATTAAATACAATATTCTTTATTAGTATAAAATAATTTTTAAAATATTATTAATCATTGGTCATATTTTAGTTTTTGATAATATTACAGTTATTAGTTAATATTAATTAATAACAGTGTTGTTAAGTGCAAGTGCAGCGAAGCTTCAACATGATCAACTTCAGCCGTAAGTATTGTTATTTATTTGTATATTTAATTATATAAATAATATATTATTTAATTATTAATCAAGGATCTAAATGAACGTGTCCTCGGGCGCTGCTCGCTATACAAGAGACTGTCAAACATATAGTGAGCAACACGCAAGGCGATAGTACCTTACAGATCAACCAACTTATCTGTGAGCTGAAGGGCGGCGCTAGTAGCGATGTGAAATTGTCCAATCGCTTTTAGGTATTCATACTTGACGTCCATATAGCGGAGTTAGTACCAATTCTGACCACTTCACAGATAAGTTGGTGGCACTGTACAAGACACGTTCATTTAGATCCTTGTGGGTCTGTAAAGCGAAGTGAGAAGAATCTCTAAGGCGTAGACCTTCCGTAGACCACTACTACGGCGTAGCAATTACGTAGCAGGAGCTACGAGATGTAGAATCACTTGGTTATACAGTCCGTGGCGGATCATGAGCGTGTCCTCGGGCGCTGCTCGCTATACAAGAGACTGACAAACATATAGTGAACAACACGCAAGGCGTTAGTTCCTTACAGGCCACGTTCATTTAAATCCTTGTCGGTCTAAAAGCGAAGCGAGAAGAATGTCTACGGCGTAGACCTTCCGTAGACCACTGCTACGGCGGCGTAGCAATACATAGATCAAGCCGGTAACCTCTTATTAGCTAAAATCCATAATAATAAGCCTAAAGAAACCACGTGTTAATCAAACAACGCAAAACGTCTCAGCTCATGAAACTGAAAAACTTTTGTTCTGCAAGTTTTATAAAATCGCATTTTTTTTTTACTTTTCGTACAAATTGATCAGCTGGCCAAGTCAACTTGTATGAAAAGTAAAAATAAAAATATTGTAATTTTAGAAAACTTGCAGTTCAAAAGTTGTTCAGTTTCATGAGCTGAGTTACCGAGAGGTTTTGAGATAGCTTGGTACTTCTATTCTAAGCATCGAACTACTTTTGTACTAGGACTCATAAGACCTAAGAACTAGGTCTTCTAATTTCTTAGTCTAGAATCTGCAGTAAGATGATCTATAGGCTTCGTAAATGGTCCCGATTCTACGTAATACGCACTTCTTTTTTTTAAACCGTATGTCCTTTTTGCGCTCTTAAGAATGAAAAGAGACAGGTGATTGTCAACTTAAATTTAGAGACGTCCAATGTCGATTTTACGCGTAGTCCGCAATAGTTTAGCAAAGCTTAATTCGTCGTAATTAGTATAAAGACGTTCTACCGAGCGTTGCGTAGCCCGGTGTGACATGGGGTTACGCCGTATGCAACAAGGGTATTTCATGGTAGTCAAAAGATAGAAGACGAAAGGGACGCAGTTATGCGTTGGAATGAGATACAAATACACCGCGCTCACTTTTACGCATAACTGCGTCCCTTTCGTCTTTTGTCTTTTGTCTCCCGAGAAATAGGTGCCTACCTACGCGTGTGATTACGTCATGGTTATGTCGTCGTAGTCACGCATATGCATCTGGTGTGCTCTAGCCTTTAGTTGTCATTAACCAATATTTCTTTCTATATTTACGACAAAATAATCAAAGTATGTGTATGTCAAGTCAACCTCTGACTTATGTAACGATAACTTTCTTTCCGTTTAAATAGTTGCAAAATAGTCATAAAAATATGTAGGGCAGTCGGGGCAATGTCCTAATGGCCTATAATTATAAAATCGTACATAGTACAGATTTATTTCGGAGTCACAAACATACACTGGCCTACAATAGGTACTACTATTTGGTATTCTGTGCCTACAATACGTATCATACTTTTAAATAAATCTAAAATAATTTCTTATGTACCTACATAAAGAGTGCACTTTCGAAATAAAAAGCGATTACAATTTTACTAATATAAATTATAAAGTTTACTAATAGCAAACAGTCATTGTTGCTGCGTATACACGTTGATTAAGTTGCAATTTTCGAACTTGTTTTTTTTTCAATTTTGTTGCTCTCGCTGTGAAGGAAAACTTGTCATTCAGCCAGGAATGAATGTATAAAAAAATATTTATTGCACAAAATATGCATAAAAGGAAACTTTACGCTACAAAGCATTTTCTTCCAGCTAACCTTGGTAGTTTAGAGCAGGCTATGAGTATGAGCAGTGCCGCTAAAACTTACAATAAATAATTACGGTAGAAATGAGTTAATTTCTTTTTGTCACACAATAAAAAATAATTAAATGTATGATTATGATACAATTAATGAATTGTCCTTGCCCGTGTAACAAGTAAGCTAGTGGTTTTCCATACAAACAGGCTATAAATATTACTGGTATGGTCAAAACCGCAAACCTTCAGAAAATACCTACAGAACTAGTGATGACTTTGCATAGTCCGATTAAGCTTAAACAAACAGCTAAATGCGTAGAAAATTATAGTTACATTACTACCACTGAACTGAGACCTATTGTCACATACAAATTGTAGGAGCTGAGAGGTCTCCAGTTTCTTAAAGAATATACGTATTTTCCTGCGGAAAAACATAGTTTTTTTTTCAGCAATTTTACTGCTCTGGGTACGAAGCCCTTTGGAGCCAGTCGTTCGTTGATAAAGTAACCGGTGATGCCATTCATTTTATTATTTCATTAGGTACTTGATTGTTTATTTGGATTACATAAGCTCTGAATTAATTTAACCTATTTCAAAAATTATTTTTTTGTTGTGTTGGGAAATTACAGTATCCCCGGGTAACACAAGCTATATTCTAATTAAAAAAAAATTGGGATCCATACTAAAACTCCTGTCGCGACGAACGCGAAATTGGCAGAATTTGGCCATGTTGGACCAATCCGTTGGCCAACTATAATAATGTTTTTAATATTGGCAACACAAGGATTATTTTAAGGTTGGGTAGTTTTTGTTTACTAACAGAGCGGCCATACTGGTTGGGTCGATGATGATTGGCCACAGCGGAAGCCATATTGGAATTGTGATTCGCTTCGGATTGGTTGATGTCTTTGAGTGGTAGGGGTTGTTTGTTTCCCGCCAAAAAGGTCGTGTTAGGTCAAATGTGGTTAGCTGTCGTTCAGTCTTGTGTCAGTGGCCGGAGAAGCAAGAAGTGTAAGAGGAATCTATGTCGCGTGGCGGCAGACTCTGGAGCAGCGGTGGAACTCTGGGAATATAAAGCTAAGTAGTCTTGATGTGTTTCGAGCTCTTAGAGATGTCCATGTATATATATTTGTCATGTATAACTGTGCCACGTGTTTGACCTGACTATGTATGACTTCCCCACAGACTAATTACTTGGACTGACTTGCTATCTGAACTGTTTAACTTATGATATGTGGCCTCCCAATTGGTATCGTGTATGATAAATGTATCATACTGTGAAATGTGATGTTGAGAGCTCTGTTGTTATGTGTTGTACCGGTGGTCGCGCCACCTGGAGGCCACTTGTGGGGGGGTCCAAGTGTGCAAGTCTCCCGACTGAGGTCTGGGACATAGGAGCTGGCGCCAGTATCGCTCGTCGTGCCGACCAAAGGGGTTTTGCGGGGCGATATAGTGGGGTAAAGGGCCCCTTCCCAAAATTACTTTCCAAATTGCAGACATCATTTATCTGGCCGTAGCGAAATTGTTATTCATCATTTATCTGGCCTTACAGTTGACCTAGGTTGCCATGAGGCTCTGGTCTGGGATGGGGGAACGATAAGTCAGTTGGTAAGCCATGTATGACTACTACTAATACTGTCGCGACGACTACCTGACCATACTGTTGACTATTGACACACTGTTGAGTGTGTGACTGACCATGACTATACAACCCTTATGATATCTATATGTACGTCTATTTATTCTCTAGCTATCACTTGTGAGTATGCATGGAAATCAACTTATCATAATCCCACAGGTTGTGCAGTGATTCCTTGGTCTTGTGTCCTGCGTCTCATCTGGTTATCACAACGTCAGCGGGGAGCGACAGTTGCAGTGCGGTCGGAGTTAGAGTTCTATCAGCGAAGCGAAAGGGAAGTCCGGCGGTCAAGGTAGGAAATTTGTTATTCCTTTTTGTTTTTCGGCGAGCGGCTACTTCCCTGGATGACGTTTCGATTACGTCATATAGTACATATATTCAAGGAGACTATAGATACATGTACATACATATATGTTTTACAATGCCCCCAATGCGCGCTCGCCGACATGGTGGAGATGTGCTGGGATATGAGATTCAGCAAGATTTGATGATGTACAAACCTTTTTAGAGAAGTGGCTATACATGAAGATTTAATTTGTTGGCATTCCGTTAACCTAGTGGCATTCTGGCTAAATGATGAGGCTACAGATATGATAAAATTATTTTAATAATTTTCGACATCGAAGAATAGCATAGGCTGTATCGTGCTCAGAAATTTGCCTTTCCCCAGAAAGATACAGTATGAATGAGATTTTACCGTACGTCGTATAAACTTTCGAATTGCGGGTAGTGTTACAAACACGTTAGTTATTGGTACAAAGCAGCGATAAGTTACTTTTGAACGTATGTTATTTTCGGATATTGTTTTGCCCATTTATCTAATTACCTGTACCAAGGACCAGCCAATACCAAGAGGTGGTTTGGTTGATGCTTGTCATGGATGGCATTGGTTTATAACAGGGCCCGTTATAAATCGATGACAAAAGGGATAATGGTCTTAGACGCTTGTATTTTACCAGTCGTTATTAGTAGTAACGCGAAATTTTAATGTTACATTGTTTGGCGTCATGGTACAGGGTAATACCTACTACGTGAGATTAATCGACGTTGATAAAATAGGCATGGCTCCTTGTGTATCTGTTCTTGTTTCAAGTGTATTTTTCATCTAGTTCACACAATCGGTACATACATTGTGATCTTGGCTAGGAATATGAGGGAGTATAAATAGATATTTATTCCGCGTGTTTTGAGAAAATTCTAATTTAATCAAACGGCAATTCTATTTGCCGGTAGCTGTCTAAAGGGACCTTTTCTATGGGATAGGGAGGAGACGAACGAATATTACATACAATGTCTTGTATACTAATAATAGTCTAATAATCATAATTCTTGATTTTCCATTCCTCTAAACCTATCACTTTAGTAATTCATATTTGTAGGACGCGTTGTTAAATTTTCCGCGATAAAATTATTATAAATCGAGATACGAGTAATACGTCCCTAGCAAACCTACGTCAATTGTTTTGGAAAAATTAAGAGGTAGTTTTGTAGCAGAGCAGACGTTCCAAAATTTAAGTAGATATCGTTGCGCATACACACCGTTGATGTGTAAGTACTTCATTGCAGAAAAAAGACATAAGACATATAAGTTGTGAAAGGTAGGTCTTATTATTCCAGTCAACCGTAGAGTATCGAGGAGTAAAAATTTGGCTTTTTGGAATATGCGTCAAATATCGTTTTAGTCTACCCACAGTAAAATTTATACTCGCGAAAGATGTAGGCAAAGATTTACAGGTTATACCACCTTGACTTGAGTTTGTCAGAGAGTAAAGTTCCATTACTAAAATACAGAATTTTAATTTTTGTAGTAGTGTGGTGTGGTGTTTATTTTTTTTATTATCCTTTGAAGTCTGTGGGGCGGCGTGAGAATTTATCTTTAAATTCAAAAATCTAGCAAATTGTAAAGGAATTTTACTACAGAGCGCAGTGTAATGTTATAATTATTGTTTAAACCTGGAATCGAAATAACTAATTTGGCAGTAAATTTAATTTGACGAAGTTAGTGACAGTTATTTCTTTTTTTAATGGTGACTTATTCTTGTCAAGTGGTGTGACACGTATGTACAGGGCGATTATAGTGGCAAGTAAGTGTTTATACTCACTTCTTTAGATATAGGTAAATTCTATTAACGTTTGAAGTTGTCATTTATTTGTTCGGTCATTGATATGAAGTAGTAGTAGTGCTGCGTTTCGGACGTAGGTACTTGAATTTTCTAAATAGCACTAAATAGTATGTTTTTGCAACGGAAGTAATGATACTAGTTAGCACACATTATTATTATTATCATATCGTGACGTTATTATTTTTCTTATCCATTATTGCAGGGCTTATTATGATGAAAAATTTTAGGACCTGTTGTTTGTTATATTTTCTTAATATGTGTAGGTAGTGAAATCATTACTTAGATATTTGTAAGCGGAGAGTGGTAATAGTTAATAAAAAATTGTGACAGAGATTAAATACATATTTTTAACGAACCATTTTTGCACCTACCTACTTATTCTTTTAGTACCGTGAACTAAAGTAAAGATTTAGTAGATTTGAGTTAGTGTCAGTATTGATATAGTGGATTTAACCTTTACTGAGTTGCCGCGTAAATCATTTGTTTACATTGTTTAACTTATTGATTTTACTGAATTTCCTATACACATTTTTCAAGGTAATGTAAGTAAAGTAAATCTTAAGAATGGTAGAAATTATAACTTCATTCTAATAAATGTAATACAATATTAAGAGATGTCTAGGTCTGTTTATAACGTTATAATTATATTGAACTTCTTAATCTGAAATATCGTGGCGTTTATAATATTTCATTTGCACGTTTAAAATTCTTTACTACATTTATCCGCCGCGAACCATACGTGTGATGAGCAACTATAGACGCATTACTTATTAAATAATTGTATTTTACGACGGGTTACATTTCTATGAAACAGTATTAGGTTTGGTTTTCGGATTTTCTTGATACTATTTTTTATGTTCTACGGTGATAAGTAGATTGATATTATTTTTGCCATTTAATTCTAGACTGCTTATGTAGCTAATAAATAAAGCGTTGATGAAGTGCCTACGATAATAAAAATAGCTGATGCGTATTTTTTTGAGAACGGTTGCTCGATTTATCCGGATAGTTAATTAGAAATTTTCACAAACAGGAGTTTTAGACTATATAGTACCGGTAGTATGCGTACTCGCTAATATGATATTGAATAAATACAATTACGTTGACCGGTGAATTTTAGGATTCATTGTTGGAAAATGAAGAAATAACGAAGTTTCTTCTCCATCATAGAAGTATTACTGTAGCTGAGGTGTTTTAATTTCTGGTTAGTTACTTAGTGTACAAAGTTCGAGTCGTCTATTCGTTGAATGGATGTAAATAGATCCTTACTTAGATTGCTTTGGTTAGTATAATGATTTGAAGAGTTCGCGACTACTAGTGTAACGAGAAGATGGCCAGTCAGACTGTTGTTTTCGAATTTTTGCTAATACGTATTAAATAGTAGTAGGTACTTATAGATTTAATTCATTTAACGAGATTGAGATAAATTCAGATTTATGAAAGGATTAAAGAAGTAAATTTTCTTAATTCTTATTTCTCGGATTTTGCAATTTTACTAAGCGTTTTAACGTGAAGTCTGGCTCACTATATTGAATATAGGTAGTATTTAAATATTACGTTCAGTAGTTAGTGTTCAATATTGAGTATATCGTTGGTAGGTATGTCGATCCGAAAGATGGTAAGATACACTAGTCACAACTTAAGACCCTATTCTTGGTTAAAGGATCGAGTGTATAAATTTGTGGAAATAGCTTTATTTATAAATATTTGTAGTTCGTTTAGTTCACGTGACGTTTACAGAAGTGACAGATATTTTTCTAAGTTTAGCTACGTGTTTAGTTTCACTGAAGTATTAATTTGGTATCGTTTCGGTCTATACTAATGCGGAATTGAATTGTAGTTGAATCTAGAACAGAAGGGTAATAGTTACTTTATTTGTATAGATACATTTGCCTAAATAATTTTGACTGTGTTCGAAAGTAATGAGTATTTGGATAATGTAGTAGTAAAAGAAAAGGTTGATCAATTTCAAGTTCTACTTGTAAAATAGATTATCAAACCGGAAACTGAAACGCGATAAGTATTAAATAAATAGATAGTTTCTATTTGCTTTCTTTCAATAGCGTAATTAATTAATAGCTTTCCATGTTTAGTATAAACTCAATATTAGTATTTAGATAGGAATAATAGCGTGATCTTTGTGTGATGATCTTGGATAATTTATCGGAATCAGAATTATAAGTTCCTCTCCTCCCCCCCACAAGATATTACGGCCTCG
Organism: Teleiodes luculella; assembly: GCA_948473455.1. NCBI lineage: Eukaryota > Metazoa > Arthropoda > Insecta > Lepidoptera > Gelechiidae > Teleiodes > Teleiodes luculella. The sequence continues at coordinate 3,064,828 of OX419610.1, read as the reverse complement.
ACAAACGACATCTGCCTACTTGAACTTACATAGGTACACATAAAGATGTAATGTAATATTATAATAAAGATAGAAATACAAATTGACTTGTTGATATCTACGGTTCAAAAGGAAATTAAGGGATTCATTCGAGAATTTGAATATTGTAAACTAAACTTTGCCTTTTTTAATGATTTACTCTTAATAATGACGTTCAGTTCAGAGTATTGAAGCGGGTAATATCGATAAAGAAGTTAGAGTGCCTTTGAGAAGGTTACATGCGGGTATTAAAGTTTATTATTGATGGAATTAATTGGAATATTATTGTTATAAATTCGCGAAGGAATTTGTATAAAATTAGATACTAATAGTAACGTAGGTATTGTTGTCAGCTAAAAGATTGTTGTGTGAACGTAACGAAGTCTTAAAGGTGAATTGACATTGAATTGACTACAAAATATAAAGTGAGAGCGCTTTATATGAGAACAGTGGAATTTAAGGGAATTATAATTTTGAAGGTTAACTGTAGATACGGTCTTTGTAGCAAGCAATATGAGAATATTCCAATTTGGATAGCTTCACGGAAGTGAATATGATTTGTCAGAGAGGTTAAAGAGACGCGAAAGACTTGGTAGGTTAACGTATTATGTATTTCTTAAAGGAAACCTACTATATGATTAGTCTTAGCCGGGTTATCTAAGTGCAGGCAGAGCACTTGATTCGAATATTTAGATTAGGTTCACGAATAGTTTTTCATTCAGACCGCGGATAGAGTAATTGAAATGTTCTAATTACATAAAGGTAGGTAGTCCTTTATTTACGTAGAGATGCGCCAGTTGTAGGTCATGTAAAGTTGTGAATTCAAGTTGTGTTTTATGTACCCAATGGCTGTGCAAATTTTGTGTTAGTTGTGCTTAAATATATTAATACGTTAAATGGGAGTACTTTTATTATTCGAACTCCTTAAGGGATAAAGTCGTGATCGTTTAAGATAGTGGTATCAAATAGTGAGAGATAAGCGAGATAAACTAGTAGTATTCTATCCCTTAAAGAACTTAATACATTCTTAATTTTTATTCTGAGTTATTGTTGTTAAGAAGCCCACGGATGAGATAAATATGTTTAATTTTGTTAGAACCGCGAGATAGTGAATACAATTTTGTAAAGTAAATACCTACCTTCAATCTATAAAGCAATTTATAAATGGGATATTAACTTTAGTTAACTGAAATACTAAATAACGTACTAAGTAACGTTTAAATAGTTGGCACTTAATGAGACGAATAATTTTTCAAGGGGTTTTGGAAATTAACTTGGATACGATAGATGGAATAAAGTTTGCATATTTTATTTTGATCAAACATTATTATTGACGTAGTAGCTTGGATCTCTTTGTTGAGAATATAAGTATAAAGGCTTATAGCTTATAGTAAGGAACATAAATGTCATTTTAGTTTAATGATCCGAGCTGTCGAGATAAACTAAGTTTTTTCCAAGGGTAAAATAATTTAATGATTAAATTGAAATTAATACTACTTTTATGAAATTCGTTCATGATGTTTGAAATCGTAGAAGTTTAGAAGTAGTGATGTAGTTATTTCATGAAGTTTGAAATTGCGATGATTCGATGTTATTGTGCGATGCGACTACATCCCGATCATTGAAGGTATAGTATTTAATTTTGAACGGTGTTCTTCATCGAATATTTAACGAGTACAATTTTAGTCAATTGTTTGGTTGGGTACAATGTAGTCGGTATTTGCTAATAATTTTTGTAACTTGGCTTATCACAGGTAAGTACTATTACGCGAAGATTTTATTTGTTTGAAACACAATGAATTGGTAAATGGTTGATCGCTAAAATATAGATTGAAATAAGGTCAGTAATGTTGTCCATCTAACGAGATAAATTATTGTGCAGTATCACTGTTTATCATGAACAGAGTTTCAAGTGAATCGAACATAGATATTGAAGAAAGGTTAGTTCAACGGGAAATTAATAACTCTTGATACGATTTGTTTTGAGCAATAGAAATGTCGGGTTCAAACATTTTTTCTTATGAATTGTGGATATAATTGTAAAAATAATTGTTGTTCAGTCGTATGAAAGGTTTATGCGGTAGTAATAGATGGTAAAATATTCCTACTTACAATCTCGTAGTAGATAGATAGATATGTCTTTATTCACTACAATGACGATAGCATTTACGAAAAATCAAAGTGGGTATCACAACAATAGTTTATATCAAAGCAGTGAAAGAGCGCTGCCTCAGCGTAATGCTGATAGTGACAGTAGTATAGAACTATCCGTTTGGCGATTGATATAATATAGTATAAAGAAAGGTTTTCTGACGGTTTGGATTTGGTTGTTTATTATTGCAGAAGAAACTAAAAGACCGAGTATTATTGGAGTTAAACAACTTTGAACATAAAATTAATTAATAATTGATAGTATCATAAAAAGGAATAATATTTGTATTGTATTGTATTGTGTAATTGATAAGGATGGCGTAATTATGAATACACGAATTTAGATTTGAGTCATTGAGAGACAAGAAATAAAGTTATCAATTTTGGACAGAAACTGAAGTACTAGAATGAAGTTGGTAATTCGAATTTAGAAGTTTGAGCGTGATACACAAGGAGCTATGCGTTAGTCGAGAGCTACGGAAAAGAATCGTAAAGAAGGCGATTTAATCTTTACGAGAACTATGCGATGCGATGGAAACGGAATTGAAGACGGAGTTAAAATACACACGGAGTTAGGACATGAAAATACCTGTAATACGTGTTTAATTTGAGACGGTTAGAAGGATAAGCTCAAACATTCGTCATGTAAAAGGATATTTTCGGTACTTGATTTCTCTTATGCTGTCTTGTGGTCGAAGTTGTGTCAATTGTTTCAGTGTTCGAGCTTTTCTGAAGTCGAAGAGTGGAGTCGTATTGCCTTTCAGTTACAGGTTGGGCACGTGGAGTCGGTTTGCCTTTCAGTTACAGGTTGGGCACGTGGAGTCGTGTTGCCTTTCAGTTGTTACTGGTTAGACAAATGGAGTCGTATTGCTTTTCAGTTGCTCCTGGTTAAACAAGTGGAGGCGTATTGCCTTTCAGTTGTTCCTGGTCAGACACAGGAGGATGTGTCTCAGTGCAGTATGCTTGTATATTGAAGATGGGTAGATTGTGAACAACAGTTATTAGTCGTTGTGGTATGTTGGAGTTAAAGATGTTACAGTTGTTCAATTGAAAGCAATATTGAAATGCCGAGAATAGCGAGGAACGAAGAGCGTTCATGTAAATGTTTAGTTGCGATATAATGATCCGATAATAGACCTATAGCAATTACGGTTATCGTTGTATCTGAGTAAGGGGATGTAACTCGGTAGTGAAGTTACGGTGAAAAGGGCTGGTCTGATGCAAGTCTATTCGATAAGATGCGAGGTTTAGATCGCAAAATATTAAGCTGCGTTGGTTGAATAGTTAGCTGTGTAGCGTTACGCGTAGTTAGAAAGATTGAGACTGTTATTGTTGTTCTGAAAAGCGCTGCTGGTTCGATAAATTCTTTAAAGTAAACTAAACTGAAATAAGCTGTATTATTGTAAAATTTATCATGACAATAGCTTACTCGCGACATAGGTCGGTATAAAGTCATAAAGGTAATGAAAACGGATATTATACAGACACAGATTACGATGCTTTATGTTAAAGATTAGGTACGTAACAGGAGTAAGAATACAACCTAATTTAAACGGCGTAAAATGTTTGTAATTTCTCGTTGTCAGACGAGAGTTGTTGGTCTTTGGTACCTGGAACAACAACTTTTCCTGTCGCGGGAGGTTCTTCCTAACGAGGTCGGAAGAAAGTCTCATGATGGAGTCTGAGTAACACATTTGAGTAAAATAACGTTGAGAAGATAAGGCGAACTGCATTATTGAGTTAGTTATTATTACGTTGACGGAAATTTTGCGAACGGTTATAACTTTTTGACTGTTATAAGAATTGAGTTATAAGTTTACGGGAAAGAAAGATATAGATTCCAATGATGAGCCAAGTGATATCGGATTTGGTCGGACGTAGTCTACTGAGATAACCTTCTAGCAAATCTTACGTTTAATGAAGTCGGAATGGTAAAAGCTTACATATCAATGTGAGAATGTTGAATAGTACTATTGAAAACATTGAGTTGATTATCTCAAGACATTAGAGAACTTGCTCTACGAGATATATTGAGCCAGCCACTAGGGGAATGCCAACAAGGACCACTATGCCAACAGGGATTGAATAAGATAATGTTCAAATGGAGAAATAAAAGGAAAACACGTTTATTTGCACTGTCGCAAATCAAACAACTGATGATATTAGAAGATGCCACAGATATGAGACTTCAATAGATAGTTGCGAAGCCCTATCAGGTGAAGACAGAACCGGAGAATTTGGTATCGTGATTTGAATTTTATTTGAGTTCTTTGGTACAGAATTTGAGGATGAAAGATGTCGCCTCTCTGTATGTGATTTTTAATTAAAAGATGGAAATGCAATTAATTGGCAGGAGGCCGAAAAGGAGATTGGATACTTTCCATGGGAAAGTAATTGAGTGTCACAATCTATGAGATTGTAAGAAGTGTTATATAAAAGAAATTGAAGTAAAGAATATTTGCCAAAGTGTGTTGATGATGATGTCACATAGTGTAAGTGAAATATTTTTAAACTGTACAGTTAAAGCAGTGGCCGAGATGCCTGAATGTAACAAGAGCCGCGTGGCTCACTTCTTGTCGGCCGGGTGTGTCGCGACGAACGCGAAATTGGCAGAATTTGGCCATGTTGGACCAATCCGTTGGCCAACTATAATAATGTTTTTAATATTGGCAACACAAGGATTATTTTAAGGTTGGGTAGTTTTTGTTTACTAACAGAGCGGCCATACTGGTTGGGTCGATGATGATTGGCCACAGCGGAAGCCATATTGGAATTGTGATTCGCTTCGGATTGGTTGATGTCTTTGAGTGGTAGGGGTTGTTTGTTTCCCGCCAAAAAGGTCGTGTTAGGTCAAATGTGGTTAGCTGTCGTTCAGTCTTGTGTCAGTGGCCGGAGAAGCAAGAAGTGTAAGAGGAATCTATGTCGCGTGGCGGCAGACTCTGGAGCAGCGGTGGAACTCTGGGAATATAAAGCTAAGTAGTCTTGATGTGTTTCGAGCTCTTAGAGATGTCCATGTATATATATTTGTCATGTATAACTGTGCCACGTGTTTGACCTGACTATGTATGACTTCCCCACAGACTAATTACTTGGACTGACTTGCTATCTGAACTGTTTAACTTATGATATGTGGCCTCCCAATTGGTATCGTGTATGATAAATGTATCATACTGTGAAATGTGATGTTGAGAGCTCTGTTGTTATGTGTTGTACCGGTGGTCGCGCCACCTGGAGGCCACTTGTGGGGGGGTCCAAGTGTGCAAGTCTCCCGACTGAGGTCTGGGACATAGGAGCTGGCGCCAGTATCGCTCGTCGTGCCGACCAAAGGGGTTTTGCGGGGCGATATAGTGGGGTAAAGGGCCCCTTCCCAAAATTACTTTCCAAATTGCAGACATCATTTATCTGGCCGTAGCGAAATTGTTATTCATCATTTATCTGGCCTTACAGTTGACCTAGGTTGCCATGAGGCTCTGGTCTGGGATGGGGGAACGATAAGTCAGTTGGTAAGCCATGTATGACTACTACTAATACTGTCGCGACGACTACCTGACCATACTGTTGACTATTGACACACTGTTGAGTGTGTGACTGACCATGACTATACAACCCTTATGATATCTATATGTACGTCTATTTATTCTCTAGCTATCACTTGTGAGTATGCATGGAAATCAACTTATCATAATCCCACAGGTTGTGCAGTGATTCCTTGGTCTTGTGTCCTGCGTCTCATCTGGTTATCACAACGTCAGCGGGGAGCGACAGTTGCAGTGCGGTCGGAGTTAGAGTTCTATCAGCGAAGCGAAAGGGAAGTCCGGCGGTCAAGGTAGGAAATTTGTTATTCCTTTTTGTTTTTCGGCGAGCGGCTACTTCCCTGGATGACGTTTCGATTACGTCATATAGTACATATATTCAAGGAGACTATAGATACATGTACATACATATATGTTTTACAATGCCCCCAATGCGCGCTCGCCGACAACTCCAATAACCTCAGCTCTATACCAATATCAATATCTATATAATAACCAGGAGCTCTTCTCCACAGAAGACAGCCAAATTTTTGAACTCGCCAGAAAAGATAATTTAAGTGACTTAACTAAGTGATGTAACATCCAAAAGTTAAAAAATAAACTCTTTGAACTCTTTGAACCCAAAGTGTAAAATATTCCTAGTTTTAATTAAATAGACTGCGAAACTACTGAACCGATATTGCTCAAACTTGGTACAAAAATAGAATGAACGTTGAAAGAACATAGGTTACCTTTTACTGCGAAAAAAATCCTCATTCCCACGGGAAAAACTGTTAACGTGGGCGGAGCCGCGGCGGAAAGCTAGTGTTATATAATTAAGAAACATTTTAAAGATCTTCGAGAATTTTGCTTTAAGACAAGAAGAAAGTGTTAACCACCAAAATAATTTTATATTAGTTAAACATCAAAGTTATCGAATCAGTGATTCTTCAAGTGATATTTTTCGAGATTTTTCCAAGATGGCCGCGTATTCGTGGGAAAACCAAGTGACGAAGTGATTTTCGAACGAAGTTGCACAATTAAACCACTCATTTAAATAGATTTATACATATATTTTGCTAGTTTTTGGTGCTTTGGTTAAATTATCTTTTAAACGAATAGGGAATGTGCACGTTTTTTTCAAATTAATGTTATGAATTTCTTGCAAATCTTTACAGTGCCTAAGTAGTTTGTCTAAATTAGTTTAATTTTATGTAAACTTATTATAATTACAATTATCATCAACACCATCTCAGCCAAAAGACGTCCACTGCTAGACAAAGGCCTCCCCCAAGGATCTCCACAATGTCAATAAAGTAATTCATAGCACACAAACACACTTATTTCATTTCTTTTTTAATTAATACCGTGCAATACTGTAGTTTTTATTTGCTCATTCAGTAGTTAAATTATATTAAAGCTTTTGTTATTAAAAAAACTACTTAAAAGAAAATCAATCAAAAAAGTCTGACCACACGTCGAAATGTTTCAAAAGCGGAGTTTTGTAAGTTACTACCTTTTTACTGTTGGGTAATGCGTAAAAAGTTGCGTATAGGCAGTTCCATAGAAAAATGTAACTTGTGTAGTTAACAAGTGTAAAGAAATAATTAGAAAGCGTTAGGCTGGCTGGCGTAAAAAATAATAAATAACTTAGCTTGACCTTACATAAAGACGTTCTTTTGTCGCTTACGCAAAAGTTTTTAACGACAAAATCTCTTAATATGATAATGGGCTTTATTCCGGCGTGGCCACCTAAAATCTCTAAATTTAAGTTATTGGTCTCTTTCATTCATATGGGTATCGAAAAGGATGGGGATGAATGAATTTAATTTTGAATGAATGATAGCAGCTGTCAAATTCAGCTTAATTTGAGTGTGATGTTTTCGCAAGCCTGCTAAACTAGTGCGAACTACGCGTAAAATCGATGTTTGACGTCTCTAAATTTAAGTTAACTATCTTTGTTAACTATTACCTGTCCCTTTTTGTTTTTAAGAACGTGAAAGGAACATTAAATTTAAGATAGAGCGTTGTTATGTAGAATCTGGCCCAATACATACTTATTTACATTATTTTCCTCAGTTATGTATTAGTGAACTGTGAAAAAAAAAATACTTTATTGCACACCAGTATATATTTATTTATTTATTTCCTTTAACAATATTACATCGTGTTGGAATTGAATACATTAAAAAAGTAGTAAATTACAAAAAAAAACAGAATAGGCTACTGTTTACAGAGGGAAAATACCTCATTCCTACAGTGTCTTAACGTTAACGCGGGCGAAACCGCGGAGCGGAAAGCTAGTTCAGAATATATTTATGGTATAGAGTCCATATACTATAGACACATACAAATTTAAAATTTCTTTGCCGCCAAATCACACAAAACACCGTTTGATATTTCCCATCTTGTAAATCGATTACAGCAATTTGATGAAATTGCATACTCTTTGGTACAATTATATACAGTTAGCGATCTATAATACGGGTAAATAGATCTATGACACTGAATACATTTGACTAAAATAATTATATATTTTATGAGAAAGTAAGCCTCACATTTCACTAGCGTTCCGCCACACGGGTAGACCTGCGCAGACCTGCGTAATACATAATGAAATTTTCACGTAAAAAAATCCATGGAATTATATTTCACTGGGCCTGTATTTAATTGCAATTTGTTTAGTCGTTTAGGCATCAAAAGATAGACAGATCAAATACAGAATTATCTACTTTCATCATTTAATATAATCTTACCTATAACCTATGCATTATCTTGTATGTTTATCTATGCAGGCATAAATTGAGAAAAAGAAATCCATATTTCGATATTAATGAGAAATAACTAAAAAAACGTACATACCTATGGCAATATATAATTTTAATTTTACTGGCCTTACCACCCATAGTTAATAGAGCGAAAAACTAGGTAGTAATTAGTATCCTATTAAGTATCCCTAATTACAGCCAATAACCATTGCTTAGTCATCCTTGCTTATATCTACATTTTGAAACAATGTATCAAATGATTGCACAGTACAGAAATTAAGTTAGGTACTTAACTTCATACAGTAGATTAACTTTAGAAACTTATCATACACTGCTGCTTTGAAGTTTAGGTGGTTACAGTTGTAGGGTTGACTCCCGCGTTAGGCAAATAAATATGTTGGTTTAATAAGGACTTTATTACAGACCGGTCACGTAATTAAAATAAAATATATTGAAAAGACGAGGTTTTCAGCAAAAGGCTGCTAGTTGACTGTCCTTACATCGTATTTTTAGTCAGTAGGTTTTAAATTGATATCTTGCATGTGTAAACACATCACAATGTATTGTCGCAGCCCTATGGCAACAGCCGTCTGTTAATTATCTATCTAGACAGAAGTTAGGAATTATATTTAACTAGCTTCCCGCACTGCGACTTCGCCCGCGTTAAAAAAACCGTGGGAATGAGGTATTTTCCCGCGGTATAAGTTAATCCAAGGTGTCAGCTAATTCCATACCAAATTTTATTATAATCGCTCCAGTCGTTTAGACGTGAAGAAGTAACAAACATACACACTCACAAACTTTCACCTTTAAATTATTGTTTGATTGTATGCCGGCACACATTTGTATAATTCGGCCGCAGTTACGACTGTTAATCATATGACTAGATAAATCTACTGCGACTGCGACATATAGAAAAGTGTTTTTACACTCAGCAATTTCTTCCAGTCACCTTGAAATAAGCTAGCGGTAGGCGATACCTCTTCATCTGGAGAAAAGTACAATTATGTTTACTTACTGCACGAAACCCGTGCAATATTATGTTATACCGTGCACCAGGTAAAGTAATACTCTTTAATTATGTACTTATTACAAACTAAGGGTTGTATATACAATGTTAATAACGTCTGATTGGTCCATATTCAATTATTCTTATCGATTGATCTTGTAATTTACAATCCGATAAAACATTGAAACAAATTATTTAAAAACAGGTAAACAATAAAATAATGAACAAACGTAATTGTAAGTATAATATTACAAAAATATATTTGGTCAAGTGATTGGTTTGATTTCCATTCAGAAGTTCGCTGGTTCAAGTCTCGGCACGTACCAATGTGTTTTCGATTTTCGAATTCATATGTACGTTTATTCGACGCTCTTACGGCGAAGGAAAACATCGTGAGGAAACCTGCACACACCTGCGAAGTAATTCAAAGGTTGTGTCTGAAATTGAACTACCGCAGCTTTTCTTATTGCAGCTTTGCTTTTTGACAGATAAATGTGAGATAATCGCTAGTCACAGTGCATCATGTTAGGCATACTACTATGGCTCATATCACTTCAAGTAACAACCGTGCCGGCGGGGGCGCGGCCAAAAGCAAAATAAAAATTGATAATCAGAGACGGAGCCCCTCAGGCGTCGTCTCCTTCACGATGTTGTTCCGTATCAACGCGCTAGGCCGTGGTCCGAGGCTCCCTCGAGCCGCCCCTAGACGCGTTGGTACATGACTACACTGGGGTAGAGCCATCCGCTCCCCCGCAAGTCAGGTGAAGCTTGATTGGTCATACTTTTTCGACTCAAGCATAGGCCAATTAAAAAAAAAGGCACATATCACTATGTCACGCATGACAACTTTCTTAAGCTTCTTAAATACTAAGCAGTGAGCCTACTGTTAAAAAACGAAGTAAGGAAGTTGGGAATCCCGTGGCATATTATGCTAATAGTTCTTGACCGCAAAGACCACCCAGGTTGCTTTGACCACCCAGTGTCAAATTGTCCCAATTCATTGTATAGAAGTAGCTACAAGCTACAATATAGTTTTACTAATAAACTTCTAGCTAATACGCATGACTAACGCATAACCGAAAAGTGGGTAATGAATTCAATGATCGTCTTGAATGATAATTTTGTACTTGGAATAATAATATTTTTGGACCGAAGAAAAACAGGACGAATTTATTTAAATAAATAAAGAAAAATATGGTCTCCATCAAAATTGAACGCATAAGATGACGTACCCATACGACGTGCACCTAAATTTTAAAGCATTTTTTTTCCTAAAAACAAGGTTAAATTCTATAGGGCGTAAATTAGACTTAAAAAATAGTTTATAAACTATACCGCTACATTCTTAAAGTAAATTTGTTGATGCAACGATAAATATATTCTACTCAAATATATTTTTTACAATTATAATTCTGTATTTTACATAAATGTTTTTGAAGTTATTTAAGACTAGCTTTCCGCCCGCGGCTTTTCGGCCGCTTTAACAATTTTTCCCGTAGGAGTGAGGAATTTTCCCGCGGTAAAAGGTAGCCTATGTCCTTTCCCAAGGTCTAATCTATGTTTGTACTAAGTTTTATTTAAATCGGTTCAGTAGTTTCGGAGCCTATTCAATGCAAACAAATAAAAAAACAATAAAATCTTTCCTCTTCACAATGTTTGTATTTCTGTACCGCTTATTTTCTAATAGGCGAAAATTTGTCATTCCTTCCACTTATCTGCGAAACATTTGGGCCAAAAAGATAATAAGCCAAAATCTAGCCTACCCTGAAATCTGGAAATAGCTCTTAGTCGACTACGCTGGCCCAGTGCGGGTTGGTCAACTTCACACACACAACCTTTGAATTACTTCGCAGGAGTGTGCAGGTTTCCTCACGATGTTTTCCTTCACCGTAAGAGCGTCGAATAAACGTACATTATGAATTCGAAAATCGGAACCATTTTGGTACGTGCCGAGATTCGAACTCGCGAACTTCTGAATGGAAGTCAACGGCTCTAGCCACTTGGCCACCGACGCTTCTAACGGTTCTCTTTGTATTTAGTAAAATCCGTCACGCGTAATTTATTGTATGAGCGGGCGCAGTGATAGGTCACGTGACGTGACCCAAATTTGTATGAGAAGTTCTTTGGTATTTAGATTTTTATCTATGTGCCTTGGAGAAATTTAAAAATAATAATATAGGTACTTTATTTTAGAGTTAAGTCTATATTACAAACATAACAAACTCCTTCGAAACTTACTCCTGCCAACAAACTCTTTACGTTTGGCGGAAAGCATGTAAAATGGTATTTTAATATTTTTCTAATTAAACAATATAGTAATAATAACAAAAAAAAAACAAACAGCAAATAAAATGGCTTCTATTGTGTACAAAATTTTAACTTGAATTTTTATAACTATTAAGATTTAAAACGGGATATTTACCGTGGTATTGGTTTTGTGTCCGATACTTCGATGCAGTTGCAAACAAATACTAGGTAAATATCCCGTTTTAAATCTTAATAGTTTAGAAAACAACCGTGAAAGCTTTAAAAAATGTACTGAAATTTTATTCCACAATTTGTTCAGTTTTATAAAACAAATAATAATAATAATAATGAAAACCGCGTCAAAATCGGATCATTAGTTTAGAAGATAGGTGAAACGCATATACCTGCTCCAGCTCCGTTCCGTCGTGGGTAAAAATTAAAATTAATAAATATAATTTGAAACATACTACCTACCTACCTACCGACGTACCTACTTACCTTTTGGTTTCTCGTAGAATTAGACACAGCAATAATATTGATTAATTTAGGTACTATACATACTCATCTATCTAATAATATAATACAAATCCAATAAAACACGTCGGGGGCTGCCATCATCGCTCTCTTTGTTAGAAATTTCTACTAACTATGTAACTGTAACTACTTAAGTTTTTTTTTGGTACGGCATCACAAGATAACTAACCTAGCCTTATAAAACATTTATGACTAATACTTTACAAACCTTGAAATTGACTATAAAGCGACACTTCTATGAAAATGTCTCACTACAGTACAGTTATAACAAAGTTACAATGACTCGGAAAAACCTACTTTAATAACAACATGATAAGGTATTGAAACCGACTTAATTAGTTATTCAAGAAGACAGGGCTGTCGACTATGTTATTATAAATACTTGAAGAGTATTTTTTTACTACACGTCACGAAATTTTGGCTATAGAAAATATGTATGCAATTTTGTTACGTATCAATTACGTATATTGATTTCGAAATAAGAGAAAATCTGAGAATATTTTGTATTGTAGTTTATTGCTTTTTCAACAGATGTCGTTTGTTAGCGTATACAAAAAAGGAGAAAAAGGAGATGCGGGTTCAAGTCCCTGCCCAAGCACAATGATCTTCATTTTTCGCTTCGATTTATAAATATTTTGTATTGTTTTGCTGTCGTCTTTTCTACCTTAATATATTCGAAGAATATTTATCACTATGCATTAAAATTTTAAAGTTAAAAATACTACTAACACACCTATGTATTATTATTATGTGTAGATAAATATTAAGGACAACCGTCCATGGTTCGCTGTTCAAAAGTGACATTCGTCTGTGGAGAAGAGCGCTCAAAAAAACTCCAAATCGTGTCGCATCTTATTATTTTTTGAGAGATTGACAACCCTATACCTTGTAATGCGTAAAGTGCGTACTTGATTTTATTGGAAAATACCTACTTATTTGCAACTAATAGGTGCTAATAGTTAATAGAGTTTACTATATACATGGATTTTAATGACTTCATAATAATATATTTTTATTTAAACCTGGTTGTGACGCCATTAGGATGCAGGAAGAAAAAAATGTTTCGTCATTATGTGCAGAAAAAAATATTACTTATTTTTTTATTACTCACATTAAATCAACCATTATAATATATTATAACTGGGTATTTTATTGTAAATGTTTGGGATAATTTGAAAAAAAAAATGGTTTAAAATATATTAAAACTATCAAGTGCACACACACACACGCACACAAAAAGAAATCTTTCCTAAACTGATACCTACAATGATGTTGATTAACTTTATAATTAAAAAACGGATATATTTTCGAAATCGAACGAATGATGTAAAAATAATATCAAAATGAGTTTAATTATAATAATTTAAGTTTGAAGCACAAGGTTACAATAAATATAAAACCGGACATCTTTACCGAATGCGTAAGAGTGGATTCCGTTATAAAATTATGTTTTTTAACCGACTTCAATAAGGAGGTTATCAGTTTGACCCGTATAGGTATTTATATTCGAAGAATTAGGCCCGTTATACAGGTGCGTCGTATTAATCATAACGTCGAATGAATTATTATTATTAGTTTGTTACTTAACTTTTATTTGTATTATTTCATAAAATAAATATACACCGTGAAATTTAACTGGTTGTTTATCTATTCAGTCACGTGACCGACCACTTTGTATGAAAAGTTGAATTTTATTTTGAGATTTCAAAGTTGCTCTTAGGGAGAGTTGTTCATTTTCATGAGTACTACCACTATGTTGCGGATAAACTATCAATTAAAAAAATTGCTTAACAGTGTATTATGATTTATGACTTATCCACTGACCAGAGAAGAAAAATCACCATAGTTTAAAAACTACAAGGCTTCTTCTTTAAAAAAATACAGTCGATAGCTATGGACATCGGCAACATATATACGTACATAATTTAATATTACTATATTATTTCGGAGCATGGATGTTATTACAATAAAAGTACCTATTCCTTATCCTCATGTTTTTTTATTATTCTTTGTCGCTTTCTTTAAATTTAAAATTTATCGGATGAATATTTTGAAAAATGTGCTGCTTTTCGCTATTGGGTAAATTTTTTAATACTTTTTTATAAGGTCATATTTTAATACTTTTTCTAGAACTGTCATCAATAAAAATATCATGTATTGAGGACAAATCATTTGCTAATGTTTGTTCATATTTGATACTAATAAAATGTTATTATTAACAATCTCTTACTCTTTTAATAATATCTTAAATGAGAGTCGGTAGGTCCTAGGCTCGCAAAGGTTGCCGGTTCAAATTCGCCCAGGACAAAAAAAACCCGGACTATAATATTAAAAATGAATTAATGTTGATGGATTGTTAGAGAAATGTGCAAAATACCTATATGTTTGGAATAATAGAAATGTAAAAAAATTGCGGGTTCGTCGACTTATCAAAATGTGCAAATAACAGAATCCTTTTCAGTCTTCTTCTTATATTCGTATAGCCTAGTTGGTAGTACGTCTGCCTACGAAGCACAAGGTCGCGGGTTCGAATCCCTCCCAGGGCAAACATTCGTGTGATGAGCACTTGTGTTTGCCCTATGTCTGGATGTTGTATATTTATATATGTATGTATATCAGCTGTCTGGCACCCATAGTATTATGGAGCATATTGACTCAATAATAAAAAAATCATTGAGAATGTTGGGTTTTGTATGGCGAAATTGTAAACGATTTAAAAGTATGCTGCCTCTGAAACTGGTTTATAATGCTTTTGTTCGCAGCAATCTGGAATATTGTTCAAGTATTTGGAACCCTTACTGCCAGAATGCTTGTGATAGGTTACCCCCTGGCCACAGCTTCGCGCGACGGCGGCGGCGGCGGCGGCGGCGTCCGCGACCGGCGGCGAGCGATGGAAACAAACTAGGCAATTTGTATACGTATTCATAGAAGTCGTTCACAGCTTCGCGCGGCGGCGGCGGCGGCGGCGGCCGCGGCTAGCTGTGAACGATTTATACAAATTGCCTAGTTTGTTTCCATCGCTCGCCGCCGCCGCCGCCGTCGCGCGAAGCTGTGGCCAGGCCCTTAGAGAGAGTCCAGAAGCGTTTTCTCTTTTTTCTTGCTGCGCACCAAAAGAGACTTGACCTCACCTCCTACGGCAAAAGGCTGGCTCATTTTAAGATAGTATCATTAAAAGACAGAAGGTGGATCAATGACCAGTTGCTTCTTTATAAAAATGTTTGTGGACTCCTGGATTGCCCCGCCTTACTGTCCCAAATTAGTTTTACGGTACCTCGTCGTGGCTCTCGCCTATGTAATTTCAAACCCTTTGCTTCGAAAACCACTAGGACCAACATTGGCTTCCACAGTGTCCTAAACCGTATCTGCCGCCAACACAATGAACTCTTTCAAAAAGAGAACACAGATAAGTATTCTAAGTCTTACTTATAATCAGTTTAGAACCATGCTGTTCAAGTTCATATTAAACAGAGTCTGATTATTTGTTGTTTTGCGTGTGATTTATATATAATCTATAGTAAGTTATGTTTCTCCTTTTTAGTAACTTTATTATATAATTCTGCTTTGAGTGTAATAGCACATAATAGTTTAGTCCTAGACAAGACAATGTGATTAACACATGCTGTGTTTGCCTGTAATTGGGTGTACCCTGTACATGTTATCGTTTTTTAGGTGTATTACCTGTTGGCGAACCTATATAAATAAATAAATAAATAGTACAGGCTCTGCCTAGTTTGGGGTCAGATGGCCGTGTGTGAGATGTCCCACATATTTATTTATTTAATTTCTTCTTTTTATCGAGTGGGTTTCGAGGTTAAACTACTTCACAAACCTTGGTGTCGGAATAGTTGAGACGCCTTAGCCGGCTTTTCAGTAAACCTACCTAACATTTACCTAATAAATAACCCCCGCCACAAAACCGTTACTTGATCCTTTCAACAACTAGAAAAGAGCTGATAATCTTCAAATGGCTGAAGATATTTTCTTGGATCATAGCTAAGAACACTCTCGATTGTGACATAACACCTTGCAAACAAAAAAACTATCGGCGCATCCGTTTATGAGCTACGATGCCACAGACAGACAAACACACACGTCTTTATAACACACCTCTTTTTCATCGGGGGTAAAAATACTCTTTTAAAGAGAACACGAATGTGCAGCATGAAATAAATAAAAATATATATTACACATATTCGTGTCGCAGTGATAACCCCCTTTTTTATTAGTCGGTCAAAAACTGCTAATAATTTATCAATAAACTAGTTACTTACTACTCATATAATCTATATTATGTGTATGTATTTATTTTTAATTAAGCATTACTCACGTGTTTCTGAAAATAAATATATTTAACTAGATTTCCGCCCCGCGGCTTCGCCCGAGCTAACAGATTTTTCCGTGGGAACGAGGTACCTATTTTCCCGCGGTAAAAAGTAGTCTATGTTACCCTCACTCCTTTCAACTAACTCTATGCCGAAAATCAAGTCGATTGGTTGCTTAGTTAGGGCGTGAAGGAAGGACAAACAAACAAACACACTTTTGCAGTTATAATATTAGTATACTAGTGTGAAAGTATAGATTGACCTTAAATTGAATGAAGTATGTATTTTCTATAGAATACATCATCATCATCATCATCATTTCAGCCAGTAGAGGTCCACTTCTGGACAAAGGCCTCCCCCAAAGGACTCCACAACGATTAGTCCTGCTTAGCCCGCATCCATTGGCTTCCCGCGACCCTCACCAGATCGTTAGTCTAACTTGGGGTTCTTAGAACCTACACACACACGTCAAACTTATAACCCCTCTTTTTCGTCGGGGGTTAAAAATACAATGAATAAAAAAAAAGTATTATAAAAATTAAGACTTTTGCGCAGATAAAGGCCGTTGAAGTCCTGTGTTGTTATCTTTCCTAGAAAACACCCAAAATAATGGCAGCCTTCGTTTCTTCGTTCTGCAGTCGGGTAAAACAGACAACCGATTTTTGAATTTTTCGTGGATGATCTACCTTGGTTGCTTTATTCTTTTTCTTCTGACGTGGCTATAACTTTACGTGCCTTCCGAAGCACGAAATCATCTTACCTTTCGGACAATCAGGTGATTGCCTGTAATGTCCTACCCAATCTGCGGAAAGTATGACAGTGACATTTTGTTGGCCCGACCGGGATTCGAACCCGGAACCTCGGTAATGTGAGGAGAGCGGTTTGTTGCTGGACCACAGACGCTGTTAGGGATTTATTATGGGAGTATTTATTATAACCTATCTGACGCATTTGCGGTCGGCTTAAAACATACCGAGGGGCCTACTCTTGACGGCGATTCCAATCCGTCGATATTGATATCGGGCGTTTTCTAAATTCAAATTTCGAAAAGCGTTTATTCGAAGTAAGATTTCACAAATCACTTTTCGACGTCGAGGCGAGTTAACAATTTGGCTGTCTTCTGTGGAGAAGAACTCGAAGAAATTCCACAGGCGTTGCATCTTTTCAAAATATTTTTACAAAATTATTATTTTATACAATTCGATTAATATAACAAAGAGTGCAAATGAAATATGCAATTTTCGCACTCTTGAATGCCACACTAGCGCCAACTTTGTTTTCCTATTGGGCGGATATTGAGTGAACTAAATGAAATCGGACATTTGTCAACTCTTGGCGGGCAGATTTTCAAGAGTAGCAGTCTTTATAATTGACTTTGGTATTGCGTTGGGTTGAAATCGTAATCAATATTGATTTCAAGAGTAGAGCCCCTGGTACTTAAAGGAAACGATAAACCTTTTTTTAATCAATTATAAAGTTCGAAGCAAAGGTTGTTGTACAATTACACAGATTTCGTAAATAGAGCTTTGGGTTTTCCTTTAAACATACTGGCAGGTTAGGATTAAGAATGAAAAAAAAAAGATGACGTATGTCAAGATAGGTACATGTGTATTTTTTTTATTTTCGCTTCCATTTATGAACAGAAAAATAATATCATATAGCGAGTTTTTTTTGTTTCTGATAACAATCACCATTCAAAAGTTCCATCGAATCTCCGCAATATAAGAGATTTTTAGTTTTTCTGGTTGGGCTTTAAATAGTAATTTAAATTTATTATAGTATTGAGTCTATTTTTATAACGCTAATGAGTTGTCTTAAAAATGAAAATAATAAATAAATGTCGATTTAGTTAGAAATTGTTAGAATCATTTATACTTATTAATATCCCCTAGATTAGCTGCCAAACATGTCTTTAGCTCTTAAGTTTATTATTGTAACAAGGTACCTACATCTTTTTTTTGCCTATGCTTGTTTCGAAAAGGTACGACCATTCAAGCTTCACTGGACTTGATTCAAGATACATCTTATAGGAAGTCACCGCAGCTTGTAACACATTTTTAACTAGTTCAAGCTCCAGGGTTTACTATTCTGTGACATTGTAAAGTTACAAATAAAATTCTTCTTATTATTATTATGTAAAACTAGCTGTCTTCCCGCAGCTACGCCCGCGTTGTTTTCCGACGTTTCCGTAGTAATTTTTAACTATTCCACTGGTACTCTTAAATTTTCCTCGATTAAAAGTATCCAAGATGTTGAGACCGGGGACATAAGGTACCACCATGCAAAATTTCATTCAAATCGGTCCAATAGTTTCGGCACGGAGATTAGCCCGTTCAAAGAGACAAACAAATAAATAAAAAAAAATTGGATATGTATCTCTTCTTACATCTATTTACTTTTTTTTTTGTCTATTCACAGATTTTCAAGTTGTCCTAGCTCTTAGATCTTAACCTTTTAGGCATGAGGGACCACTCCAAATTTCTGTCCCGCCAGGGTTCACCCAGTTATAGGTAATGATGATGTAAATTAATAAAGGATGATGACCATTTTATATGAGCCCCGTCCCCCCCCATCCAACAGATCTTTTGTATGTGTCAATAGGTTCTTATGGATCTTTAGAAAGGCTCGAAACCAGTTTTAACTTCATGATCAATGGGATTTGAAAATGAAAATTATAATTATTTTTTCCAATAATTTGTCACTTACAAACATGTTATCAATTACTAACAATATCGAAGTCTCTTATTAGAATGTTAAGTATTTAAATGCACTCTAAAAAAATACTAAATGTTCACCAAAAAATGTCTATATATGTTGAGGAGTACCAGTACTTACAGTTAAACAAATAATTATTGTTTATCATTAGCCTATAAACGTCCAGTGCCCAATTGAATGCTTACAATCTGTTATTTTGGGTACCAATATTAATAGCAAGACGATTTTTTCTCGGAATATCCCGCGTCTTTGAAAGATGTCGCCATAGCAAAAAGTAATCACATAGCTAAGACGCATATACTGAGATATATTTCAAATCTGTTGGTCGATATTATTAGTTTTTGTTTTTAGGGGGGACGTTTTGACACATCATCCTTTACTTGATATATTATCTGTTAATAAAATACGTATAATTTTACACTCATTTACTTATTTTTTGCAAAAATATAAAATAAAGCGGTTCGCGTTGTGTCGACTCGTCTCATGTCATCCATCATGTCACGTCACGTTTTGTTGTTTTGTTTAAGAATTTTTCGCGGACCATTTGGAATGCCTTCAGGGACCACTAGTGGTCCGCGGACCACCGGTCAAGAACCACTGTCTTAGAGTGAAACAACTAAATTATTTTTTGTGATAATCTTTAGAAAAAAAAGACAACCTCCTATGGTTGTCCTTATGAAGGGTCAACCTTTGGATCAGTTCGTGCAAAGATTATAAAAACATGAAGTTATTGCTAAAATAATATTATTGACTTTCCGCATACTTACTATAACTATAAACTAGCAAATTATATTGTTTCATAGCAAAGTTACTACATTAGTAGTTAGACATAATAGTTGTTATTTTACCAAGTATACAGTTTCTGTAAAAATTTAGACTATATTCTTTCCTATTCTATCCTTGTGCTAAGTTTCATCAAAATCGGTTCAGTAGTTTATGAGCCTTTTCAATTATTTACAATATTTAAAATATTCTTTTACACCTTGCGTGTTACAATATTTTTGAAATCGGTTGAGTAGTTATGGATCCTATTCAATGAAAACAAACAATCAATCATCTTTCTTCTTTGTAATATCAATATTACAGATTAAATCAGTTATTCATTTTTCACTCTAAATTATAACCTTTAATTAAATTTGGTCATTTATTTCAAAAAGTCTGTGACTCAAGCAACGTGCCTATAGGTGCCTACACAGTTTTATTTAAAGCATTTACTTCACAACAAGTATATTTTTCTTCATAACAGAATACAAATACATATACCTAAACAAATTAAGAAGGTAGTTGGTAAAATTCTGTATCCTTCTAGGGAAAACCAAATTATTTATTTCTTAAAATATTACAAAAATGTTATGTGACCTTTATGTGACTAATAAAATTAGGTTGTAAGTATTATTATTTTTTTCTATTTTTCAAAGAAAATTATAGTTTACACAGAACCATGGCGGCATAAATGCAAAATGACGCATGCCGAAGGAAAAAAATACGTCACTCACATTACTCTACGTCAGCAATCGATCTGAGTGGCCAGTAGCGTACTATCTTGTCCACTGTACTGGCATGAGCGCGGTAGAACGAGTTGCAAAATTTATATAAGCACGACCATACTCGGCCGGCACTCATTCATACGTACATGCTTGACCGTAAAGCGCGCGAAACTGACATCGCGAATTTATCATATCTATGCTCAATTTCTTTTTAAGAACAACGCTTTTAAATCGCCGCAGTTGTTTTTATTGACAAGTTGTGCGATATTTTTCGAGTTGCGGATTCGGCGCGAAATTCAAATGTGACTTTTCCATTCCAGTTTATCTTTTTTTGGACAACTTTTTCGGCCAGTATTTTTATTGTGCTGTGCATTTGAATATTTTATTGAAGATCGATTGACAGTGTGTGATAGATCTTGACAAGCCTTTTGTGTTTTTACATTAAGTGTGGGAAAATAATTTTCCTGACTATAGAAAACTGTGGTTTACCTGGTTATTGACTTTGTGTCAAACAAAGATACATTTTCCTTAAACCTGTTATAAAATTAGTGTCATAATTAATATTGACGCTATCAGGAAACGACTGTAATTAAATTACTATTAAAATATTAGTTGCTCGTCAATTCGAGAACGAACTGAACGTATAGCTAGTGATTAGAATTTTCTCGAAAATATTTTTCGAAAATGAAGGACTTAGTTCAAATTTGGAATCGGATGACTGGCCGGCAGTACCAGGCGAGTGAGAGGGAGTTGAAAGATTTATCGAATAACAGACTGAAGAGAGGTGATATCGATACATCCGTGTTCGAATCGAATTTTTCGGAATGTGAGGGGTTGAACAGTAAGTTCAATGAAGATTTTGAGTTCAACGACAGAGAAGACGCTATAATCAGCCGACTGTTCAAACGGCGGAAGTCAGGGCACACCACTAGACAGCCAAAACGTAAGTAGTACTTTTTTAATAAACTTATTTTGGCATTTGTATTTTTTGTGCCAGTAGGTTTATCTTTTAAATAGAGTAAAATGGGGGATTTGTATTGTATTTAAAAAAACAAGTTTATCAGTATACTAGTCAAATGAGTTATAAAACATAAAATATTTAACTTTAGTATTGTGAAAATTGTGTGTTGGAAAATTACGACGCGCTTTTATATAAAAATATTTAAATTTTAGAACAAAAAATACTCTTTATTTTTTTGTCAATGTTGTTGTTGTTGGAATATTATGGAATAATAACAAAGTGATTTAATTATTTAGATGTTATGTTAAAAAATGTCTTAATACGTTTTTTTTTGTTATCTATCATAGGCCTTTTTGTAATTTATAATGTGTTTAAAAAAACATTTAAGTACAAGTTTGGCGATCAATACGGATGCGGAAAACTAAGGAAATGTAAAAAGAAGGAACTTTAATAAAATTATACAGTTCTGAAACAAACAATCTACTTAATGAATATTTTTTGTTTGTTTAAGGAATTAAATCTTAATAATACATAAACAACGTATAAATTATGTTATATATTATATACATTACACATATTACATGTACATAAACTTCGTATGGTTAATATAATTTTTATCTAAGTGCACGCCTTATCGTATAACATCTCTGTATTTACAATTTCGTGACAATTATTGCAATATTTTATTGTATAATTTCATTGTAATAATTTGATAGAGTTCTATTATCTACTTTAATATTGCGCGCCCTTTTTCAATCTATATACATTTTATTTACTTATTTTTAATTTAATACGTTTTTGAGAACATTTTGAATCAGGATTAAACCGTTCGTTATAAATATATTTTTTAATCTTTTGAGGACTTAGCAACTCGCATATTAATATTCTACGAGTAGTGTTAGGATCAGAAAAACATAAAAATAAATTAGTTATTTTAAAAAAAGCTAGTCTTTTAACATAAAATTTAAAACAAGTTTATCAGGTTAGGAATTTGAATAGAGTTTGGCTCCTCATCTACAGATTTAGATGTAACCAATATTTGTGTTATAAAAAACTTCGGTAATTATAAATTTATGAAGATTATTTACTTAGTTTACAACACAGTAATAATATTTTTACCGATGTCTGATACAAAAGTAACAAAAATCATTCAAAACAAAAGTAAAGTCAACAGTAGGCTGTATAGCAAAAATAGCTAAACTTTCCTTTCAAAAAAAGAATACTAAAATGATCAACATCTAATCCAGCTTTTGTCTCTTTGTTTACTATCGATAAGATCGCTTAATCATTAATGTTATGATAACTATGATTGTCTAATAAGGAAGCGTTAGAGTTGGCCGCCCGCGTCTTTGATCGTTCTTTGTTTTACGCGTTTTATTGCCATGTTACGCGCTAAAATTTAAATAAGGTGTTTTTTATTCAAATCTTTCGAGTCGGAGCTTATAATAGACTATTTAATGTCCAAAGGGATATGGTTTCATTGTGTGTGCAATTTGGGTATTTTAATATAGTACCTATTTATTGATTTGTGAATGGAATTGTAAGTGATCAATTAGGGACAATAGTATTCTATTGTTGTATTCGATTTAGAAGTAATATCGTCCTGTAATTGAAGTGTTTATATAAATTACTAGCTTTCCGTCGCGGCTCCGCCCGCGTTAACAGTTTTCCCGTGGGTATGAGGCATTTTCCCGCGGTAAAAGGTAGCCTATGTTACTTAGGGTGAATGAAGCTTTCTAATGGTGAAAGAATTTTTGAAATCGATTCAGTTGTTTTTGAGTTTATTCATTACAAACATACACACACACAAAAATACAAATCTTTCTTCTTTATAATATTAGTGTGATCTTTTGTTTTAAACAAAAATGTTTCACTAGAGTTATATATAGGAATTAGGTCAAGTTACGCTTATATATGCATTTATTATTTTAGAATAGAATAGAATAGAAAATACAGTAAACTTCACAAAAAAAAAGATCAAAGGTATACATAGGCGGCCTTATTGCTGAATCAAATTTTTAGTTCACAATTGATCTTTAAATTACAATCAATAACAAAAATATTAAAAAATAAATCATATCTCTTTAACGCGACTCTACGTACCGAAAGATTGACAACCACCCATTTACTGCTACGGAAGTGACAATTTGATCTCTATATGGTTTAGTCATCGTCTACAGAATAGTCAAACACTAGAACTTTCTTATGTTCCTAGCTTATCATAAACAACTGCTAAATTGCTGAAAAAAAAAAACCATTATTTGCGTCAATATTGTGTCAATATTGTCACATACTTCATGTTAGGTATCTATGATAGCGTAATACATTTTCATAAAGCGTAGATTATTAGGTCGATGACCAACTTAACAGTCCCTTACTATACCGGAAATATAGGTAATAATAATAAAATTTATTTGCTTAAAAGTACAAAAACAAGTACTATAAGAACTTAAGTTATAATTATAAAACTGTGACCAAAACCTCTGAAAATTAATTTGACCAAATGGTTCCTTAAATATTGACGAAAGGATATAAAAAACAACAAAAATAAAGAACGAGGAAAAAAACGAATGGCTATAGAATACTAGGAAAAAAATATTTTGGTAAATTAACGCCAACCCTCCTTAAGGGGCTCCCCTATGCTAAGTGGCGCCGCCATCCGTTAAAAAATAATAACTCGCGAAGTATATATTTTTTATAAAATCCGGACGGTCATTTTAAAGATTTGGTGTTTTAGGATATATAGAAGCCATCAACTCTGTTAGTTTGAGTTCGATGAAGTTACAGATAGAAAATTTGCCAAAAGTGGCCGTTTTTAGCAAATTTTCTATCTGTAACTACAGCGGACTATAATAAATACAGTTTATGGCCGCTATATATACTATAGCACCAAATCTTTAAAATGACCGTCCGGATTTTATAAAAAATGTATACTTCGCGAGTTATTATTTTTTAACGGATGGCGGCGCCACTTAGCATAGGGGAGCCCCTTAATTCACGAATTTCTAGACATGACAATATATTGATAACAATAGCTTTATTTGTAAAAATGAAGTAAATATATGTAGTAGAATATAGTAGTAGGTATCTTACTAAATATTTGCATGCTTGTATTAAAGTTAAAAAAATAAGCGATACCTACCTAATTTCTTATGTTTTCTACCAACAAAATAAATTTGTATTGACGGTATTGAGCCATATTCATGTTATTTTTAATTAAGTCCAATTACAAAGTGACGGAGGTTGATCCGTCTTAAAGGGACCGAAGTAACGAGGCATATCTTAAAATAACACCAGTCTTTTTCCACACCTAAAACCCATGCAAAAACTAAAATAATAAAACCAAATGGTGATCCTTCCAAAAATAAATACTGCGTAATATTTTTTCTTTGAGGATAAAGAGTGTGGAATAATTTAAAAAACATAGTTTTAAATAACATAAACAACCGTCGTCCGGTCTACTACAGTAGGGATGTTGACTGGCCAATGAAAAGAGCTTTTTTATAAAATGTCAAAAACAATGTTTTATACTAGCTGTCTGCCCGCGGCTACGCCCGCGTTGTTTTTCGGCTTTTCCGTAGTAATTTTTAACTATCCCACGGTTACTTTTTAATTTTCCGGGATAAAAAGTACCATCTAAGATGTTGTCCATGCAAAATTTCATTCAAATCTGTCCAATAGTTGCGCAGATTAGCCCGTACAAACAGACAAACTTACAGAGATACAAAAAAAAGTAGTTACAATTGACAATTGTCAAGAAAAATCACAGATTTTCTGCAAGAGTATTAAAAATATAGATTGTAGTTTTATAACTGAAAAAGTTATATGTATAAAATATTTTTTGTTTGTCAGATTTTAGATATCAATAAAAGAAAGATGTTCGAAACGTATGGAAACCATGAAATACTTGGTCTACTACAAAGTCTACCACTAAAAGAACTTGTGATTATACAGGGTCTTACTACAAAAAAGTTACACACAACTTAGTCGTATTCCTAAAAAGCCGTAAAAAAAAACATCACGTAGAAGATTTTTAGACGCGCGCTCAACGAGTATTAAGCACGTATATTAAAATACTTTAGGGTACCGATTCAAAACTCATTGACAAAACAAAAAATGTTATCATAAAAGTAATTTAAGTCTGAGAATGTTTGATTCTTTTTGGGTTTTTTCTTTTAATGTGCGACAGTGATTGGCAAGGTTTTGCGTCAATTACAGATCAAAAAGCGACGTAAAGTGATTTATTAATTACATTATGTTCCTGCTGTAACTCGTTTATTAAACACAATGGTAATGTTTTTGTGTAAAATGTTTTTGCACTCTTTTTTATATTAATAAAATTGTATAAAATAATAATTTAAAGGGCGCAGGACCGATCATTGTGGAGATCCTTGGGGGAGGCCTTTGTCCAGCAGTGGACGTCTTTCGGCTGAGATGATGAATAATTTAAAATTTTGTAAAAGTATTTTGAAAAGATGCAACGCCTGTGGAGTTTCTTCCGGCGAGTTCTTCTCCAAAGAAGCCAGCCAAATCGTGAACTCGCCTCGACGTCGAAAAGTGATTTGTAAAATCTTACTTCGAATAAAAACTTTTTGACTTTGACTTTGACTTCAAAATATTGTTATTTTTATAGTATCTACTGCATTCAAAAATTATATGCTTAAAATTTAAAATACTCTGTTGGTTTCAGTATAATTTCGATTTTCAGGTTGTGAATAAAATTATTTTATTTATCAGTTCCGTAGCGTTCTTTTAAAGCTTAACCTATATTTTTTTATTTAATTTTATTAGTAATTAGATTCTAAAAATAAAGACAAAGTTTTTTTAAATACAATACAATGCAAATATTCTTTATTGACACTAGTAAAAAAATAAGATAGTTACAATTTTCTTTTTTTTCTCGTCTCAAATTCTAATGCTTGTCAACCCTGAGCGTGAGAAAATTACGATGATTCGCTATGGATGGAATAAACCGCTCTGTAGCTATAAAATATTATAATGGTTGTATATAAGTGACTAAGTGCTGGTATTATTTTATCACAGTATGCAAACAGAAGTATTACACCCGCGGCTTTGCTTCTGTGCTTCGGTAAAACTGAGCTGGTTTCTCAGATTGGACCATCGAATACAACATTAATTTATTTTTAAAATTACAACATTTTTTCCACAATTCGAAAGTCAAAATGCAGAAATCATAGCCCATATGTAGACCTTTTTTATTTTTTCAGCCA
Organism: Teleiodes luculella; assembly: GCA_948473455.1. Classification (NCBI taxonomy): domain Eukaryota; kingdom Metazoa; phylum Arthropoda; class Insecta; order Lepidoptera; family Gelechiidae; genus Teleiodes; species Teleiodes luculella. The sequence continues at coordinate 3,037,873 of OX419610.1, read as the reverse complement.
TAAATAGAGGCCTTTTATATGAATTTAAATATATGAAAATTTAACAGACTGACAGGATAGTTATTAGAAAATCGCACAACACCGTTTTAAACCAACGCCCTTAGAGTATAAATAGAAAAATTCCTCCAACGCCATTTTTAGAAAAAAAAAAAGAACTCAAACATACAACCTATAATACAAGATTGCTATGGTTCCTATTGTTTACGTTTATTTCCGAGAAATATCAGGTCTAGTCACACACGCGATTGATAAAACCAGTCAAGTGCACTGTTACGTGTTTTGTAGATCTTGTGCGTGCGCACCGCGATAACTCGTTCGAAGTTTGAAAAAATAACGTTGCATTTGGGATTATTTCAAAAAAAAGAGCAGTGGATGGATTCTGCACATATATTTTTTTATCAATAGGTTTATATAACTTTAGTAATCTTTTACGCTTTCGTAGTATCTAGTTACTAAACTTTTACTTAGGTGCTGGTGCACCATATTATTATGCTCTCTTAAAGTAATTTTAGCACTAAATTTGGAGTAGGTACTTTTTTTTCTTCATACGGCCCTAGTTGTGTGTCAGTGTCAAGTTTTAAATTTTTAACTTTTAGGCAAATAGATGGCTCAGATTCTGTATTTTGAAATTAGAACACATCAAAAATACGTCGTTCAGAAATTTTATCCCGAGTGCATTAACCTCTACGGCTGCATTTACTCGCGCCACGACACACCGCCATCTTGAATTTGATATATTGTAAAAACGATTATTAGGATACGAACGCTATAAAATGTGCGTTCATTTACGTTTCAAAATCACCTATAATGATACATAGATATCTATTTAATCGCTGTTTACATTGAGCCAAGATTGTAGTATAGTTTACGTCACGGAGAATGACTCGGGTCATTACCAAGGAGGCTGAATGGTGGGTCCACTCTGTCCGTCATTTAAAAGTATATTGTTCGCGTTTGCGTCACAAGAAAATAACCGCTTGGCCTTATAAATTGTACCAAAGTTTGCTCTTGTAGTAATTTGTCGACCTTACAGAGGAAAAACACTTACCCCATTTAAAAACATCGTTATGTCCCTTTCAAGTAATTTCGATATCAATGAAACTTTTATAGACAAATTCAAATGTTGAAAAGGGATAGAATATGTTTAACTTAAAAGCAATGTTAATGAAGAAACGGGTTAGTTTCTTATTTTTTGCCTTTGTCTATTAATTTTCCAGTAGTAGGTAATATGGTATAGAAAATGACAATCTTCTTAGGTTTGTACTAAATCTTTCCATTGGCTTAAAGCATAACTAGTGACTATTACAAGTGCCAGTAAAAAAAAAACGATTTTCTTTTTATTTGTTGCCTGTGAAATGTAGAGTCTTGCATACACTCTTAAAAAACAACGTTCGAACTAAAAAATATCCTTGTTCATTTCAGTTTAGTTCAGTTTGTGAATACTTAATTAAAATATTTCTAGCTCTTATTTTGAATAAATCTAACGGACTCGTTCGTTTGCGTGACAAAATAATGTTTTCATATGAATTATTTTGTTGCATTCTAAGCATCCGTCATTTTGTGTGGTGACGTCTATTGTACATTTCCTTTATAGATGCATTTCCTTCTGTTAGATAATGGTTATATTATGTAGTAACTGTACATAATAGCGAGAGATGTCTTTTACTAAGATACCAAAATATTGTACGATTTTTTCCCCTTTTCTGATGAAAAATACCTTGCAACATACTGTTTTGTGCTTAAGATTTCAACCTATGTTCCTTGGGGAAAGTCGTACTACCACTATTTTGCGGATGAACAACCAGTTACATTTAACGGTCTACTATAGTTTTAATATTATGGTGACATAAGTAAATTCTGATTTACTTCCGTTTTCACTAATACTGTTATAACTGTCTGACGTAGTTAATACTACTGTCTTCTAAAGTATCATTTGATACCTCAACATCCTCTTTAGTAATATTGAGTTGAAACGTATAAAAATATTAAGCATAAATTAACCTAATAGGTTTTAATAATGACTTGCGAACGTGTTTTTTTAATAGTTTCGCTTCAACTTGACGTACATGCTTAGTGACTTACCTAACATTGGTTTTAAATAATTTAATTCGAATAGAAGTATTGCTTTTTTATCATTCTTAAACCTATGTTACAGTTTGGTAAAAAAGTACAAGTAGAAATTAATAGGGGCGCCGCGCCGCTTCCTTTACGGTGTTGCCATTTTATATCATGCTGTCACGCTCTAACTTATGGATATTTCTGAGAAGTAAGATTCGTTCCGATTTAAGATTTTTTTTGCAAACTAAACTATTATTATTTTGGCGTAAGTTAAAAAAATGCAAATAATTAAAAAACCTAGATTACTGGCTACTTACAAAATATTTGAAAATATTAAGCCTCTTTCTAATTGAAAGTGGAATTATTTTTAAATGTTTGTCACTTTTGCAACAGTAACGTCCGCTTTTGTTTTTCCTATTTTGTTTTAATAAATTACTCAAGTGGAAAAGTAAAGAGAACAGAGACATACAGCCTTGCATTATGATGAATGAGATGTAAAAATAATATAATTTCAGCAAATTCAGCAAATTTTTATACATCATTGACACTTCCTATAAAACGGTCGCGGCTTGTTTCGCCATCAATAAACCGGTCCATTATCAAGAATGTTAATATCAAAATTTACATAGACTCCAATCAAACATAAATATAATAAAACATCTGCTATTCGCGACAATAACCAGATACGAGTATTTATGTATTTATTGAACCAGTTTTCTAGCTGAATCACGCGAATATAATAAATATAATTATAAATACTAGTGCGTAATAGAGAGTCGGTGGCCAAGTGGCAAGACCCGTAGACTTCCATTCAGAAGTTCGCGGGTTCAAACCTCGGCACGTACCAATGTGTTCTCGATTTTCGAATTCGTATGTACAGTAGCCAGCACATGCGGCTGGACATAATGACCTTGGGAGCGCCTTTATCCCGTAGTAGTAGGGGCGAAAATCGTAGTGCAAATGTCCAGCCGCATTTGCTGCCTGCTGTACGTTTATTCGACGCTCGTACGGTGAAGGAAAATATCATGAGGAAACCTGCATACACCTGCGAAGTAGTTCAAAGTTTAGGAAAAGTTGTTCAGTTTCATGGGTACACTAAAGATTCCCTCATCAATGAAAGAATCTGGTATCTTCTTTAGTATTTAATTAATTATATTTTTTAATAACAAATTGGTCATTTCGCAGCCCACACAATAATCACAATGATGTATATTCTTTTTTTTTTTAAGCGAGACAATTCATAATTCAAAATAAAATAGTTTTTCTAGAATTACGGCATAAGCGCCAGTTACATTTAAAAGGAGTTGCAAACGCGATGATGCAAACTCCACAGTAGGTACCTACTACAGTTTGTTTTTTTATAACTTTTTAGGTACATTTTCAAAATGATGATCTACTTTGCTCCACAGTACCTACTACCACTATGTTGCGAATAAACAACCAGCGTATAAAATAGCGTCAAACTGACGTAAAGATAAAACTAAAAGTGTTAATGTTAAACAAAAAGTCCCACTTCACTAACTATTACTAACTTGTTAACAAGTATTACGTAAAAACAATGACAAGTGAAAAATCTAAGAGCACTTGAAGTGTCTAATCTAAGAGACTTCGCATAATTTTCATAGTAAGTTTTTTATCAAGAGATGACACAATTTACACATATACGATCATTGGTGCAAGTAGAGTCAAAAGGGGGTTAGATAAAAAAATATGTTATTTTCGGCAGTTGCATAAAATGTCAATAAAAACAACGAACAATCAATGATTTATTGAGTTTTGTTCAAACTAGTGACCTAGAATGGATATATCTAGAAGATAATCGCTAAATAGTCTTTTTCTCGATAAGACTATTTAGCATTTTATCAATCGCGAAAAATACTTAATAACGTCCATATCCGGGAGGGAACAAAAAGTCACCTCATTATTTATATAGCGAATGTGTTGTAATCATCATAAAGGACTTTAGCAAACAAAATGTTTAAACATCATGTTAAATAGAAGACAATTTAATTCCTTCGTGTTAATGTTCAAATATTGGATTCAAATAGTTTGTGTAAAGAAAAACCCGATATAGGATCAAATATACATCCAATATTCTTTTTTTGAGTAAAATAAATACATATCTAATTTAGTATTAAAACACAAGAAAAAGTTTGAAAGATGTGCCTTCTTTTAACAAACAGCCAGTTCCTATGTATGTTGCTTTGCTTTTTAAACATTTCTATTAATATGGAAAAAATCTGTCGCCAGTCGTTTTTCAAATAGGTATAAATTCTAATATTCTAAAAGTACAAAAATATGTAATTCAATACCTAATTTGAGGTGCTAAAATATCTATATTAAACAAAATGACGGTAGTAAATAAAGAGATTATAAAAAAAACAACAAGGAAAAAACCTGGTTCTTTGTACAAACTAGAAAGACTTGTAACTTGCTTGTACAACTTATTTAAGACAAGATTAATCCTATTAAGTGACTAGTAAACAACGAGGTACCTACGTATTATATTTTTTTAGAGAATACTTACTATGGAATTAAATACTTTTACATATATGTGAAATAAATTCGAAATTTGTATGGAAAACGCAAAAATCTACCGCATTTGAATTTTGTAGGAGAAAAGAATCACAAGAATTAACACTAAAAACAGAAAAATAAAACAATGCTAATTTGACTATTTAGTTAGATCCGTTTCTGTTTGCTGTACCTTGATCTTAGGACCGGAGCTAAATGAGCATTACGTAATAATAATTGTAGGTCTTTTAGTTCATATCGTACAGGTCGAACATTCTAGAATCTGAAACTAGTCATTCGATAAGTAAGCCAAGTCTAGGTTGCCATTCGGTGATATTGAGATACATTCTCTCTGGGCCTTGATGAATAGGTACATACTTACAATTTACAATTGTATAAATACCATAATTATACGTATTTACCACAATAGCATAATCTATTTAATCTTCTTCTATCTATCTTTACTATAATAAAATTGAAGAATCGGCGTGTTTGTACATTGATTTGTTTTTCAAAAACCCGATTGTAGGTGATAAAGGGAATGTCCGTCTGTTTGTGTCTGTCTGTTTGTTTATACACGCTAATCTCTGGACGGATTTTAATGAAACTTTATAATACTATAGCTTATACATCACATGCTTTATGAAGTATAGGCTACACAGTTTATAAAGAGAAAATATTTTATTGTTTGTTTGCATTAAATAGGCTCCGACCATACTGAACCGTCTTTAAGAAACTTGGTATAAAGATAAAATAGACCTTGAGGAGTAACATAGGCTACCTTCTACCGCGGGAAAAGTCCTAAATCCCACGGGAAAAACTGTTAAAGGCGGAAAGCTAGTTAGTAATAGAATAAGTGCTTTAATTTATCTAACTCGACTCTAATAAATACGAGTACATTGTGAAAGTTCAATGTGTTAAATTGAATCTGCCCCGTTACAAGAATTCAGTTCAGTATTTCAAATATTGGCCCCTGATTCTTGCAGACACTTTCTTAACCTTTAATTCTGTCAAAAGTTTGCTTTTTTAGTGATTATGCAATTTTGAATTTAACACATATAAAGTCACACCTCTTTCCCAGAGGGGTGAGCAGAGACCACTTCTTTCCATTTGTTACTTCTTTCACGTTTTTGTTATAATTTTCTTATCATATACAAATTTCTGAACTTACCAAGACAAATAAAAATAAACCATAGTCAGTTTTAGCACTTGGTTCTGCTTAACAAAAAGTGTTGACAAAGAAAATTTGTATAATAACTTTTAATTTTTTAATTTCGAATAAAAACTGTAAGAATTTTTTTAACAACCAAATGGTAGAGGTTCGAGGCTCCTTAGACGCGTCGGTCCGTGGTAGCTTGATTGGTCGAACCTTTTCGACACAAGCGTAGGTCAATAAAAAAATGCCACTTTACCAACTTTGAAAAGTATATTTTAATTTAGAACCGTGAAACGAATAGCCAGAATCAGTGCCATTGTAGAACATACAAAAACGCCTCAAGCATTATCGAAGTCTCGTATAACGGGGAATAACCACAAAGGATTTATGGCTTAGAAAGTTGCCAATGTTGCCATGCGAAAATATATAACACTCGGGTAATTTCTCAACCTTTACTTTCATATTTTTTCCAACAAACTATTTAAATAAGAATGAATCAATTTTAATAGAGCTTTTAGCAAAATTGATTCGTTTTCACTTTTATGTTGTTGGTTAAGTTTCGATTTTACTTAATCTTTTACTCAGCTGTTGTAAAGGTACAGTCAAAAGCAACTTGAGTTCTTGTATCAGATGAATAAATAACAGAATCTTCTTCTTCAGAAGAAGAATTAGTGGTTCTTCTTCTCTTATCTGTGGAGTCAACGCCATTCTGTTCTTCGTCTTTTCTTTGACCTCAGGAGGTCAAAGTATCAGGATACGACCGTACATCTAAGCCTTCCTTAATTTGGTCCATATTATGTTCTTCTAAGTCGTTGCAAAGTGATAAGTGACATACTAACTCTGTTCTACTTGTCTTATCCGCAGAACAAATGCCGCTATTGAAGCTAGCTAAACCCTTATTTGACCTTACATATCTTAGGCAACGATCTACAGCAGATCATGTGGAATAAAAAAAAACAGTTTTTGCATTTTGTTTTATTTTATTTCAGTATACTCGTACTTAGCCTGCATTATTATTTTTCCCGTCGGAATCAAGACAAGTATTTTCCCGCTACAACAATTTTATACAAACCGTATCTTGACACTAACAAAATAATTAAAACCAGAAAAAAAAGATTTATCAAATTTAATGCAGTTTTTGCAGCAAAGTTTCATGCTTATCAAGGATATTGTAAGTCGAATCGATATTATCATCACAATTCGAATGGTACTTTATCAAATCCATGGTGCTTACATAATTTTCGACAAGATAGATATTTACATTATGAACGTTAATTAATTATACATATTTCGAAGGTCAAATAGGTTCATTCTAGAGCGTTCTATTTTAATTACTTGTATTTTAGTTATTCGGTGAACTGGTATATTAACATAACGTTCGAGTATTTTTGCTAACATTAGATATTTCCGCGACCAGTTTCACACTTATTGAACTTTAGGCGGTGAATTTATATCGAATTTCATCCGTCTTTCTGTTTTTAAAGATAATAATATTTACATTAATAAATTATACAGTGGTGGTAATTGTTTCAAATTGTATGAATTCATTGTCTTTTTCATTAAAAAAAGTAGCAAAATTATTAAGTAGATAAGTATCGTAATAAAAAATTATACATTTCTGAGTAAAATTATTAATAATATTATTATAGCCCAAACTAAAAGTCATTTTGCGGCACTAAGTTTTAATAAAAGAAAAAGCTATAAAGTAATAATATAAAATCAAATAAAAAAAAACTTTTATTGTTCACCACCAACACATAACGCAACTTAAAAAATACGACACGGAAAATACCTCCATTTATATTTTATTATCGATTGATAATTTTCAAATCGTGACAGTATTTGAAACAAAAGAACATCGAACACGTTGTAACTAATCGATAATTGATCGATCAAGTCAAATATCCGGTGTAATGGTTTAGAAACCAACCGCAAGAGGTCGTTACTCGACAATCTGTGATTCAAAAACTTCCAGCAGATTTCACTTTAAAAAAACTGTGATCAAATTCGAACCGCCTTGTTCTTACCGTGAGTATATAATAATACATAAAGACCAATTACATAATTCATAAAGACAAGCTCTCTTCGCCAACGGGATGAGCAGAGTTTTAATAAGCTCACAGGAAGCCCAAAGATAGACTATTTTATAAAATAACCAAATAAATGAGCAAAGTGATTAAAATCCACAGAAAACATACTTACCTTTCTTTACTTTATGGGTTTAAAATTATAAGCTTGTTGTTTCTTAATACGAAATTTCACATTTGAATACTGCAAGTACTAGAATCCTGAATTTGAGTACCTACCTGTTTTTTTGCGTTTCCTTGCGTGATCGAATCAGGAATGATAAGATCCGCAGGCGAACCAGAGTCACCGACATAGCCCGAAGAATCACTAAACTTAAGTGGCAGTGGGCGGGCACATTGCGCGTAGAACCGACGGCCGTTGGGGCAGATAGGTTCTCGGAAGACGTAGTGTGGGCAGGCCCCCAACGAGGTGGACCGACGATCTGATGAGGGTCGCGGTTTGCCGCTGGATGCGGGCAGCGCGGGACCGATCATTGTGGAGATCCTTGGGGAGGCCTTTCTCCAGCAGTGGACGTCTACAGGCTGAGATGATGATGATGATGATGATGATGATGATCTCGAGTACGTGAGTATCTATCAAGTACTCGATTAAGTACTCATTACTACTGTGGTCTTTAATCAAATGTTGTAGTAGCATTCTTTGTAGCATTTTTTGTTTCATAGTTTTTAGGTAGGTATTTTGCGTTGCTATTTTTAATGTAAAATCTTAATAGTCTCAGCAACTCTATTTTGGTCTGTGCAAAAAGTTAATAGTAATAGTAAAATCACAGACTGAACAATTACAATAAAATCTACGGTCACACTATAAAAACCAGAAGCTCCACTTTTTGTGGTAATAAACAAAGTGCCATCTTTTTTCTCAGTAGTTTAAATTAATTCATCAGATCAGAGACAACCCGAAATGAAACAAAAGCTATAAAAAAGAAAAATAAATAAAATGGTGGCCTTATCGCTCTTAGCAATTTCTTTTAAGCAAACTTTGAATCTCTGTTTTTAAAAATATTTTTTATTTCATCTTTTTCACCTACCTATCTATCACCTCTCACAATTTTAATGAACTTCTTGATCTTTTAGAAATAGCAGACAGTTGTTTTAATTAATCAAGTTTTTTGCTAAATACAACGCACAAACAGAGTAAATTAAATGCAATGTGATATGTTTTTGTGACGAAGTAATGTTATAGAATATTAAAAGTAATTAATAATTTCCCGCGGCGGGAAGCTAGTCTTCTATAAATCTATGGAATATTTTTCACTTGAGCGCATCATTACAATGCAGATATTAGTTACATTAGTGCAATATGCCATTAGTCTTATGTAATCCATTATTTACCTACTCATCGGTAATCTAGCAAATAGCACGACAAGGTCGGCATTATACGCGTGTCATGCTTACTTTATTTTCTTTGATAACATTTACTTCAGAGAAAATATAAATAAACAGATAATTAAAAAATCATCATCATCATCATCTCAGCCTGTAGACGTCCACTGCTGGACAAAGGCCTTCCCCAAGGATCTCCACAATGATCTGTCCTGCGCTGCCCGCATCCAGCGGCTTCCCGCCCCGGAATGAGTAAAAAATCATAATAATATTATAAACGCGAAAGTTTGTGAGAACGGATGGATGTATGTTTGTTGCTCTTTCACGCAAAAACTACCGAATGGATTTTAATCAAACTTTACAGTAATCTAGCTTATACTTTAGAATAACACATAGGTTACTTTTTACCGCGTGAAAATATTCCATTCCCACGACAATCCCCTACCCCTAGAGGGGCCGGCAAGGTTACGTCATAATTTTCAAGAATGGGGGGAGTGGTCTTTTTGTAACCTTCTGTGCTGCTATATCCTTAAAATAGGGCACAACCTTCTGTGCTATTAAAAAAAAAAACTTTCTCAGTACGCATGCGTCAGACAATAACGGCATTTGCGAAACGTAAGCAGAAAATGATCAAACGCGGAAGAAATTGCACTTTTACACGTCACGTGTATATAAACAAGACGTGTCATTGAGATAGTATGATTATTTTAATAATAACTAGCGACCCGCCCCGGCTCCGCACGGGAAAATGGTTATTGTGGGTTATTCTTAAGTATATTATGCATGTATTATATATATAAACCTTCCTCTTGAATCCCTCTATCTATTAAAAAAAACCGCATTAAAATCCGTTGCGTAGTTTTAAAGATTTAAGCGTACAAAGGGACATAGGGACATAGGGACAGAGAAAGCGACTTTGTTTTATACTATGTAGTGATAATAAATAATAATAATAATTTATTCACACAAAATAATGTTAATTACATTCAGTATAATCATACAACAAATAATAATGTATGTACCTTTGTGCCGAAAAGGTCAGTGGCTCAGCAAAACAAAACTGCTGATTTTCAGACACTACAAGGTTTTGTTTTTCTCACCCTAACTAAATTAACACCATGTAGCCAAATATTGGTGACAATTTCATTTAAGTGTACTTTTCATATGAAAACGAATTCGGATTCGAATAAATTGAACATTCTAAAAGATACAGTAGCCAGCAGCGGCTGGATATGTTGACTAAATTTCAACTAGAACTCCTGTCAGCCACGATTGAGGGACCATCTTTAACTGATTGTAACCTTTGAGTGGCTACTTTTACAAATTAATGGCAGAATTTACAATTGTTTGAAAACCTTTACACAATCAAGAGCTTAAAATTCCTTGTGGTCCCTCAATGGGAACGCAAAGGTTGTCTAGTCCTAGTTGGCCTCAAACGAAAAGTTGCATTTTTAGTGTGGGAATATTCCCGGAAAAATCACATCACTAGTTTTGAACATACCCGCATTGGACCAGCGTTGTCCTTACTTTCGGGTTATGCTCGAGCCCCTCGGTGGGGACATGTATGAGCTGTTGATAAATTGTCTCATTATGCGCAGGATTGGAATCCCCGCGTCATTTCATATTGAAGGTTTCCTTGACGTCATCACGGATCAATTTAACCGTTTAACCGGAGCTTACGCAACGGTCATTTTAAAGACATTTTAATAATACTAAAGTATCGAGTTAAGTAATACCTATGGAAACGATAGGAATGAACGCATTACCTATGTATATAAAATACGTGCAACATAGAATTATATTATTTTTATTGTAACAGACTTCCTAGATTTTCTTCTTATTACCCTTTGAATAAACAAAAAAATATATTTTTTAAATATTTATTCAAAAGTTATGATCGATAAACAAGTCTTGCAAAAACTAAACTGTTTGACTAATAGTTTAGATTCGTAAACTCGTTAATGTTCCAAATTCAAAACAACGGATGTGAAAGAATTCGAAATTCAAAATGAATATCTATGGTTTCTGACTTTCTGTCTGTAAGCAAGCCGAGTTCAAACTTCGAGACCCGTTAGCATTGACATTGACTTTGACCGGCCAAGTGTTCGAAATTCGAAAGCCGATCTCCTCCTTACGCAACATACAGGCTGTTGTTTATAACCGTTCTTTTTTTGAACATTGAAAAAAAAAAGATACCAATCAGATTTTTGGTTTTAACCGATGCACTTGCATGCTAAGATTAATCAAAGAAAAATGGATGTCTGGATCGTTACAAGTCGAAGGAAGTAGTTTTTCCTACTTCTCCGGAAAGGAGGCAATTTATTAAGCTCACAGAGCCCAAACTAAAACCAACTATAGCAGAGTTTTAAGTTCAATTCGGTGATATCTAATATGCAGTTCCAGATTGTTTGCTTGTTCCTGTTACCGAATCCCTTAGTCGCTTTCTACCACACCCAATGGGAACGCAATGACATGCGATAATTCCATTCAAATTCCGAGATCTTAACATAATCAGGATAACAAATTCAAATGTTTTATTGCTCCATATGGTAAAAAGATTTCACAGACATTGAATACTTAAGTATTTGAGTAACACATATGGACCCGGGAGGGCGCAGCAAATTATCAAGACTAGAAGATATTAAAATTAAGCAAATTATAAAGACCAATTCTTAAAATATTCAAAAAAACTCCTGCAGTGTGTAGAAAGACTTATACAACTCGTAATAAAGTCATAATTCAAACTCATAATAAAAAAAAACTACATGCTGTATCAACATCTATAAAAAATGAGAACATCAAAATATGAGTGACTCAGACAGCACCCAAACCGGTTTTAAAAATAGGTACTTTGCAATAAACAGCAATAGATACTTAAGAAATTGTTTTACTTAACTAAAACCTCAACAAGTCTTCTGTTAAAAAATCGACTTAACAAGCTATAATGAATTCGAAATAAAAAGACTCTTATTTCGAACAAAAATAGAAGATACTTTTTTATTTTTAATATTTCTGGCCTGAATTCATGTCTTTTCAGCCGTATTCTGGCAGTCTAAATTTAAAGTTCATTAATTTGCAAAAATAAAATAGATATTTGAAAAAGCGGCCAGTAATAGCAAAACTAACGGCACAAAATAAAACTAGTGCCATAAAAAAATCCTTGAAAATCGGAATTCCCTACATTCGTCATAGGAAGTAAATGGGCCTATGGAATCGTTTGTGGTCTATACAATGACGTTGTTTTCTTTGAAGAATATGATATCCATGGTCCGAGTAATAAATTAATTATTGTGAGTCATTGTTACTATAAAAGGTACTTGGAAGTAATTGAGCGATTAGTTGTAAAATGACAATTGATTATTTTACTGCATACATTTTATGTTGAACTATTAAGTTTTAAATACTTTGAAATTCGTATATTGTCCGTGAAAAAGTGAAATGACGAAAGTGCCATTTCAACCAAAATGGCACTATTTCATAACTTGTATTTTTGTGTTCAGCTACACTCCCTTTATTACCTACAATCAGTTTTTTTGTAAAACAAATCAATGTACAGACACGCAGATTCTTCAGTTTTATTATAGGTAGTATAGAAATGTATGCAATAGAAGAAGAAGAAGATAGACATTTCAGTAGCTAGAAAATTCCACTCTCCTTAGGCCTTTATATCAGCAGTGGACGTATTTTGGCTACCTATGACAATGCTAATGATGATGAAAAAAATGTACATACTCCACCATTTCATTTTCTTTTTGTAAGAATTGGTTAATGCTTAATGTTAATTAACATAACCTCACAAAAAAAATGCACTCTGCATTAATATAACTAACTAAGTAATAAAAAAGAAAACAAAAATCAAAAATAAATTAGTAATCAAAACAGCTAAGTGGCTAAGACGTCATCCCTGTATGAGTTAATCCGGTGTTATTTAAATATTATTAGTAGGTAGCTCTAATTTAAATAATTAAACGATAATTATCTACAGATTATAAAAAAGTGGGTTTTTAGCTAACTTATTTATAAAGCTTCCAAAAGTTCCATTAGTTATATGCAGTATATTAAAAACAATCTAATTAAAAAAAATACATACGCAACTAGAATATAATCATAATAAAAAGTTTATTTATTCAAAAGATTTACAAATTACAGCAAACGACATACATAAAAAAATAAAGAATAAATAGGAAGGTGCCTTAGCTAGTCAGCAAATTTTCAGACACCTCCTTACAACAAAAATAAAATAACAAAAAACATAATAGATACCTAATAAATACACAAAACAATACAATATAAAATAATAAAAACTTAATCTACACGGCACTTCAAGCTATTTTCTTCATTTCCTCTTTCATTTTTACCGGCAACGTCATATAGAAAGTCAAAGACCTATCAAGATTTGAAACAATCTAAAAATCGAACAAAAATACGGCCATTTGGAAACCTACGTCATTCTTATATTCCTAAAGAGTTTTTACTCATATAATTAACACAAACTCTGACGCAGATCAAAGATTGAACTCATAGATCATCGCCATAATCGATATTGCAAGTTTTTATTCGACTATTCAAAAAAAGAACAGCTACATTGACGTCACAATGACTTTCAGATAGTTCTGCACGTGCACACGTTAATTTAAGGAATTGTCTATCAACGTGAATGTGGGTAGATGAATAAAAAAATCGAATTCTAAATTTAAAATAGGGCAAAAAATGTACAGTTTAAGTTCAAAGAGTTCAATGAGTTTTGTATGCTTTTGAATTAAGAATTTATAAATCGTTCAACTTAAGAATAGAAATATTTTATCGAAGTATCGTAAGTAAAAACAAAATATCATGACTTTCTTGTCCTTCTTGACCAATAAAATAAGAAAGAAATCTAAAGGAAACAAAAATAAAATTACACTATTTAGCGTAACGACCAAACGTATTACAATCTCGGAAACATATTTTTAGCAAAGATAAATTACCTTATAATTACATGGTGTTATGGTCATTGTTCAGTAACCGTGAGCAAAATATCTGCCAAATCATTTCAATTATTTAATTATTGGTGTAAAAAGCTCTTTAAAGGTCTCATGTCCGTGGCGGATCTAAATGAGCGTGTCCTCGGGCGCTGCTCGCTATACAAGAGACTGACAAACATTACTGAGCAACACGCAAGGCGTTAGTTCCGACACAGGACAGTAACTAAACTTAGTACATAACTTTAGTTAGATCCTTGTCAATCTATGTGAAGAGAAGTGGGAAGAATTTCTACGGCGTAGACTTTCCGTAGACCACTGCTACGGCGTAGCAATTACGTAACAGGAGCTACGAGATGTAGTATCACCACAGAATACCAAATGTGTCACTTGGTTATGCAGTGCGATTAGGAAATTTAAAAGTTGTGTGTCCGTGACCAACCCGCACTGGGCCAGCGTGGTCGACACTCCGGTGAGCCCCTCGGTGGGGACATATATAAGCTGTTAGCGACTTTACCTAATGAAAAAGGTAAATAAACCAGGGTCATTGCATATAGCTCAAAAATGACGTATTATAAAACATTGTGTGTTTTTTATTAATAAAATGTAATTCCCACAATGAGTAGAAAAAGAACAAGTAACAATATAATAGTCGTATAATATTAAAATATTTTAGCAGAAACGGATCTAAACATAATTGTTTATTATCTTAATGGCACTTTTAAGTTGATACATAATAATTTTTAGAAGCTATGACGACTTCATTGCCCTCTCATTCCTAACTTTTTTTTCTAAACGAGTAATGTTGGGGACTCGATAAATACTAAATCAAATTTGGCTTAAAAGTCTAGCAACCAGGCCAAAAATTACAAATAAAAAGTTAAGGCTAAGTTTTCTTATCTATAAAAATACAAATAAAAAGTTTAGAATAAGGTGCTTGTAAGGTGTAACAGTTGAGCGTGTTCTTCTATGATCCAAGAAAATATCTTCAGCCATCTAAATATTATCAGCTCTTTTCTAGTTGTTGAAACGATCAAGTAACGGTTTTTTGGCGGGGGTTTTTAAATTTCTTTAATGTTATTTTAATTCTTTAGTTTTTGAAGTTGCGAATCGCGCATTAAAATAAAGATATCTAAAAAACTACAACTTAAAATATAATGCATGTACGACGGACTTAAAACAAAATCGGTACAATTCGCTCTTGACTGCATTTTTAAAAGTCTTTCTATCTTATCTCTGATTGGCCGACAAAAACGCCTGACGTCATTGGGGTTCCCACTATTAAAGTTCTGATTTTAAATAATACGGTCAACTATTTAAAGTGTGACGTGTGATGTTGAAATTGACAGCATCTTTATTGCGCACGAAATAAATGTGGTTTTCTTTATGTAATTGTTGGACTTGACTTGCTGTTGATTGTACCGTAAAACTGATAATCATCTAAATAACAAGATGGCCGGCGCAAAAAGTTTAGATTTGATCGAATAACAAATTACTGACAGTGCGGCAGTAAAAAGTTCTATAACAGTGCTGGTAGCGTGGAATTTTCTGCTTGCGAAGCTTGCAAGTTCAAATCCTGCCCTATTTCAACACTTTATTTATGGTCCGTTTCATATAAATCCGGAAAAAAGTTCATTGTCCTCTTTCGTTTCTTGAAAGTTATTAAAAATAGTGTAACGACAAAATAACTGGCAAGGTCACACGCTCACCCCGCCTTCTACTACGGTATGCCAAATTACGTATTTTGCGATAATTTCCTATAGTTTTATCGTATCGTTTGAAAAAAATGTGCGCATTGTATGCAGGCGTCAATGACCTTTTGTCCGGATTAATATGAAACAAACTAGTTCAAGAAACCCTCTCTTACTTGGCAGATGTTGCCATAATCCCAACGTGTTGGTAGTTGGGGATTTTATTTGTTCTTTAAATTGGTAAATGCTGCTGCCCATCATCCCCATTATCTGGTACCCAACAGCAACTGCGATTCCCATCCCGCCTGTTAAGTGTGGGGATTATAGCATCACTTTGTAGACTGTTAATAGCTTGCAGTACTAGTTTACTAATCGAATATAATAATGTTAAGAATAACCAGTTATTTTGAATCTTATACACTAAGAGCTAGCGACCAAATCCTTCATGTGGCTTCAGCTGTATTGAAATTCCGTTGGCTACTTTCCTGAACATCCTTTTCCTATAATCTTCGTGCTGGCAATACAGCTGAAGCCACATGAAGAATTTGGTCGCTAGCTCTCAGTCTATTATATCCTGCTCGATCAATATTAAAAATCAATTTTATCTTTTTTTAGCTATCGAATTTATAGCATTTTAAATACCTAAACAGCCATTAATAGGTGCAAAAAGGTGTATCATAATTATAATTTGGCTGCTGGATGATTTATAACGTACCTATTACCTAGCCCACCTACCTAGATTATAAAATACTACACACACACACACACACACACACACACACACACAAATACAAATCTTTCCTCTTTATAATATTAGTATGACTACATAGGTAACTTATGCATGTTACTCAGGGTGAATGTAGCTTTCTAATGGGGAAAGATTTTTTGTAATTGATTCAGTAGTTTTTGAGTTTATTCATCACAAACATACACACACACACACACACACACACACACAAATACAAATCTTTCCTCTTTATAATATTAGTATGACTACATAGGTAACATAAGCATGTTACTCAGGGTGAATGTAGCTTTCTAATGGTGAACGATTTTTTGTAATTGGTTCAGAAGTTTTTGAGTTTATTCATCACAAACATACACACACACAAACACACACAAATACAAATCTTTCCTCTTTATAATATTAGTATGACTACATCAATATTACAGGCAGTTATACAAGTAAAAAATATTGATTACAATACAAAAAATAAACAAAAACTGACTATTGATGACCAATGTTCAGTTAAATTCACAAAAAACAAGTAAACATACAAAAAATAGGACAACTGACGATGTCCGCAGCAGATTGTGGTAAAAAGACGGTAAATTTTAAGTAAGTAAGTTTTAAGTAATAAAATTACTTCTATTATAACAAAAAAGATTTAGGTTAAAATAAAAAAAAACAAGTAGGAATTTTTATTTTTGAGATTTCAACCTATGTTCCTTGGGGTATGTTGTTCGGTTTTATTAGTACTACAACTACCTATGATGCGGATAAACAACCGGTAAAATTTCACGGTACCTACCTATTATATTGTGTGTAAACAATATTTGAATTAATACTCGTACACCTGCATGAGGAAGATAAATGAATAAAATTGACATTGAACAAGATTTGAAAAAAGAATAAAAGAATGTTCCGTCAGCATGAAGTCGAGGGAAAATGTGGCCAGTCCACATTCAAAATTCAAAAATATTCCGCCAATTATTTTTGGAATACGCATTGACGTCAGCAGGACCCAAAAAAATTAAAAATAGAATTTTGGAGTGCGGTATAAGTTTAAGCTGGACTCGCGTTACTTGCAATTTTAAATTGATGGCGGATCTTTTTATAATGGTCTTCATACGTCAGCCTAAATGGTCTTCAAAAGGTGAAGAACATTGCTCTCGCAAAAAATAAAAAGAGTAAAATTGGATCGTTAAGAAAAGACCTCACTGCATATTGTAACAAAGACTTTTATTATTAATTTGAAAAAAGTAATAATCTTACCAGCATATTATTATGAAAAAGAATAATATTTATGATTAAGTGATAAAATATTGTAAAATTAAAGCTTTTTTTTCTAGTCTAGGTAGGTATATCTTATTGCGACCGGTACGAAATATTTCGGTAATAAACTAATAAAGTATTTCTTTTCTCATTGACGTATAGTTATCTACATACACTAGAATAAATACAAAACAATTAAAACCCCCTCCACAACACTGTTACTTGATCCTTTCAACAACTATTGATATGGCTAAATATATTTTCTTGGATCTTAGCTAAAAACACTTTCGATTGTAACAGCTTGCAAACAAAAACAACTAGATCAAAATCAGCGCATCTTTAGGAGCCGTAGCTCACACAGACAGATAGAAAGACACACACGTCAAACTTATAACATCCCTCTTTTCATTCACGATGTTTTTCAATATCAACGCGCTAGGCCGTGGTCCGAGGCTGCCTCGAGCCGCCCCTAGACGCGTTGGCACATGAATTTTTTGGGGTAGAGTCTTCCGCTCCCCCGCAAGTCCGGTGAAGCTTGATTGGTCGTACTTTTTCGACACAAGCTTAGATAAGTCCAAAAAAAAAACTTATTTATAACAGTAACAAAACAATTATTTTTACAAACATTAGTAAAAGGACTTATATTACAAATTATAGGCCTCATATTAGAAAGTATACGAGTAAGTTAGATAAGCCTATTTTATTTTCCCATATCAATTATCTGCATAGTTATACCCACACTTTTATCACAAAATTGATAAACAGGCTTTACCGATTAATATTTCTTACAAACAATAATTAAACTTGCAAAAAGCGCAATCAACTTTCAATCTGCGCAGTCGGTCTAATTGCCGCCTAAATTTAGCTTCACGTGATTTAAATATAGCTTAACTTTTGTTTTTGTCGGTCAGTTCTGTATCAAGCTCGGCTCAAGTGGAATTTCCCCTGTTCCGATCACTGGGTGTACAAAACTATAGTAGGCTTACTACGCTCGCAAGAAGTTTGAGAAGGTGAACGCGACATAATGACATAACTGCTGTGGCTCTTAAGAAGGTATCAAGCACGAAATAATGTCAAAACTATGTCGCGTCTGACTCTATCTCGGGATACTCGCGCGTTACGTACTGAGCCTTCAGATGTGTGGCTTTGAACATGTTTTATGCATCTATTTATTTCTGTAAGTTTAGGTTACAATCATAGTGTTGTACGCCTGATCGTTTTATTATCATTTCAGACCCAAACGACGTGAAATATTTTTATTAAAATAAGAAATGTTACTTATAGTTACTATTAGCTTATGTTATGTTAATGATATAAGGAAATACTTTTAGAAAGAAAATAAATTTTCCAGAAATATTGCTTTACCAAATAATAATTGGGCTTTGAACATATTCGGACGAGTTCATACAGCCCAAGAGATTCATTGATATTGTAGTACAAATGAAGGTCAATAAAAAATTACTTGTTTATATATTCGTACCGGTTGGGTTCGAGACCATGGGGCCTTGGGGCCCTGAGGCTAGAAGTCTTATCAAGGACCTGTCGGCGCGTCTCATCGAGGTTTCCGGAGACCGCAGAGCAGGCAGCTTTCTCGCGCAAAGGCTGAGCCTTACGATCCAGAGGGGGAATGCTGCCTGCTTGCTAGGAACATTACCACCTCGAGGAGACGCGCTGGACAACATTTTTTATTTGTAGGTAATTTGTTTTTTCTGATGTTGTTGTATATATTGTAAAAATAATCTTCAAAATTATACAAATAAAATTGAAGTAATTTTAAATCACGTGAACCAAATCACATTTTTATAAACAAACAGATTATGGTAGGCTGTTTGGAAATCGGAACACGATTTCATATTTTTACTCCTCAGAAATCTGCTTTATTTTTTTACGAGGGCACGTTTTCATAATTTAATAATGTGCAAAGGGACCTTATGGCGGGTTTTAGTGCGAAGATAATCGTTTTAGATTTAAAGAGCTTATGGGTTGCATATTACAGGGATATGCATAATACAGGGGTATGATGTGAACGTGGTGCTGCTTGGGGGGACTGGTCTACTCTAGTCGATTGCCGGTTGTTTTTTGGTTACATAATTTAGTTTTTCTACTTTGACTGGTTGCCATCCTCTAATTGCATACTTCGTTTGCACTCTTTGTTATATGAATCAAATTGTATAAAATAATAATTTTTGTAAAATAGTTTGAAAAGATGCAACGCCTGTGGAGTTTCTTCCGGCGGGTTCTTCTCCACAGAAGACAGCCAAATTGTGAACCCGCCTCGACTCGACGTCGAAAAATTTTCATTTTCATTCATGCATAACTCAATACCAACTACGTCCCTTTGTACGTAAAACGTCACATATCTTTAGTCTAGTAAGTAGTCAAATCTAATGTTTTTTTTACAATTTTAATTGATGTAAGTATCGAGCGGGGCTTTCCGAGCTCTTACAACGGTTTTTTAGACTTATTTTTTGAATAAAGAATGCGAAGTAATTATTTTTAATGGTCACATTTGCGATGACTGGTAATCAAATAACAGTTTTTTTCATGAAATTCTATTTTGATCGTTTTTGAGCTATATTTAGTTTGTTTTGCAAATGTTAACAGCTCACTATTAAGTCCCCACTGAGTGGATTGAGCCTACCCTTGTAACGAGATGCTTTGCAATCTCATTTCCACATCATATTCCATTTCTTTCTCGTTTAAATTCAAACATTCAATTTTGGAATTCCTTCGTCACTCATACGTCATCCTCGTCCATTTTTCTTCAGTTTTCCCCTTGACTTCCGACCTTGACGGCCGTGTTTCTTAAAATGTGTGTAATTTTGTAAAGTATAAGCTGCTTTATACTGCCGAGCTTATACCTGTTCCTTTTCCATGTAAATAAACCAGTGTTGGTCAGTTCCTCGTGTATTTTACTACTAGTGCCTAAGGAAACCTTCAATCTTCAGCCGCTCCTGTCGACTCGCCAAGATCCTGGTGTGCTGCAGACGAGACAAGCTTACCCTGGGTTAAATAGGTCTTAGTAGACCACGCTGGCCTAGTGCTGGGGCAATCGTAAATCACATGGTCCAAGAAAACAAGGTCTTCCATTAGACCACGTGACTGACACGAGCATTTTGCCTATTCATCGTTGTCGAATGCGTGTTATAGACAAGGATGAACATCGCAAAATGACGTAGGCTCGTGTCAGTCACGTGGTCTATTTGCAAGACCTTGTTTTCTTGGACCATGGTAAATCATAAATACATACGAACAAAAGTCGCGTTTTCTCTAACGGGATGAGCAGCTAATAGTAGAAGAAAACATCTCAAACAACTAACCTCAATCTAGTCTAGGCAGAGCAGGTATTATTGCTGTCAGAGAGCTGATACATACATACATTTATCAATTGATGCATCTATGTGATGAGAATTCGTGTTTGCCTTGTGTCTGTATGTTTATATATGTATGTATATCAGCTGTCTGACACCCATAGTACAGGCTCTGCCTAGTTTGGGGTCAGATGGCCGGGCGTGAGGTGTCCCCACATATTATTATAATTATTATTTTTAGCCTATTTAATCCCACTGATAGGCAAAGGCCTCCCATCTCTAAATTTCCCATTGCGGGGTTCAAACCTTAGACCCTGTGCCTCTATAAGATACGCGGCGAGGCGAGATGTTTAATCTATAAATAAGTGAAGAAACAAGAAGTATGATACTCGACCAAATAAGACTTGGCCTAAAGGTCTTGCTACCACGCCATAAAATAAACAAAAAAAAAGATGTTTTTGACATTTAAAAAGACTTCACACATCATTAAATACGTCATCCTACCTTCATTAGATAATATCTCTAATTCGAAATAATATACCTAATAACATTGCCAATCTATTCACAAGGTTTTTCAAGTAAATGTCTAAGATTCGAGAATTTTCTACATTATACCCGCCACGGCCATTTCGCACAGCATATTGCAATGCAAACGAATGTTTGCTATTATCATATTATAGTCATTGAAAACTTATTAACTGTAAGTACTACGCGCGTACGCAACAATGTTATTGAATATAGAATTTCATCATAGTCGAAAATCATATCGTATGCAATCAAATTCAAATAATTTATCTACGGTTTTAAATTATCTACGGTTGAGTCCTTAGAGTATAAATAGAAAAATTTCGTTGAGTCGTAGAATTGACATAATTATAACAGTGAAGATGAGGTATTTTCCCGTGGTAAAAAGTAACCATCTATGCCCTTTCCTAAGGTCTTAAGGTATATTCTATCTTTGTACCAAGTTTCGTCAAAATCCGTTCAGTGCTGTCGGGAAACTTTCTAACCAACTGCACGTCGAGAATCCGACAAAAGCACTGATAGTGACGGTTAAGTACTACACTGCTATCTAAAAAACGTTAATTCTACAGGAGAGCAAAAAAAAGCTTTTTATTAACTAATTATTTGACATAGAAAAACAGTATAAGTGTACCAAAATAGCATGCATTACATGTTGTAACATATTGTTTTTCTATATCAAATACTATTATTTGAAAAAACCTATGTTCGTTTACTCTCCTGTAACGTTAACGTTTTGTTAACGTTTTGTTTTGTTTTGTTTTGTGTTTGGTACTTAACCGTCGATATGGGATCAAGAATTACTAATTAATCACCAAGATCTGTCAATTTTGACCTCAAACACGTGTTGACGAAGTCAAGACCTTGATTCTTAAATTATTATACGCAATTCATCTAAAAAGGCTTAGCTGTGACCTCTCGGTTTCGCGGAATAGGAAGTGAGTTCGGAAC
This sequence comes from Teleiodes luculella, assembly GCA_948473455.1. Classification (NCBI taxonomy): domain Eukaryota; kingdom Metazoa; phylum Arthropoda; class Insecta; order Lepidoptera; family Gelechiidae; genus Teleiodes; species Teleiodes luculella. Next base: position 3,015,303 of record OX419610.1, on the reverse strand, counting down.
CTGGTGGTTTGTAATTTCGCAACCAAAATAGCCTTAAGGTCACGCCTAAAGATGCTATTATGTGATGGTTATATCGTCAAACGATATGGCAATTCATTGACCATTAAGACCTTTGAGGGATTTTGTAAAATCTGTGTAAGATATGATATTGTAGGTAAAAATTTAATTTTTTAACACGCTTTTATTAGGTCTATCTGTATGTAACTAACTATGTAATGGAATCTAAGTTAATTAATTTAACCATCTTTCAAGGGTCGTAGCGTGATGAAAATTGGAATGTATACGTAATTCCGATAACAACACAATAATTTGACACAAACAAGCTGATCTGATGCTGGAGCCGGAATGTGGATGGTGGAACTCTTCAACGGCTACTAGTAAACCCCCCGAATTTGGGCTCATTTGATTTGTCTATATAAGACCTTTATATTGGCGAGGTGAGGTGACCACTTAACCAGGGTCTGATGAATGATCCCAAAGGTAGATAGTGTTTTTTTTTTGTTTTTACGTGCATGTATAAAAGCGTGTATTTCTATTGTTTTTTAAACTATTAATTTATTTCAATGGTAGCTTAGTAAATAGTAAAATATGGAATGGATATGATTTGACTCAGTCAAAGGTTGTGGGCAAATTTAAACTGAAACGAAAAATAATGTACACTCTCTCTGGCTACGCCCGCGTTGTTTTTTTTACTTTTCCGTGCACTATTTCCAGTAGGGATGATATTATTTTCCCGTGGTAAAAAGTATCTTAGATATTGAACGGGGATATAATGTACCACCATGCAAAATTTAATTTGAATCGGTCCAGCAAACAGACTGTTCTGTTGTCACTGTTCTGTTTCACTTCTTACATCCCCTTGGCTCAGTTTACAGCTTTTTTCTATGTACAGACATTGGACCTCTACAGTTTTACAGTTTTATTATGATATAATACAATTGCAAACTCTCCGATTGAAATATTGAAATATCTATAATATAATTATTTCAAGTCCTCGCGCGAGCAGACGACAGGACAAGAAGGGCAGCCGCAGCTAATGAGATGGTTCATTTTCTGGGGAACCATTACCACATCTACTCTCCAAGTTGGCATTCGCTTTGAATATCCATTAGAAAATGTTAGCATTAGTAGAACTAACCTGGGTTTGGGATCTGTTGAGGAATTTTCAGGTTGGCGAGGGTAATTTATGATTATGATGGATATGGCTTCGATGCCCAAATAGGACGGGTGTATTGGCCAATGATCGCACGCGCACCGGTCGCGCGCAGTTGCCTCATTTCATGCGTTTTTGCGCAGATAATTCGAATTTAGAACAATGGGTAGGAGTAATCGCGGAAATGGCAAACTTCGCTAATAATTTAGGCATATTATTACGGAAATCGATGATTCATACAATTGGACATTTAATTGGCATGACATGAGTTTTTTTTTTTATTATTTTGTCAAAAATTGTGTGTTTTGTATGTTCTGTGTTATCTGTGTGTGTTAGTCAATAAAGTGTTTATCAATCAATTTATTTATTTATGCTTATGTGTATTTATATTGTATTATTAATATATATCTTGTTGTTAGGTATTTAAGTAGCAGTTTAGGTATTTTGTATTATTTTATTTAAAGTTATGTTTTTATTTATAGCATTTTATCTTTAGAACCTTCTTTAGGTGCACTTCTTGTCTATCTCTCAAAATTATTCTTCTTTTTTCTCACGAGCGTATAGGTTAGCTGGAAGAGATCTCTTTGTAGAGATAAGCTCGCCTTTGCAATTAAGTTTATAAGAAATTTTTGTATTGTTTATGTGCAATAAAGTATATTATATCAATCAATCAAAATTTGTACTATTTGTGTTCGAAATTCAAAAGGGGATTTTAAAAGTGAACAGATTATTCATATTTAATTTTAACGGCTAATCATGGACAGTTTGGTCCTTAGTAATTACTAGCTGTCCACCATGCAAAATTTCATTTAAATCGGTCCAACGGTTCCAGAGATTAGCGTGTACAAACAGACTGATAAACGGATTTTTTTTCCAAACTTGTACTCGTACTGTTGTCTTCAGCTACACTCCCTTTATCACCTACAATCAGTTTTTTGTTAAACAAATCAATGTACAGACACGCCGATTTATAAATTTTTTATTGTATAGAAGATAGAAATTAGCTTTGACGTCGAAAATGAGATTGTAAAATCTTACTTCGAATAAAAAAAATGTTGATATGATTTTTGCCCGCGTCCTATCAAAAGTATTTCTGATGATTATTTATCAAAAAGATGAAGTAATACGCATTTGAAATAATTGTGGCAAGTTACTAACGAATGTTTATAATAAACAAAGTCGTAAACCATTGTGTCTTACATTTTGACCTGAAACATCGTATTCGGGGCAGCCTTGGGTGCGTGATCTTGGACCAATTAGCTGTTGTGTAAATAGTTTTATTATCACTGGTTTGATAACGATGCTTGCTTATCGTATGGGTTTCGAGGCTAACCTACCTCACAAACCCTTGTTACGCCCGCCGCTCGTCTAGGTCCTGTACGAGCCTGCGGGGTAACTACGTGTTGGTAATAGATGAAGATGTTAGAAGATGATGCACAAATAAAAGAAGGGACTAGAGTCACATAAATTATATTCGCCACCGTGACAACACACTTTAATTACACATACTTTCAGGAGTTCATACTTTATTTTACATTTTGGAGGAAGGCCACGTAGTTCGTGGCCAGGAGTAAGACTAGGAATGAATAATAAAAAATGGATGATTGACGGATGATTTTGAATGAATTCCAAAATTAAATATATTTGAATTTAGACGGAAATGGTAAATGAGATGAGAAATGAAGTAGAAAACGTGGCAACGAGGTAGCACGCAATGCACCTCGTTACACCCTGGTGTCGGAATTATATAACCGCCTTAGGCTTCTGACATGGCTCCTATAACGACTACATCCGCAGATAGTAGCCGGGACCAACGGCTTTACGTGCCTTTCAAAGCACGGAATTATCTTGCTTTTCGGATAATCTGGTGATTCAGCCTGCAATGTCTTAACCAAATTGAGGAAAGTCTCACAAAGTGATATTTGTTCGACCACTCCCCACCGGGATTCGAACAGGCGAGCTTTTGTTTGACCACTCGACCACAGAGGCTGTTTAACGATGATGTTCATTTTGTCTTTGAACAAATGCATGATGCTTCAAAGTGATACCTTTAATAATATCGCCTTCAGGGTCCCGATCGCACTAGGACGTTCCCACTTTTAGATCGGAAACATTAGAATTTTTGTGTTTAGTAATTCTGAATATGCATATCGCGCTACAGTCTGGAAAAAAAGTCGTGAAACGGAACTAATCTTACTTTCCAGAAATCTTCTATGTCCCTTTGTATGCTTAAATCTTTAAAACTGCGCATCGGATTTTGATGCGGTTTTTTTTTAATAGATAGAGTAATTCAAGAGGAAGATTAATATGTATAAAACATGTATAATATACTTAAGAAAAACCCACAATAACCATTTTCCCGTGCGGAGCCGGGGCGGGTCGCTAGTAAAATTATAAAACTGCAACACCGTAAAGGAAGGGACGCCGCTATTAAATTGACGACTTTTTGAAATCACCACAGAAGAAAATAATAGTGATAACCCGACGTCACTGAAACGATACCAAACTACGAGTAGGATCGTAGATTTGACAGCCCGGTTCTGATAATCTTTTCGTTCCCTCAATCGTTCATCAACGTTGAGTGGCTAGATAGCTAGTACGCTACAGAAAGTTTAGTTCTAGAACAATAGGTACTTACTATTAAAAGTTAGACTATATTATCTCGTGATCACCTCTTATGTAATAATATACCATAGTGAGGTTCATACACCCGTGAACAATAACAGGTAAAATAATAGGTAAATAACAGCTACAACAATGAATTAGTTGCTTCAAAGAATGCCAATTATGGTGTTGTTTAATAATTGCACAGTAATTTTAGCCATTTCCTGCTTCTTATTTATCTGCATCTAACTTATATTAATACCAGGTCCTACATAATAGGATAGATAGAGACACTTCCGCGATTCGTAATATTTTAAATAATTATCGGAGATCGGAACGTCCCGTGAATGGTTAGTTTAAATATAGGCTAGGAACCACGCCACTAAAGTTCATTCATGACAGTTTTCACTGAATAAAAAAAGTATTGTACACAAGTATTTTTATTTGCAAGAATAAATAATCGTTTATAACCTTTAAATTGCACTATTAATTTACTATTAATTTGAACTAACTATTATTTTTTTTTTATGCTTAAATATTTTAAATTTCGTAAACAAATATAAAAGAATAAAGGAGTCTAAAACCCAGTATGAATGTGATCTAGATCTCAACATGAACTCGGTTGCCCTGAACTTGGGGTCGCCCGCTCTTTAGCATCGTTACGCGCATGCGCTAACTATATATATAACTATACATGATCGATGGCCGACCACTGACCGGTGTCCGCTGCCGAGCGGTAGAAAGTCGCCTTTTCTTATGGAAGGTTCGGGTTCGGATCTTAGTTGGGCTAAACACAAAATAAATTGACTTACTTAATTGCTTAATACAAAGAGACAGAAGGAGGGGAGGTCTTATTATTTATGTAACAATTTCTTCCAGACACACTTCGAATAATTCAAAATAAAAATAATTACTGACGAGAATCATCTAATCTTATCTTATATTTTCCTAATTTACCAATCTGAATTACCTGATTATCTGAAAATTAAATTATCATAATACCATACTTTGGAAAACATTTTAAAAATAAAATTGAGTAGAAAATACATTGCTAAGCTGTGTTGCTTGCTTAGAAACAATCCGAAATTGCCAGATACATAAAAATAAAAATACTGGATTAATATAATCGAGGAAGCTATCTATAGGCACTACATAAAATATGTTTATTTCGGAAATGTTTATGCAGGATTTAAAATAAAAAGCCTACGACAAAAATACGTCGATGTCAACAATATCGATAGAGCTAAATTAACATATTATACTAATTCTTTTTTAGTCTAACCGGTACGGTTCAAGGATGTAACAGGTAACACACAAACCTGTTATTTTGTCACAGTTCCGGGTCAGTATCCACTCGTAATTAAAAAAAACTAGGTTTATAAATACAACTTTTTGAAAATAGAACTTTTTGTTGTGTCTATAAAATATATTATTATTATAATTGAAAATGGCACAAAAAATAGAAAAATATCGGTGAAAACGCAGGATTAAAGTCTTAAAAAAAGATTTAAGATTAGCGTCTTTTACATAACATCCTTAAGAAAAATCTTGGTTCTCATCATCAGTAAATCAACGTGAGAAAACCTGCACACACCTGCGAAGTAATTCAAAGGTTGAGTGTGAAGTTGATCAACCCGCACTGGGCCAGCGTGGTCGACTAATAGTCAGTTGCAGAAAGGTTTATTAAAGTTAAAGCTTCTTTAAATATATTGCTGACTCTTTCTTTGTCAACAAGATAAAAAGAGTCAGCAATAGATGTAAAGAAGCTTTAATTTTAATGGATCTTTCTGCAACTGACGGTAAGGCTATAAGATAGGCTCGATTTCCTCGGTGGGGACATATTATCATGAGCTCTTAACGAGGTAACTGTCTTAATTTAGGTTAAGTATCTGTCACTAATTCAAATTATCATTTGTCTATCTACCTATCTCTTTTATTAATCAAGCAAATGAAAAGGATAGATAGAGGAGGATAGATAGCTTGATTACAAAATTAATTATTGAAAACTACCAGGAATTTAATTAATATTGAGTTGTGGTCGAGCGAGTTAATGAATATAAGTATTAAAAATATAATTAATGTATCTACTTATTGCAAACTAGGAAACTAGTCAATTATTTATCTACGTATAAAAGTAAAAATTGTAGTTAAAATATGCCATCGATATATAATAAGTGTATCGTTAAACTACTTTTTCCCGTGAGGATGAGGGATTTTCCCGCGGTTATTCTAATTTAAAAGCTATATGATTGTAAAGATTCATTAAAATCCATTCAGTAGGTTTTGCGTGAAAGAATAACAAACATCCATCCATCCACACATTTACACAAAGTGATATTTTCTGGACCCCAGCCCCACCGGGAATCGAACCCACAATCTCCGCAATAAGAAACGAATGATTTACCACGTCAAGAAGCTTAGCCGCAGGTTAATAGCCATTACATAAACTGTATTTAAACATGATACAAGCAAATGTTCTTGACCATGAATTAGCTAACTTGCAGTTGTTTGTTATATAACGGAAAATAACAGTGCAGTTAGAAATGTAACAAGATTGTACTGCGATAGCGTAGGAGTCTAATGCTACCTTTTAGGGTAGATGTTAAGATAAAGTTAATTGATATAGATGTCACCTTGCGGAAGTTAATTATACTAGCCCCGTAGCCTAGTTGGTAGTGCATCTGCCTTCAAAGCACAAGGTCGCAGATTCGAATCCCGCCCGGGCAAACCGCCTGTGAGTTCAAAAATTTTGGCTGTGTGGAGAAGAACTCGCGCGAAGGTACTTCACATACGTTGTATGAATTAAATAGAGTAGCTATCCGCCCGTTAACAGTTTTTCCCGAGGGAATGAGAAATTTTCCTGAGGTAAAAGGTAGCCTTTGTCCTTTCCCAAAGTCTATTTTATCTTTGTACCAAGTTTCATTAAAATCGGCTCAAGGTTTCGGAGCATATTCAAAGCAAACAAACTATCAAATCTTTTCATCTCTATATAATATTGGTGTAGACTGTAGAGTAACCAACAATAGGTTACTTTTCACCTCAGAAACATAGGCGGAGCTATTTTAAGCTTTAATAATATCCCGTATAAAGAACATAATCGACTGTGCAAAGTCAGATAGAAGGTTGCATTTAAATGGTTGTATTAATTAGCAATATGTGGCTATTTATTTGATCCAGATTCCTTGTATAGCTCTTCTTAGAGGGCACTTGAGTTAGTACATGGTAAAACATTGTAATTTGTATAACCATGTACTAGTATGTATTGTATAGAATTGTACTAACTATTATTGATGATTATTTGACGATATTAAATAAATAAATAATGTGGGGACATCTCACACACGGCCATTTGACACCAAACTAGGCAGAGCCTGTACTATGGGTTTCATCAGGCAGTTGATATAAATTTATTTATATTTTGTTCAGTCTTACTCTCTCTCTGGCCCTAAAGAAAAAAAACGAATGCTTTAAAAATGAAAAAAAAAAAAAAAATAATATGAATATTCTTTCTTTCTTTCTTTCTTTCTTTCTTTAAAAACTATAGTTATTTTTTTAGTTCAAAAAACACTATGTTAAATAATATTGCTATTAATGATGAAGATTAATATTTAAATTAAGCAGCCTAACTAGTTTTTATGACACAAACAATAATAAATCATTTATTAAAAAAACACATGTGTCGGCGAATGAAGATGTAACTTTTTGGCGCGATTCGTCATAATATTATTTATAGCATATTTCCGAATAGCACATAACACTTTTTTGCATTATGATTATTATGTAATCACAATGAGTTTCCGAATCAATGTATTTTTTGTGTAAAATTATGTTTGCTTTTGTATTCAAGTTTATATGTAGGTAGTTCGCATAAATGTCCCAAAATTTGTATGATGTCATTTTATAACATAGTCAAATTAAAAGCATTTATATGTATACATACATATATATAAGAGCGTCGGTGGCCAAGTGGCTAGGCCCGTTGACTTCCGTTCCGAAGTTCGATGGTTCAAACCTCGGCACGTACCAATGTGTTTTCGATTTTCGAATTTATATGTACGTTTATTCGACGCTCTTACGGTGAAGGAAAACATCGTGAGGAAACCTGCACACACCTGCGAAGAAATTCAAAGGTTGTGTGTGAAGTTGACCAACCCGCACTGGGTCAGCGTGGTCGACTAAGGCCTATTCACCCTGGTATCAGAGTAGGCTCGAGCCCCTCGGTGGGGACATATATGAGCTGTTAACGATATACACACCATTTGTATTTGTATAGTAATTTGATAAACTTCAAATTAGTTACTCTAAAACCGTAAATTTTAACTGGTTGTTTATCCGCAACATATGTGTATATAGGTAGTACTCCTAAAACTGAACAACTTTCCCTAAGGAACATAGATTCAAATGTTAAAATTTAACTTTTCATAAAAAAGAGGCCGGTCACGTGGTTGAAGTTTCACTATCATCATCACTACATAGTATAAAATAAAGTCGCTTTCTCTGTCCCTATGTCCCTCCCTTTGTACGCTTAAATCTTTAAAACTACGCAACGAATTTTGATGCGGTTTTTTTTAATAAATAGAGTGATTCAAGAGGAAGGTTTATATGTATAATACATGCATAATATACTGAAGGATAACCCACAATAACCATTTTTCCGTGTGGAGCCGGGGCGGGTCGCTAGTAAGTCATAAGTTGAAAATTATTTTTATGATTTAAACCTATGTCCCTTAGGGAAAGTTGTTCAGATTTTCATAAACTACCAATATGTTGCGGATCAACAGCCAGTTTAATTTCACTGTGTATTATAATCACACTTATTTATAAGATTTTTCCTTTAGCTTTCGCATAAACTGCTAAACATGTTTCGATACCATTTTCTAGGTATATCAATTAACTGTAGTTAAAATTACGACGTAGTTATCTTAAAAATAATTGTAACTTTAAAATTATCAACAGAACTGTAACCAGCCGGAAACAAAATTAGCCAATCAACATCCAAAAATATCAGTTCTATAACACACTAGCTATCCGCCGCGGCTCCGCCCGCGTTAACAGTTTTTCCTGTGAGAATAAAACATTTTCCCGCGGTAAACGGGAGCCTATGTTACTCAGGGTGAATGTAGCTTTCTAATGGTGAAAGAATTTTTTAAATCGGTTGGGTAGTTTTTGAGTTTATTCATTACAAAAATACAAAATGTATAGTAATATAGTATGAATAGTATTATACCATAACAACAATGTCTAATTTACTAAAATAGATATCTCCTAAATATATTTTAATTTGTTTGCAAGATGATTAATACCAATACCACAGAATATACGATTCCAAAACCGCTGTATTGTATTTTAATTGTAGCATAAAAAAAGAACAATAGAGCAAGGCATATTTTTTTCCGGCTCCACAATCAATATGTATTTTTTATTACTACCTATAATTCGAATTCACAACAACAACTTTAGTATGCAAAAACTTATACTCGTGTTAATATTACTATTTTGTAAACAATCGCGCTATTTTCCTGTAAGGATGAGCAGGTTTTTAATAAGTAGTTCTATTTTGCACACCTGCTAGTGTTGCCGCTCGATAGGCCTATCGATTTTATAGATGATTTTGGCATTTTACTATCGATTGTAAAACTATCGATTTTGTGGCAACACTAACACCCGCCATTTCTTTCTTCTAACCGCCTGCTACTCATGCTCTAGAAGAGGTTGCCTAAAAGAAATCGCTTAGAGTGATAAGCCCGCCAATTGCCCTCGTCTTATGTATTTAGTACCTAATTGTAAGGAATTCTTCAATGGTGTTAATGTTGTATGTTATTTCTAACGTTTTGTTTGTTTGTTTGTTTCAGGTTTGTTCGTGTTTTTGATGCTGGGTTTCATAGCCATAGCGTCTGGATGCGTCATCATGTTCCTACACCCCTACGACTTCTTCTTCAAAATCGTAAGGAACCATTTTTATCTATAACTAGCGACCCGCCCCGGCTCCGCACGGGAAAATGGTTATTTTGGGTTATCCTTAAGCATATTATGCATGTATTATACATATAAACCTTCCTCTTGAAGCACTCTATCTATTAAAAAAACGCATCAAAATCCGTTGTGTAGCTTTAAAGATTTAAGCATACATAGGGACATAGGGACATAGGGACAGCAAAAGCGACTTTGTTTTATACTATGTAGTGATAATGAAGCGAAGCGGAAAATGAAAATCATTGAGCTTGGGCAGGGACTTCCTTGGCTATCCAGGCCATACACAAGCACTACCAATTGTACCACCAAGTCTCCGTACAAGCTTAACGAAATTATTTAACGCTTCTTATTAACTAAGTGCTTTTCATTTTTCGCTTCGATTTATAGATAGTACGCTAACAGACGACATCTGTTGAAAAATTTATAAACTAGGAACCATTTTATTAAGTATAACAACAGTATAACAGCAGCTCGGTGTCCCCACCGAGGGGCTTGAGCTTACCCGGAAGTCAGGGTGAATAGGCCTTAGTCGTTGGCCCAGTGCGGGTTGGTCAACTTCACACACAACCTTTCAATTATTTCGCAGGTGTGTGTAGGTTTTCACGACGTTTTCCTTCGCTGTAAGAGCGTCGAATAAACGTACATATGAATTTGAAAATCGGAAACACATTAGCTTGAACCCGCGAACTTCCGAATGGAAGTCAACGGCCCAAGCCACTTGGCCGCCGACGCCCGCTTATTTCTGTTACATAAGATTATCTAATTTTAGTCTAAAATATGCTTACCCTTGATCTACTGAAGCCAAATGAACCAAAACTAAGTCAAAACTAAGAAAACTACTAAAATTGCACATAATTACTTGAGGTATTATATAACTACTGTATTATCTGTTAATAACTAACTATTTACTTTAAAATTGTAAGTTCTGTATCTGGAATTCTCGAAAATTAAAATGTACAATTAGCAAAATATTTGCTTCAGTAAATTGATTTCATTTAAATAACAAGGTATGTGGTACTAGTTTTGATTTTTTAATAAATTATAGATAGATAGATAGATAGATAAAACGTTTATTTATGAGCACAGTACATAGAAATGCCTTAATATAGGTCATATTAACTAATTGATTAAAAACAACATTAGCACTTATGCCTACCACTTATACAAACAAACAAATGTTACGTACCGCACCCATAGAAAAGGTCCTAAGCTCAGCATTATGCTGTGAACCACCCGAAAATAGTACACAGCGCTTATACTTATGTCGGCCATTTGATGGCCCCGTAAACTCGTTGGTAGTGCGTCTGCCTTCGAAGCACAGGGTCTTGGTTCGAATCCCGCCCAATACAAACATTCGTGTGATGATCTCTTGTGTTTGCCTTGTGTCTGGATGTGGTATATTTATATTATATGTATATGTTACGGCTAAAACCCGAAGTGCGGCTACACCTAGTTTTAGCCGGTTAGAACTAGGTGTAGCCACTTACTCTTGGTTAAACCTAGTACGAGCCGATTGTTTTCGGGTAAAACTAGGTCTATCCTTCATCATGCCGGCTACAACTAGGTCCGGCCATTACCTGTTGGATAAAACTAGGTCTATCCGATATCATTCCGGCTAGAACTAGGTCCTAGCAAACAATTTGACAATAAGCCTAGAAAGCAATTTGACATATATATCAGCTGTCTGAAATCCATAGGATGCGATATCAGTTGTTCACATAACTGGCAGGTTAGCGCAATGCGTGCGCTGCTGTGGAGAACAACCCGCCGAAGAAACTCCACAGGATCGCATCTTTGTTCTTTCCCCCTTTTTTATAAACTTTACTATTTAGTAAACTTTTTTATTTTCTAATTGCATATTTCGTTTGCACTCTTTGTTATATTAATCAAATTGTATAAAATAATAATATTGTAAAAATATTTTGAAAAGATGCAACACCTGTGGAGTTACTTCCAGCGAGTTCTTCTCCACAGAAGACAGCCAAATTGTGAACCCGCCTCGACGTCAAAAGTGATTTGTAAAATCTTACTTCGAACAAACGCTTTTTGAATTTTGTTTTTTCTTTATTTATTTTTTCCAACAATATTGCTTCTATAGCCTACTATAGCTTTTCATTCTCTTTGTTTCAGAAAGCACAGTTGTCAGAGGGTGGCGAGATCTTCGAGATGTGGCGCAAACCTGAGGTGGACCTTTACTGCAGAGTGTTCCTCTTCAACATCACCAATGCTGAGGAGTATATGGCCGGCACTGCTGACAAGTTGAATCTTCAGGAAGTCGGCCCTTACGTTTACAAGTCAGTATTAGTAGTTAATTAAGGACTGGAAATGACTTCTTCACATTTTAAAATTGTTATTTTAAACGACTTAAATTTATTGTTTGTAATTTTTTAAATGTATCTTAAACAATGACATTTGCATGCGAACATATAAGTTGGCAAAACATTTATGTACTAATAAAACACATCTACCACCATTTTTATACAATGTTTTACGCAAATAAAGATTATTTCATTTCATTAAAAAAAAAGAAAAAATAATTTCATTTATTCAAATACCGTTATAAAGAGAAACATCAGTTAAAAATAAAAAATATTATAATTCGTCTTTATCGGTGCAAAATATGTAGGTACATATTAAAACTCGCCTGACGTTACGGACGTTCCGGGTTCATATCCCGGTGGGGATCCGTTGAACAAATATCACTTTGTGAAACTTTCCCCAGTTTGGTTAGGACTTAGGACATTGCAGGCTGAATCATCTGATTGTCCGAAAAGAAACATGATTCCGTGCTTTGAAAGGCACGTAAAGCCGTTGGTCCCAGCTACTATCTACAGATGTAGTCGTTATAGGAGCCATGTCGGAAGCCTAAGGCGGCTCAACATTTCCAACACCAGGGTTTGTGAGGTAGGTTAACTTCGAAACCCACTCGATAAACAAGCAGTGGCCTAAAGATCATTGTCCACTGTTGGACAAAGTTCTCCCCTTAAGATCTTTACCACAGAATACCAAATAGTAGTCCCTATCTCTACAACGAATGGTTCTGCTTAGCGCGCATCCAGCGGCTTCCCACGACCCTCCCCAGATCGTCGGTCTACCTTGTGAGGCTAAGCTTTCCGGAACGCAACTGCTATAAAATAATTTATATCAAAATTATTAAAAATCAAAATGGCGGATTTTAGGCGCCAAATCGTATAGATTTGGTGTTGTCATTTGCGGAAACATTTTAGTTCCTCTCTAATTAATTTCTACACTTAATGGCCAAGCTATATGCTGTAAATTATCGAGTAGGCTATCAAAATAAGGAAATAGAATTACCCAATCGTGTGGTCGGTCAGTTATCGATATAACAATTCACAATGGAATATACGATCACAATATTATCTAAACCATATTTTTCCCCAGGGAAAGCCTGGAGCACAAGATAACGGGTTTCAACGAGAACAATACGATGTCCGTGGTGCCTAAACACCCCCTCACGTGGGTTCCCGAACTGTCTGAAGGTCGCTCGGAGGATGATATCCTGTACCTACCACACATCGCTCTGCTGGTAAGTTCGTTAACAGCTCATATACGTCCCCACCGAGGGGCTCAAGCCTACCCTGATACCAGGGTGAATAGGCCTTAGTCGACCACGCTGGCCCAGTGCGGGTTGGTCAACTTCACACACAATCTTTGAATTTCTTCGCAGGTGTGTGCAGGTTTCCTCACGATGATTTCCTTCACCGTAAGAGCGTCGAATAACCGTACATATGAATTCGAAAATCGAAAACACATTGGTGCGTGCCGAGGTTTGAACTCGCGAACTTCGGAATGGAAGTCAACGGGCCTAGCCACTTGGCCACCGACGCTCCTAACTGGTAAGTAATTTAACCCTTTATAATAATAATAATGCATGCCATCTCACATTTTACAATAAATGGTATTAAACGGGCCTCTACATTTTGGCTTTGGCCCCATGCACGCCTTCCAAAGGACCGGGTCTCTATAGACCCGTGATCTTAAAGTGTACCAACATAATAATAATACAACAACTTTATTCACCAATAAATACAATAATAAACTTAGTTAATTAAACAACAACGATTAAATTGGTACTATTGGCAAAAAGGATAGATTCTCAGAACAAACGCTGATTTTCAGAATCCTCCTGAAACGTCTTATTGGACTATGCTCTAAGCTCTACGCAGTATAGGACTTAATTTTTGACATTATATATCAGACAATAACAATAGCTATAAAATAAATGGATAGGTACCCACTTTGATGGTCACACAATAACGGTCACACTAGGGGACTACCCAATTAAATTTAATTTTTGTTTGCTTGCTTTACAAAATGCATTTGTTTTTGTCTTTATGTTGACGGTATATGGTTAAAATTAAGGCAATATAGTGGCCACTGTTTCTTAGGTTTAATAAATTGACGACCCCGTAGCCTAGTTGGTAGTTCTTTCTTTCTTTTTTTTTCAAGTCTTTTTGTTTACTTTCTTCAAGTCAATCGTACCTAATGAAATTAAAATGCCGCGTAAATACTACGTCCTAAAACTTTGTTAAATACACATACGACAGACAAAATATTTGCGAGAAGACGCCTTACGCCGATATAGATCTCTTCCAAACAACCTTGTTGTAACATGGAATAATAATTTGAAATGGAGAAGTGCTTTACAACAGAATTCTATTTTATTTGTTCTAAATTGGAATTCAATTGGTCTATGAATTGATGACGTCATGTCACACGCCCTTCGTTGCGCGTGCGTTTGTCGTAACTGCCTAAGGAAAACCGACAGACAGGTAAAAGGCGTAAAGATCATTTCTAGTGAGCCTATATAGTGTCTAGAATGTCCTAGAAAGCAATTTGAATCTAATCGGCCTAGAATGCCGTTTTAGCTAAATGGAACAACATCTTATTTCCCAGTGCAGTTGATTGCAGTTTTTGACGAAAATATTGTTGGACAGAAGACGACTTTGTTGAATAACTATTCATTTAGTTTTGACGAAACGCAATGTTGACGAGAAACGCCCATGTGCTTTAAAGATTTTGTCAATAACATGACTTTTTCGAAAAACGACTTTGACCAACGTATACTAAACTAACTCGATATAAGCATGATACCTATTTATGTTTGAAATAAAGGAAAATAAGAGTATGCCTAAAAATATAAAAACGTGATAAGTGTGTACACAAGATATAAATATTGAAAAAATAATAATAAAGTGTTAATAAATGTATAGTTTACTAGTTTCAATCAAGTTTATATTTATAAAGATTTTTGTCTTATCACACATATCTACGTTATAATGTGATAAAATATGCTTTATACAAACCTTTTTTATTTTAAATCTCTAACCTCTACAGCTCAAAAAAATTAACGTGTAGAATTTTGTAACTTTTTCTATTTATACTCTAAGTTTGTAACATTCACTTAAACAATATAGAATTATTTTAGTTTTTCCAGAATACTTATTCTATTTCTTTTTTGTGAGGTTACGGCCCTTGGATATATAACTTTTAAACAGAAGCCCGAATTCGATAAAATGGGTCAATCGTTTCCTATTTATGTTATTTTGATTCTTATAATTGTTGGTGAGTCGTAAAACGGTAATTTGATAATAAGCTAGTTAATTTAAAGGGCAGAAGATTTTTATGACTGTAATAAATGACTGATCGGCTTCTATCTATTGAGGAATATAAATATATTTTACGAGCTTTACATAGTACATGGTCCATTAATTTATTGTTATCTTATTAAATTTAAATTAAACTAGTTTAAATCAGATTTGAAATGTACAGTAGGCAACACTTGCGGCTGGACATGTTGACCTTGAGAGCGCCTGAAGCTGTATAATACTAGCTTTTCGCCCCGCAGCTCCGCCCACGTTAACCGTTTTTCACGTGGGAATGAGGTATTTTCCCGCAGTAAAAAGTAGCCTATGTCACTCTCCATCCTTTCAACTAACTCCATGCCGAAAATCAAGTCGATTGGTTGCTTAGTTAGGGCGTGAAGGGAGGACAAACACACAAACACACTTTCGCATTTATAATATTAGTATAGAGTATGGATATGGATAACCTTTTTGTCGCCCACTAAGACCTATTCACCCTGATATCAGGGTAGACTCGAGCTCTTCTGTGGAGATGGAGACATACACCCTGAAATTTAAATGGTTGTTTATCCGCAACATAGTGGTAGTACTCATGAAACTGAACAACTTTTCCTAAGGAACATAGGCTGAAATCTCGAAAATAATTCTTCTTCTTCTGTCGTGTCGATGGCTAGTTTTAAATTTTTGTTGCCCAATATCCTGCCACCCTGATTGCTCTTTCTGAGGCCTCCATGAGCTCTTCCGGCGTGCAAGACTCATAGACCGTCGTCCGAGAAGCGTTTTTCGTACCTATCGTACTTTCGTGGCAGACTTTAATATTCATATGTGAACTTGTTTGGTGTCTCTAGATATCGAAGTCTGCCGAGCCAAATAGGAAGCGTTTGGGAGTTATGTCACTTTGAAAAGTGCTCCAGATGACGAAAAATTACCTATCTTACTTTTGAAAAATTCTTTCTTAGGATCGTTCGTAGCATCATTATGAACAGCCTAGACAAATTTCCAGACCATTTACAGGAAGCGTTTGGAAAATCAGCCGGCTTTTGTGGGTGGGATTTTTACCAAGAAAATACCTATCTTACTTTTTGACGAAACTACATTCAGGTGATGGGGAGGCTCTCATACAATAATAAAAGTCAAGTCTGCCGCAGATATTAGGAAGCGTTTGCAGAATCAGCCGCTTTGAATGTGCCAAAGACTGAAGACGCTTACTACTGAAAACGATAATATTATAGTTTATTTTCGTAATATTGACCTGTGAGTTGAATTTTAACCTGTTAGAAGACTGTCTGAATCGAAAATAAAATCAATAAAATACGGATGTATGCATAAATAAAATTATAAAATATTTTTTCATACAAATATTTTTATTTCATTGTCACGTCTACTATCGTCTCTCTTATCAATACCTATAATTATTACAAAATAACAAATATATATTTTTTAAGTACAAGTAACGCTTATCAATCGCTTTAAAAAAACGATATCCTTTAGTTTTTGTATTCTGTGGTTATATCTCTCTTAAACTTACTCGAATAAAAACAAAATCGATAAAAACAAACAATCTACCTAAATAAAATAGATTTTCGTAGGATGTTACCTACCTAAATATCTACTTTACATAATATAAACAAGTTGCTTGTTATTAAACCAACTTCAAAGGTAAGTCAAAAAATAGCTGCCGAGTATCAACAGAGATATATCTTGGTATATTATAATCTGAACATTGCTAAGCCTGCCTTGCAAATTTATTCAACTGAATCACATGCTTATGACAATCGCACTCTACCTACACCTTTGTAAGGTGGACTATAAGCTGCGTATCGATTTTGCGCTGCAAACCATCGCACTTTGGCTTTTCTTCGGTGCCCAAGGCGGCACTAAGTTTAAATCCGGCCCTGTACAGGTCTAGAAACACCAAACCTCATTACACACAAATGTTGGGTCTGAAGATGTCCCAGAGATCACAGAAGCGGAAATACAATTCGCCTTGAGCAAAATGAACAATGGTAAAGCCCCTGGTGAAGACGGTGTCATAGTAGATATGGTTGAATTAGGTGTAGTTTCGGTCATACAGCTTCTTAAAGAATTCTCCAATATATGCCTAAAAGAAGGTAGAATAGGTATTCTACCTTCTTGAAAATGGTTAAAAAATGGGAAAGTGCTACTGTCATTCTATTATTTAAGAAGGGAAACAAATCAGATCTCTCGACCCATCAGTCTGCTATCTACAAACTATTCACAAAAATAGTTACGAACCGTCTTACGATAAAGCTGGATTTCTACCAACCAGTCGAACAAGCAGGCTTCAGAAGCGGATGTAACACTATGGACCACTTTATAGCCATGAAAATTATCATCGAAAAGGTTACAGAATATCAAATGAATCTGTGGCTTGCATTCATTGACTATAAGAAAGCCTTTGATAGTATTGAGGCCTGGGCGGTTATTCAGCCTCTGGAGAATGCTAGAATAGACTACCGTTACAATCAATATTTACCACAACGCAAGCTTACAAGTAAACCTCCCACCAGAAACAGACTCAATAAAGATCTAGAGAGGAGTTAGACAGATTGATACCCTGTCTCCAAAATTATTCACGTTGGTTTTGGAGGACATCGTTAAAAAGTTACATTGGGAAGAATACATTTTACATTCCAGGAAAAAGGCTGAATAATCTAAGGTTCGCGGGCGACATTGTGTTATTCTCGGATAACCCACGAGACTTCCAGGAACTGAGCGATACTTCAAATCGGTTTGGATTAGAGATGAACTTGGATAAAACCAAAATTTTGACGATCTGCCCTAACACCTTGGACATCAAAGTCAACCAAACTGTCATAGAAAGGGTTCAGATTTGTATACGTGATCTTGGTCAAGAGATCGTGATGGCAAAAAAAAAACCAGACCAATGAATTCAATCAGCGCATTGGATTAGCGTACCTAGCCTTCTACAAAGTCGAGTTCACCCTAAATATGAACATCACGGCCGAACAGAAAGCTCGCATACATGACCAGTGCATACTATCTGTACTTACATACGGTGCCGAGACCTAGGTTTTCACTAAAAAGATTATCTCCAAACTCAGAGTGGCACAAAGAGCAATAGAATGCAAAATGGTAGGAGTGACACTGAGAGACTGTGAGAGAAACGAATGGTTTAGGGAACAGAGCAAAGTCACTGACGTTACCATGTGTATTGCGAAGTTGAAATGGCAATGAGCTGGCCACGTCGCTAGAAAACATAACTCGTGGGGAAGAATTCTGTTGGAATGTACACCGTATGGCGAAAAATTGCACTCGTGGAAGACCGCAGATGCGTTGGGTCGACGACATTAAGCGAACAGCTGGCAAAAAGTGGATTGAGCCAGCACAAGACCGACAAAGTTGGCATAGACTTAAGGAGGCCTATACCCATGTGGTTGAAAAGGCTAAGAAGAAGAAGAGTATTTTATTGAATATTGTATTGTATTGTATAGACTTCTTTTCTGCTCTCGGGACGATTTTTAAAGAGTGGCCTGACATATTACTTGACAGAAACAAACGCGTTATCTACTGGGTCAGTTAAGGACTTCTCTGCTGGTAAGCACTACAATCGGTGCAAGAGACTACATCCGATTTTAACAGCTGTATTTGCAAAGATGCATATTGAAACAGAATTTTTCAATATTCATCAGCTTGTCCTGGTACATAACCATCAATCGCGCGTAATTCGGATGATTTGTGACAAAAAAATCATCATTGGGAGACAACAAATAAATAAATAAATCTATGTCCCACATATCCCAACTGTTTTTTGGCAATATCTATATGACATAAAAAATTTAGCAGCATACCATGCTTACCGTAATGAGTCTTGTCGCTATACCTATGCGTCATATTTCTAAAGCAAATTCCCGAAATCATCAGGAGGAGGAATGCTAAGATAATTGTTTTCTGTCAGGATACTTTCTAAGAAGTACTTATCAATGTCATATTTACATAAACCTTCTTGTTGAAATATTTCAATAATGCATCTTTTCAAATACTGCTGTTAAAATCGGATGTGATCTCTTGCACCGATTATAGTGCTTACCAGCCGAGAAGCCATTAACTGACCCATTAGATTAGATAGCGCATTTTTTTCTGTCAAGTAATAAGTCAGGCCACTGTCTGTAAAAATCGTCCCGAGAGCAGAAAAGAAGGCCATAAACAAATAAAACCGACCAAAATTAATAAAGATATTGTCATATATTTGTAAAATTAATAAAGATATGACAATATCTTTATTAATTTTGGTCGGTTTTATTTGTTTATGGCCTTCTTTTCTGCTTAAAGATATTGTCATTGAATGAATTTGCAAGGCAGGCTTGGCAATGTTCAGATTATAATATACCAAGATATTATTATATCTCTCTTGACACTCGGCCGTTATTTTTTGACTTATCTTTAAAGTTGGTTTAATAGTAGGTACAAGCAACTAGGTAGTTTATATTATGTAAAGTAGATAAGATATTTAGGTAGGTAACATCCTGCGAGAATCTATTTTGTTTAGGTAGATTGTTTGTTTTTATCGATTTTGTTTTTATTCGAGTAAAAGAGAGATATAACCACAGAATACAAAAACTAAAGGATATCGTTTTTTTAAAGCGATTGATAAGCGTTACTTGTACTTAAAAAATATATATTTGTTATTTTGTAATAATTATAGGTATTGATAAGAGAGACGATAGTAGACGTGACAATGAAATAAAAATATTTGTATGAAAAAATATTTTATAATTTTATTTATGCATACATCCGTATTTTATTGATTTTATTTTCGATTCAGACAGTCTTCTAACAGGTTAAAATTCAACTCACAGGTCAATATTACGAAAATAAACTATAATATTATCGTTTTCAGTAGTAAGCGTCTTCAGTCTTTGGCACATTCAAAGCGGCTGATTCTGCAAACGCTTCCTAATATCTGCGGCAGACTTGACTTTTATTATTGTATGAGAGCCTCCCCATCACCTGAATGTAGTTTCGTCAAAAAGTAAGATAGGTATTTTCTTGGTAAAAATCCCACCCACAAAAGCCGGCTGATTTTCCAAACGCTTCCTGTAAATGGTCTGGAAATTTGTCTAGGCTGTTCATAATGATGCTAGGAACGATCCTAAGAAAGAATTTTTCAAAAGTAAGATAGGTAATTTTTCGTCATCTGGAGCACTTTTCAAAGTGACATAACTCCCAAACGCTTCCTATTTGGCTCGGCAGACTTCGATATCTAGAGACACCAAACAAGTTCACATATGAATATTAAAGTCTGCCACGAAAGTACGATAGGTACGAAAAACGCTTCTCGGACGACGGTCTATCAGGGCATGCAGGACATGACAATAGGTGGGTCATGGTTTGCGGCGACAGGCCGCACTCGCACCGGAGATCCATCCCATCAGAAAGACCCCACCTAAACCGATTTTGTTTGCTTCGGCCAACCTGGGTTCGAAGCCTGTTTAGTGACTTCCAAAGGGACCTTGGAAGTTCCGAACCAGGGGGGAGAGTTTCCGAGAGTGGAACAAACGGGAAAGGCAGCGAGCTCCGCGCCCGCCAGATGTCGCGTCTAAATTGGGATGCCTCACCTTCGATCGGAGCTACGCACTTGAAGAAGCTCTTGCGGCTTTTTAACCTTTGCGGCACAGGGGAATAACCGTACATTGGGTGCCTTTGGTCCGTTTCCATCCTAGCTCTCTCAATAGCACTCGCCGCGCTTCTACGCACATCCGGAGGAGCTATGCCAGCAAGCGGATGCAGCATTTGAACCGGGGAAGAAGAAGAAGAAGAAGATGAGTACTACCACTATGTTGTGGATAAACAACCAGACACGGCGTATACGACAATGCAATTCCGTTGACAGGACGATGTTTATTAAAATTTATAGTCATTGTTATAGGTACTTTATAACACGAATGGTATGGAATTAAATCGATATCCACTCATTAGACTATTATATGATTATATACAAATGGTCACGTTGTACTAGCCGATGTATGTTTATATAACGATGAACTATATACGAGAGAAACATATCTTAGTTTACGAAATATGAATTTTTCTGCCTAGCATCTTTACCCACGATGTTTTTTTTTTAAGACGTCATTTACACCCTTTATCTTTCATTGTAATAATGTACCTAGTAGTAGTTATAGAAATTCTGTGTAAATCATGTTCCTTAGTTATTTATTTATTTACCTCTAACATTTTAAGGCCTATGAATGTTTTATTCGCGCTAAAATATTAAAATATTTGACCTATAGGATTTTACCACCAGTTTATTCACTGGAATTAGAGTTTTATGTTTATATTATACTCATAAATATAAACTCATAAATAACATTACTATCATATCTAAAGTAATTAGTTTAGATGAAACTGAAGTACAGTAGGCAGCACATGCGGCTGGGCTTGACCTTAAGAGCCCGTATTCCGTAGAAATAGGGGTGAATTTCGAAAGAATTTTTGAAATCGGTTCAGTAGTTTCGGAGGCTATTCGATGCAAACAAACAACCAAACTTCTCCTCTTTATAATATAGGTACTATAGATAACGTCGTGCGAAGCACAGGGTCGTGGTTGAATCCCGCCCAGGGCAAACATTCGTGTGATGAGCACTTGTGTTTGCCTTGTGTCTGGATGTTGTATATTTATATATGTATGTATATCAGCTGTCTGACACCCATAGTACAGGCTCTGCCTAGTTTGGGGTCAGATGGCCGTGTGTGAGATGTCCAACATATTATTTATTTATTTATTTATAGTATTAGAAATGTTGATTGTTTCAGTACTTAAGTAGCGATTTGTAGTTTCTAAGAAGACATCTATTTGGCTCATAATATTAACTCAAGTGCAGAATAGATAAGTATTAAAACCTTTGGGATGTTTCATAACTTGCTGACTTTAAGTTGAATGAATCTTCGAGAACATTATATACACTTGCAAACTAACCGCAAGTAGGAAAAGCGTACAAACGCGGGGAATGGCGGGGATTGACTATTGACACAGGCGGCGAAAAACGCTTTAACCCTTTAATTCACTGAGCTAAAGGGTCAAGAAACATTATGAGTCTAGTTTTACTTTGGTATCTGCCTTTTCAAATTGATCTAATTTTAATATTTACTGTGTGTACTATAAAAAATAATAGAAAAAGCTTTAATGAAAGATATCTTCCTTTTTTTTCTTTTTTAAACCAACGAAAATCAAAGACAAGACAAAGACAAAGATATTTATTTGCGTAAATACATGTAAGTATATGGGTCATTATCAATTAAGGTGTGAGCGAAATGAAAAAAAAAAACATCAAATATATTCAAAATTTGACATTTATTAATATCAGTTATCAAAAAATTGCCTTAGTAACATATCAATTGAGGTCAACCTTAAACTTTTTTAAAAAAGACCACCAAAAAGACAATGACCACCAAAAAGACACAAGAAATTAATTATAGATAATTACAATATATTGTAATAAATAGAATCAATTAACTTTATAATATATTGTTCATTCCCCATTTTAAAAACAATAAGCTTCGTTAAATTATCGATAACTCATATATAACCATAACTATGGCTACCGAACGCCATAGACATTACTTTTTGGTTACCACATGTCTCTTTCGGTTACCACTGTCTTTTCGGTTACTTCAATTTGACCACCAAACAGACGACCACCGAATGGATATTTTGCATAAAAATCTTGCGGAAATGCACAATTTAGAAGTTATGTGAGATAATACCTTATTTTCAAATAAAAAACACTAAAATTTACTTTGTAGTAAGTTCAAAAGTACAATTGATTATATATTTACCTTTCTTTTTCCGTAACAGGAAAGACCTAACCACCTTTGACAAAAAAATATTTTTATGCGAATCAACGAAAATAAATCCTCTTTCTCTCAAGCTGCAAGGACAAAATTATAGTTGGGTGCGTTTAAAATAATACGCTTGAAGAAAAAAAATCTTATTGATGCGTTCAAGTAAAATAAATTACGATTTGTGCCAATTATTTTGTACCACCGGAAAGACGTTAATATTTTGAACATTTGATATTGGTTTATAAAATAAAAAGGATCTAAGTTATTTTTGTTTCATTAGCTGGAGAGTAGAATTGAGGATAGTTTAAACCGTTTTGTCTTAAATAAATTAAAGTGGCAATTGATTTTGGTATGTGTTTAAGTTTATAAACATACAAAGGTGGAATTTGAACAGACCACCGAAACGGACTTTTGGAATGAAAAATGCTTTAAAAAGTAGAAATTAATGTTTTTCTTCCACAAGAACTTGTCCAAATTAAAAGTTTAACTCATGTATTATACTCTTATTGGGTTCAAACAGTTTTATTCCGTTTTTACAACATGTTATGAAGTTTGAACAGATTTTTGATGCGTTTTGATAATGACCCATATACAAGGATATTTCGTTTGTATAATTTCAGTTTCAATGTATTAATACCGAACGCAGTCGGTGTGCAAATATTTAAGTAAAAGTGACTAATTTTTTTTTATCATAGTATGCACATACTCAGATCCTTCTTTGAATTCTATGTATTCTTTAACACTATAGAAACAGTTTGTTAAAAGCCATTCGGATAGTTGAGTTTTGAAAGAGTTGTAACAGGTCAAACGATCAACAAACGATATTTTCATAATAAAGTTAAAAGTCCCTTTTCCAGGAGTTACCTTTTGAGAAACACGAATCTAGAGAATTATTTAACTGTATCTTTCTGTTACAAGACTCACCATTTGCGTAGTAAACTTAATAAATAAATAAAAAATAGAAAAAGTGCTCTGCAAATAGCCCTTTTCTTTCCGTCTGAAGAGCGATTACTTCGCGGCTTGCAAAGCTTGCCAGAGTTACAACCGCGGCGCTAACCGCTATCACAGCCGCCGGTGTAAATAGCCTGTTATCTGTGAAGCAATGTGCCGTGTTATTTTGCAAGATCCTCGCCTAGTTGGATGTCCGGAGTAGGTTTTGCTTCTAGAATGTCGCGGTCGTTAAGTCGTTATACTATATATACCAATAGAATCTTAAAATAGCATTTCAATGTGTTTGGCGTATTGACATAATAAGTGCTCAAATTGAAAATGGAACCGATACTTTCGGCTTTGTGTGCCTTCCGAAGCACGGAATCATTTTTTGGACAATCAGGAGATTCAGCCTTTAATACCCTAACTTAACCACTTTGGGGAAAGTCTTACAATCACAATATTGCTCCACCGGGATTCAAACCCGGAACCTCTATAATTTGAGGCGAAGCTTATTGTCAATCGGCCTTGGGGGTTGTTAACATCACTACATAGTATAAAATAAAGTCGCTTTCTCTGTCCCTATGTCCCTTTGTATGCTTAAATCTTTAAAACTACGCAACGGATTTTGATGCGGTTTTTTTTAATAGATAGAGTGATTCAAGAGGAAGGTTTATATGTATTATACATGCATAATATACTTAAGGATAACCCACAATAACCATTTTCCCGTGCGGAGCCGGGGCGGGTCGCTAGTTATATCTATATGGCTTTGTAAATAAATATTTGTCATAAATACTTTTGTATACCTTCTTTTTGTAGATATTCGAGATAATTATTGAAGGTAGAAAATAAAATAAAAATCTGTCTAGTAACCAGTAAGTAACCCGTTCAGGAACCAATTAGCTATTAAACACTAGGCAATAAACATTTAAACAGTCATAAAATTACTTAAGTATTTGTTTTATTACGTACTTACTTTTAAGTAATAAAAGTATTTTCGGCGCATGCAATATGCGACAGTTAATTGTATTGCTTTTTTAAAGAAAATTCCGTTTTTATTTTTATTTACAGCAACACCTTCAAAAAAAACTTTCAATGTTCTACCCCTTACTATTTAGGCTCCAGCATCAGATCAGCTTGTTTGTGTCAAATTATTGTGTTGTTATCGGAATTACGTATACATTATCATCATTAACAGCTCATACATGTCCCCACCGAGGGGCTCGAGCCTACCCTGAAACCAGGGTGAATAGGCCTTAGTCGACCACGCTGGCCCAATGCGGGTTGGTCAACTTCACACACAACCCTTGAATTACTTCGCAGGTGTGTGCAGGTTTCCTCACGATGTTTTCCTTCACCGTAATTACGTATACATTCCAAATTTCATTACGCTATGACCCTTGGAAGATAGTAAAATTAGTTACCTTAGATTCCATTACATACTTAGTTACATACAAGTGGACCTAATATAAAGCGTGTAAAAATATTAAGGGAACTTATATTTATTTCTTTAACTAGCTTCCACTTAAGCAAACAAACAAGATATTTTTCTATTATACTCTAAGCAAACAAACATTAGAGGGGCTCGGTCCTTAAACTTAAATTTAGTACGGAATATCAAAACCGGTACAGCAAAAGTATAGTTCAATCTCGTGACGGCCATTTTAGATAAATGCTAATAGTATTTTAATAGAATCGATAGCCAAAGGTCAATACTTTTATGTAAACAAGTTTGGCGAATAAAAAACTTGTAAGTTTGCGGTTCAAATACGTCAAATAGATGTTTTAAGACGGCCCCGTAGTGTAGTTGGTAGCAAGGCATAGGGTCGCGGGTTCGAATCCCGTAAAGAGCAAAATTTTGTGTCATGAGTACTTGTGTTTGCCTTGTGACTGGATGTTGTATATTTATATATGTATGTATATCAGCTGTCCACCCGCTCTGCCTAGTTTGGAGTCGGCTGTAACTTACAGAGACCGTTGAAATAAGGCAACACATTCTTAACTACACTGACAAAGTATTATCACCCATTAGTTCGTTATTTTCTGCCCCTTTGTAGCGATAGATGGCGCTTAACGGCGCCTCGGGGGGGTCACCTTATTCGTCTGCTTACTGTACATTCATGTTAACATTTTGATTCAACACAAAAGCGCAACATATATCAATATGTTTGCATTTTTATTAAGTATTTGATAAATTATTATAACACACACAAAAAAAACCCTCAGACTAATTTCACATTTACTTACTTGGGCTGGTTCGAACCATCGACCCTGAAACCTTTCTTTGTCGGCAAATACGAATAAGTCGGTTTTCGCTTGAACAAAGCTTTTTAGCTTCTTATAACATGACGGCATTAAGTGTTTTTAAGAAACCTAAAAAGAGTAAAAATTAAAGAGCATTAACACTGTGGTGTCGTCTCTTTTTCACGATTAATTAATAATAATAATAATAATAATACGTGGGACATCTCACACACGGCTACCTGACCCCAAACTAGGCAGAGCCTGTACTATGGGTGCCAGACAGCTGATATACATACATATATAAATATACAACATCCAGACACAAGGCAAACGCAAGTGCTCATCACACGAATGTTTGCCCTGGGCGGGATTCGAACCCGCGACCCTGTGCTCAGTAGGCAGACGTACTACCAACTAGGCTACGGGGCTGTCAATTTAGTTGGAAAGGGACGACAGTACAGTCTTGCCACTTATTAATTTCTGCTCTTTTTGGTTAGACTGTATGTATGATGAATAAAAAATAAATAAATTTGAATTTTAAATAATTTGAATCATTACATAATGTATTACTATAATATTGAATATCTATTAATAAAATACCTACTTGAAACAAATATTTTAGTTGGCATAACTAAGACCGGTAGAGTTGGTCAATATTAGCACATAGTTAAACAGACAATCATGTTGGTTACTTAACACTTAGTAAGTCATTGTTAGGGTAAGCACTGTTGGTTAAGTGCCTACATACATAAAGTCACGCTCCTTTCCTTAACAGGGTGAGCAGATTTTAGTAAGCTTACAGGAAGCCCAAACTAAAACCACCATTAGAAAAGTGTTTGTATTAAGATATAATACACCAATCTTTGTGTTCCGTAGTGCATATAGTGACAGGAAGGCAACCTGTCAAAAAAAAAACTATATATACGAGAATAAAATATTATGCTAAGTTCACACGCACGCGTTCAACTCCACATTCAACGTGCACATTCACATTCACGAGCGTGTAAACGGTACGCCCGAGCCCGTGAACGCGCCTGTTATGGTGCGTTCAGACGCACGCGGGCAAAGCGACATTCAACAGGCGCGTGCACGGGCACAAGCATGTGAATGGGCTGCCTGTGCCCGCGCCCGCGCCCGAGCCCGCGCCTGTGGCCGATCGGGCCGACTGTCGGTTTTTTGACAAAGATCAAAGGAAAATGTGCCTGCGCCCGTGTGCCTGTTTACACGCGCGAGGTCGCGTCAGTATCGCATGCGACTTCGTGGCGAACGGACCTTATGTAATTTATTTCGTTCGACCACAATAATTTGAAAATGACCGACTGGACCAACGAACAAAATTTATTATTTTTAGAATTATATCAGGGAATTATATAGAATTATATCGCCTATCATTTTTTTTTTTAAATAAAAATACATCATGGCTAGAGCAATAGCCCCACACACAAGATCTACGTCCGCGTCGTCCGGCATCTTTGCACTGACTAGCAGGCCCGCGCGCGTGTGAACAGTCTGCTTGGCCCGCGGAAGAGCACGGGCGGCTTGCCGGGCTGCACGCCGGGCTGAATGCCAGGCCGCCCGGCGCGCGTCTGAACGCACCATGAACGTGAATGTCGCGAACCGGGCTCGCCATTCTGGCACTGACTGACACGACGGCGTGCGTGTGAACAGCTTGAACGTCCGCCGGCCCGGGACGGGCTGCATGCCGCGCAGCCCGCCAGGCAGCCCGCCAGGCAGCCCGCCAGGCAGCCCGCCGGGCTGCACGGCACGCATGTGACCGTAGCATTATGTATACTTTAAAAGATACTTTATCACAAAGTATGTACACGAAAAAACACAAATTACAAAAATACAACTGTACAAAAGGTGGCCTGATTGTTAAAGTAGCCATTTCCACCAGTCAATTTTGGGTACAATATTTGTAAAGTGCAAGTGTGTTTGTTACTCTGTTGTTGATTTTCGTATTTATTGTTTTGGATTTGATAATGAAAAAAACTGCGAGACAGTTAAATACATAAAGATACAAATTTAAACCATAGAATACATTTTGCAGTAAACTAAATAGTAAAATGTATTATAAGATAAAATTATTTTGAATTCATCTAAAACTAAATGCTACAAAGTCTCAATACCTAAGTTCCAGCCACGTCAGCCCTAAGCCAAGCCTAATATTTTGAATTCATCTAAAACTAAATGCTACAAAGTCTCAATACCTAAGTTCCAGCCACGTCAGCCCTAAGCCAAGCCTAAGGTCATGGCTGAATACCTACGCTTTATGCTAAATCAGCTAGCCTTTGATTGAATCAAAACAAATGAGCGACACGTGATATTAGTATAAACAATCGTTTTATTTAGAGCTATCTGTATGTCGTATCGTAACTCATATTATCATATCATTATAGTAATAATTACAATAAACACATGCAGTTTTATTGAATAAGTGGTAAATTACAATTTAAACATAATAAAAACAAAGTAACTTCATTAAAATTTTATGTCGAACATTATTTTTAAAATCTTACTTCGAATTAAAACTTTTAGATATAGATTTTTTTAATTTAATTCAAATAAATCTTTAAATCTTTCAATGATATTTTTTACAGACTTTAAGACTATGAGGTTAAAAATAAAATAATAATAGTCTGGCTTAAGTTGCAGCAATTTAATATGGCTATTAATATTCCTTATTAAGATAAGTAGTCATGTTTAGATAAGTAATAACATCACATACTCGCATAAATATGTGTAGACATTGTTGTTAATTAAAATCGTCCCATCTTAGCCAATTTCTTATAGGTAAACCTCATCGATAAAAATATATTTTAAAAATCGGTTTATATTATTCGAGGAGATATCTTATAACATACAGAAAAAAAACATACGTGACGAACTGAGAAACTTCTCCTATTTTTAAGTCGGTTAAAATGGGATGTTAGCTAGTTTAGTTTACATAATTAATATAATAATACATAATACTAGATATATTTTCTTCCATATTTATTACGTTTGGTTGGTAATTGCAAAGTATAAAAAATCCAACCCACATTTACTATTTATGTTTTAAAATCAATCATATTTTCACATAATATTAATAATTGGTTGCCTGGTAGAAATTGCTACCTTAGCAATAAGGCCGCCTATTTGTACACTTTTACTGTTGTATACTGAATTTCTTATTATTACTGGTGTGCAATAAAGTATATTCTATTCTATTCTATTCTATTCTAATATTTTACCCCAAGCCCCAAATTAACTGCTACTTCCGTGAAACAAATTTTGAAACCTGTCTTCCCAAAAGGGCCTATATTTTAATCTTCGATTTGACCTTGTTCTTGAAATTTGGACCTTAAATCACTCTAAATAAGGGAAGGTTCAGAATGTGTAGCGAGGTCACGCCCATGGACAATAAAGAGTATAAAATACAAAACAGTAGTTTGACCAATTAAAAGCAATTGAATATCCAGATACATTCGTGTATGGCGTTTTACGGTTCTTTGAGTAAAATTGGCGAAATCCTTTAGTTAATATGGACAATATGTAATTGTTATTTATTTAGCTACGTCTAACAGCGGTATTTTTCTTTCTTATCTATCAAATTATACTAATAAAAAAGAAATACTCAGTTAATTTATATGATCAACTTTCCCAAATAAGAAATTTTAGAAATTCCTAAACTTGATTTCGTATGGGAGTGTCGTAATTTTTTCGTTTCCGATAATATTTGAGTTTGGTTTTAGTTTAATACGAAATATGACATAGTATAATAATGTCCACTTATTAAAATGCCTACACTCGATTTTACCAATGTAGAAAATCGGCAAGGTATAATTTGGTTTTCATTTGTGAATGTCACATAAATGTATGCATTATTACCATTTTGCAATCAAACTATTACTTTAGACTAGGCTACTTTTTACCACGGGAAAAACTGTTAACGCAGGCGGAGCCACGGAGCGGAAAGCTAGTAGAAAACCAAAAGGCCTAATAGAAATAGAAATTGCTACTTTATCGCGTTTTGCACACTTTTATTATTTTAAATTTCACTCTTTTCTTGTATTTTTGTTTACAATGAGGTCTATTCTATTCAAAACATCCTGTATGGTTTTTTAAACAATTAGAAGAGCACAGAATTACTTATCTAGATTGCTTGCGGAAGGGTAGTTTTAAAAAACAAACTCAGACGAGAGGTAATTAAGTCTACGGAACCAGATTGGGACAGCCGCAATTTTATCACAAAAAATAAACTCAGACAATATTCTAGATTTTAATGTGTAGTTCAATGACGTCAATAGCCTTCCCTTCACCACTTCCTGAATACGGCTTCTTGGAAAAGGATTTTTTTCTTCTATTTATAATACAAGTTTGTATGGAAAATTACTCTTGTTTACTCTAGACTGTATATGGAGACGATGGGAGTGGTATTGTTGTTATACAGGGTATAAGTAACGACTAAGCAAATGCTGAAAGGACATGCTAAGTCAACGGTTTTTAGTATTCCGTGGTTGAGTGGTTAAAAGCTCGCCTGATGTTGCAGAGGTTCCGGGTTCGAATCCCGGTGGGGAACTTGTAGAAAAAATATCACTTTGTGAGACTTTCCCCAGTTTGGTTAAGACATTGCAGGCTGAATCACCAGTTTGCCCGAAAAGAAAGATGATTCCGTGCTTCGGAAGGCACGCAAAGCCTTTGGTCCCGGTAATGATATACGGATGTAGTCGTTACATGAGCCATGTCAGAAGCCTTAAGGCGGCTCAATGACACCAGGGTTTGTGAGGAAGGTTAACCTTTCGAGGTTAGTGAGGATAACCCACACGAAAAGCAAGCAAGCAAGCATTTATCCCAAAGAAAGCTTTTTCTGAAACGTAATAACACTAAATTGAAAAATTTAATAACCCCCGACATGAAATCGTTATTTGATCCTTTCAACAACTAGAAAAGAGCTGATAATCTTCAAATGGCTGAAGATATTTTCTTGGATCATAGCTAAGAACACTCTCGATTGTGACACCTTGCAAACAAAAAAAACTAGATCAAAATCGACGCATCCGTTTAGGAGCTACGATGCCACAGACAGACAGACAGACAGACAGACAGACAGACAGACAGACAGACACACACGTCAAACTTATAACACTCCTCTTTTTCGTCGGGGGTTAAAAAAAAGTTGTTTGAGCTATATTTTGCAGCCCGTACTTCTTTTAATGTCTAAGTTAAAGTTGTATTTAAGTTTAAGTCGCACGTTTAGAAATTAAAGATGCGTATTGTCATCCAAAAGGTTTCGTCATCATCTATCTTCTTCTTTCATTTCATCCATCGCATCTATCGTAAATAACTAGGTGTGCCTTATAATACAGGTTCAACCTAGCTCAGGCTCCAGTCTCGAACAATTATTACAATTTCACCAATTTCTGTAAAACTTTATTATGAAGAATTAAATGATTTTCATTATTATTATTATCTTTCCCACCATTATTGCTCCAAAGAAGTTTTTATTTCGTATCAGGTGTCCCAATACTTTTTCTCCTATACTAAATTGATTACGTTTACAAGATCAAATGTAGGTCGCCGCATCAGAGTGAATAGTTATATTATACAGTTTGTAGTTTGTAACGTCTTCACCATACAAATTGCCAGAATATTGTATGTATGTGAGCGCTGAGCATGTCCTTTAAATATTTGCTGGTTCGTCACTAACATATATATTTTCAAATAATATAGTAAAGTAATATTCCTGCTTACACATATTATATGTATAGTTACAAAATTTTGAGCAATACTTATCTAACACAATATTAGTTGTTATTAGACTAAGAACAGCTCTAAACTCTTCAATACTTCTTAGTTTCTGAGTGACCCCATTGAGATTCGAACCCGGAACCGTCGAAAGCAGATCACTTTACCACTCGACCGTGGACGCTTCACTTATTCGTACTTCCTATTGTTGACGTTAAGTTTGACCCTATAAATCTAGATATACATCTCATATAAACACTGTGCTTGATTTACTTAAAGATAAAGGTTTTTTAAAAGTTTTGGGGAAAAAATAAAACAGTCATGCTTTATAAAATGAAAAATTGAGACTGCTATTTCCGTCTCTGTAAAGTCACGACATAGCCCGAAGAATCGCTAAACTTAAGTGGCAATGGGCTGGGCACATTGCGCGTAGAACCGACGGCCGTTGAGATAGAAAGGTTCTTGAATGGCGGCCGCGCGCTGGAATACGTAGTGTGGGCAGGCCCCCCACGAGGTGAACCGGCGATCTGGTGAGGGTCGCGGGAAGCCGCTGGATGCGGGCAGCGCGGTTCGATCGTTGTGGAGATCCTTGGGGGAGACCTTTGTCCAGCAATGGACGTCTACAGGCTGAGATGACAATGATGAATGATGATTTTTTTATAAAAAGATTTTTTTTTTTCGATATAGATTGTTATTTAGCCTACTTAAAAAAAATAGGAAGTTCTCAATTTAATCGTAGAATTTGTCACATATCGTTTGTTTGCTAATCCATTTATGATCAAACTCGCTATCCGCCTCGGCTCCGCCCGCGTTAACCGTTTTTCCCGTCGGAATAAGGGATGTTCCGGCGGTAAAAGGTAGCCTGTGTTACTTACAAAACTTTATTCTATCTTTGTACGAAGTTTAAAAAATCGGTTTAGTAGTTTCGGAGCCTAAATTATTAGAAATATTTTAGGTAATTTTATTACATCTTGGCTGTGGTGACCTTGATTAAATTTGGGTTACACTATTAAGCAAGGAACCCTAACTTAACGGTGAAAGTATTTATGAAATTGGTTTGAAAACTAATCGAATCGCATAGGCTATGCAAACAAACAAACAATCAAACTAATAATAATATATAATAAAAAAAAATGGACAGGACCCGTGTCTATTACAAAAAATCTGTTGCGTCGTCTGTAATAACGACATTGTACTAGTAATTATTTGCTTTATACTATTATTGTTTCCAATTAAAATACCAAAGTTTATTAAAATCTTCCACATACGAGTATTTTCTGCAGAATTAAACTGTCATATATTTTTGTCATCACCATAAAATATTATAAAAGAATAGTCAATAATTTCTTTACAAATTACTTGAATTATTAAAATTGTTCATACTCTCCATATTAATGAAAAAATTGGCAGTTAGGTTCTTCGAGGGACTATCGACCGGCAACACTAAATTAGTAAACCACAAAAGTTCTACGGTGCAGTATGAAGATGCGCGCGCACATACAAACTGGTAGTAATCTGACAGCTGAAATAATTGACGCAATAAAAAGATCATCTGCACATTTTAAGTATCTCGTTGGCCTTTTCACAGCCTTAAATTAAACTTAACAGACATATTTTTAAATAGATATTTTTTAAAGATTATTTTCTTGATATTCAAGGAAATCGTTTAAACCTGCTGTGAAATGCATAATAATGCATAGTACTGCACGAGTTGTATGACATCCTCAATGTATTGTATACTAGCGACCTGCCCCGGCTCCGCACGGGAAAATGGTTATTGTGGGTTATCGTTAAGTATATTATGCAAGTATTATACATATGAACCTTCCTCTTGAATCACTCTATGTATTGAAAAAAAAACGCATCAAAATCCGTTGCGTAGTTTTAAAGATTTAAGCATACATAGGGACATAGGGACAGAGAAAGCGACTTTTTTTTATACTATGTAGTGATAGTGATTCATTCGGCTCATATAAATATCCATTCAGTGGCTTAAGCCTACCCTGAGGTAGGATGGACAGACTCAAACTCAAATTATTTTATCCATTACTAGATTTCCGCCACGCTCCGCCCGCGTTAACAAATTTTCCCGTGGGAAAGAGGCATTTTCCCACGGTAAAAGGTAGCCTATGTTACTCAGGGTGAATGTAGCTTTCTAATGGAGAAAAATGTTTTGAAATCGGTCCAGTAGTTTTCGAGTTTATTCTTTACAAACATACACACAAAAATACAAATCTTTCCTCTTTTATTAGTATGTTATGATATGATGAGTAACATGATAGGCTTCCCAGAACACTTAATGACCATATAAGAAGTTTAAAAAGCTTTGCTACAACTTTGTGATAGGATTAGACCAAGCATAGATTCGTTAAAAAGCATGGACAGTTGACCACTTTGATCTTTGCATCGTTCTTATGTCCGTTGAATAAAAAGAAAAAGAGGTTAGTTTACTCTGTATAAGTTGACCGTAACTTCCAAAACAAAGGCCTAGATTTATATCTCCAAGCCTAAGTTATTTGGTTGTTTATTTTTATAATAACTTTACTTAACAAATTCAGATTTATTTTTAAAATTGAATAATTTTAAAATTGTTTTATTCCTTCTTTTAAAAATTAAAAGATTAATATAAAAGACATCAACGCGCGTTCTTTATCACTTTAAAAATAATTTTAATTTTTTTGAATCGATGATATTATAAATCTCCCTGACACAGGTTCTGCCTAGTTTGGGTTCAGATGGCCGTGTGTGAGATGTCCCCACATATTTATTACTTATTTTTTAATTATTATCATTGATTCAATTTTTTCTTCTATTTTTTATTTATTCTACAAATACGCCTTCGTCTACGCAGTATTCTCCGTATTATTAAACTAATTTCGAAATACAACCTTTGTTATGTAAATGAGTAATTTAAATTAAATCTTTACGTCAGAGATCGACCTAACGTACGTCATATTAAATAGATTAACTATAACTACATAATTACTATTCATAGGAGTCCATTATGTGTATTTTGATCGATATTATCATGAACGAATATTGTACATATCTACTATTACTATATTTATGTATAAATCCTTGACCTCTCCCTTTAATAAATAACTAAATATATCAAGCAAACAACGAAAGTTGAAAATCATACTAATGATATAAAGAGGAAAGATTTGTATTTTGTGTGTGTGTGTATGTTTGTAATTAATAAACTCAAAAACTACTGAACCGATTTCAAAAATTCATTCGCCATTAGAAAGCTACATTCACCTTGAGTTACATAGGCTACCTTTTACCGCGGGAAAATGCCTCATTCCCACGGGAAAAACTGTTAACGCGGGCGGAGCCGCGACGGAGAGCCAGTATTAAATAATAATAAAAACAATTGGTCTCGGGCAGGGAATCGACCCCGCATTCCCGAAACACTTAAAACATACGCATAAGAATATAAAGTGTTTGAAAGAAAAATAGGTATTATAATAAGGGAAACTAATTTTAGTGCTGGGAGGTACATTTCCATTTTGTACGGGTAGTACTTTTATATACTTCTGACACTCACCCCCCCGCACTAAAACGAGTTTCCCTCCCGCCCGAGCTCGCCACGCCCCGCACCCCGCAGGGACTCTGAGAGGGGTATTTAGGGGTGTTTTATATAGCGTTTCAGCGTTTGACATGTTATTCAAATTTGATATTCAGTTGTTATTCAAAAAGCAGTAGCTTGTCAAAACGCGTTTACTGTATGGAATGTTCGACCTGTGGTACTGTCTAAAATGTCCTGCCTTCGTGCAAACAGGCTTCTTAACAAGAAACAGCGCCAATGTAGAATCATTACTAAATTACGTAACATCTAATTGATCTTATAATATAAGCCACTGTCCACTACCATATTTTTAAGTTAATTTAAATTAAATTAATGGTGCAAGGACTGATATTATTCATATTCTCGTATAATAAAACTATAATAATGACATTATATGGTGATATAAATTAAAGTTAAATTATAGATAATTTGATAGTAAAATTCTTTACGATCATAAACCTATCACTTGTAAATTGCAAATTAAAACAAATGCTAACACCTAATATCACAAAAAAATATTAATAAAATTAGTTTGCTTGAGTGTTGAGCAACTTTATTCGTATCAATATATTTTCCCGTAAGAACGAGATATTGTTCCTGTGGTAAAAATCTTTCTGCCAATTTTTATCGCAATTAGTAGAGCACTAAAGTATTAAAATGTAACATGACGTGACATGAAACTTTATCTTTCTTTATATCTGTTGGCAAGGAAATGAGAAAATTTGGGATTTCACAAAATTTCGAAAAATATCGAATTTTCTTGTTAATAACATATTCTTACTGAAATTATTTATGAATAATTGAATCCCTAATTTCTTCATTATCCTATGACATATATTACTAACCAAACGAACCACCACTATTCTATACTAATATTATAAAGAGGAAAGATTTGATTGTTTGTTTGCAATAGGGGCTGAGGGGCTCCGTCTCTGATTATTACTTTTGATTTAGATTTCGACCGCGCCGTCGCCGGCGGGTACGGGCATTGTTACCAGAAGGGTCTTCGCTACCAGAAGGGCATTCTGTTAGGTGTAATCTAAATTCTTTGGCTGCTTTAAAAGTTTAAATTCTCAATAAACCCCTTTTTGTCCACAGAGCATTGCCCACGTGGTGTCCCAGCAGAGTTTCTTTACGCGCCTGGGTCTGAACAACCTGATTACTTTGACCAACTCGAAGCCACTCGCCAAGATGACAGCTAAGGAGTTTATGATGGGATACAAGAGCGAGCTGATGACCTTGGGGAATACCTTCCTGCCTGGCTGGATCTATTTCGATAAACTTGGACTGATTGATAGGGTGAGTCTTAAAAATATTTGGGACTAGCTGTCGTTTTTATTTTTTTATTATTTCCCGTGGTAAAAAGTATTTACGATGTTGACCGCGGATAATTAATAAGGTATCACCATGCAAAACTTCATTTAAATCGGTCAAATGGTTCCAGAGATTTGCGTGTACAAACAGACCGCGGATAATTAATAAGGTATCACCATGCAAAACTTCATTTAAATCGGTCAAATGGTTCCAGAGATTTGCGTGTACAAACAGACAGACAGACATTTTTTTTTAAATTGTATTTTTGTGTTCAGATACACTCCCTTTACCACCTACAATCAGTTTATTGGAAAACAAATCAATGTACAGACACGCCGATTCTTCAGTTTTATTATTCTGTCAGTTGGTATTTTAAAAAGTAGTAAAAAGCTCCTTCATGTGGTACATTCCATTTACATTGAAGAACTTTTAACTTTTAAGTAA
This sequence comes from Teleiodes luculella, assembly GCA_948473455.1. NCBI lineage: Eukaryota > Metazoa > Arthropoda > Insecta > Lepidoptera > Gelechiidae > Teleiodes > Teleiodes luculella. The sequence goes on along the minus strand of OX419610.1, from coordinate 2,977,907 downwards.
ATCGAAGAAAGCTCTTTTTTGTCATACATAAGTTTACACGTATGTTATGCGTAAAATTATGTAACTAATTGCAATTTTTTTTATGAAATGTGAAAAGTCAAAAATATCTAAAATCTATACTATTTATCTACACCTCACATACGTTGATTGACTCCAAAACCTTATTAAATGTTTAAATCTTTTAAATGTTTTTTAAATCTGAAACAAGTCACCTATCGCACATTTTCTACCTCATGTCTCGATCTATAAATGAATATTCGTTCAGTATATTTCGCGTGAAAAAGCCACGTACGGCAAAAAAAGCAATCGCTAAATTATTTGACCTACGCAAAAAGTGATTTAATTTATTGTTTTAATGTCTTTATATGATAAAAAGTCTATCAATTACATATACAGCCTTATCTCTTCTTTACATAATAAATACATTATTTTAAGCATTAAGGATTTTTCCACCATTATTTTATCTTAATTTTATAACATCCGTTTCGGTCTTATAATTAGATTATAATGTTATTTTCGTGTTACGTTCGGGAAGCGCATTTTTTATTTTTTTCTCTCAATTTAGTGGATACCAACTAATTGCATTTTCGACTTCTTAATCTACAACACTTCCAAAATATATTTATAAAATCCATCTTTACGGACTACATAAAAATTGCTCTTTTGTATGAAACGTATTAACAATGAAAGAGTTCAAATAATTTATTTTTTAACTTTTTGATATAAATCACTTAAATTTACATTATATTTCCTGGCGAGTTCAAAAACTTGGCTGTCTTCTGTGGAGAAGATGAAGAGAGAAACAATCTTCTTGATAAGTAATTGAAAAGAAAAAAAACTGTAATAAAAAACACTAATTGTCTATTAAATAAACGCACGTTGTTTAATATATTATGGCGATTTAATTAATTCGTTATTGCACGCTTATTTCATTAAAACGTCAAAATAAAAATCTCTTCGAAACGTGCCTAAAACGTGACTCTGAACTTGTTTTTGTTTTAAATATAAATGGAATTCTTTTTCGCGATAAAGGGTCCTACGGATCTTTCACATCCTACTATTATAAATGTGAAAGTTTGTGAGGATGGCTGTACGGATGTTTGTTGCTCTTTCACGCAAAACTACTGAATAGATTTTAATTAAACTTTACAATATTATATCTGCTTATACAACTGAATAACACATAGGCTACCTTTTACCGCGGGAAAATGCCTCATTCCCACGGGAAAAACTGTTAACGCGGGCGGAGCTGCGGCGGAAATCCAGTATACAATACAATACAAACATTCTTTAACGACACCAAAACAGAAAACACATAAATGTGTATAAACAAAGTTGAGTAAACAGGCGGCCTTATTGCTGAGGTAGCAATCCCTACCAGGCAACCTAAACGTGGTCCTACCCCAACAAAACATTCAATAAGACCCTGTATTATTTTCGCAGTGTCTCGGAAGAAACTTGAGCTATAAAACGTGTAATATTTTAGACATAATTGTTCCACCGCGTCTCGGCTCGTTTGGTCACGTTTTGTTCAACACATACGCTTTTTATTCAATTCTAAATCAAGTTATAAACTTTCCATAGTAATCAGACAATTTTAATATTTATTAGGTCCTTATCTTATCTTAATTAGCCTTATGTGTCCCACTGCTGGGCAAAGGCCTCTCTCCGCTCTCTCCATGCCTCTTTTTCCCGTGCCTCTTCCTGCCATGCTTCGCTTCGCTGAAGGCTTCTAGCTCGTCTCGCCATCGTCGTCTTGGTCCTATTAGTATTAAATCTATGTGACGTCTAAGATTAGTATAGTTGTGTATTAAATATTTAGATAATGGGCTCTATTCTATTAATAGTTTGTGAGGATGGATGTATGTTTGTTACTCTTTCACGCAAAAACTACTAAATGTATTTTAGTGAAACTTTACAGTAACACCGTTTATATACATCAGAATAACATATAGGCTACATTTTACCACGGGAAAAATTGTAAGCAGCAGGGGCAGAAAGTTAGTCAAACTTAAATTTAAGTCGTTCATATATCAAAAAAAAGATATGAATGAATCTAACTTTAAATGACGTGCGCTAGTTTGGGGTCAGATGGCCGTGTGTGAGATGTCCCACATATTTATTTATTTATTTATTACGTGAATGAACCTTTGAATGAATGAAAGATATTTAAAGGAAGAGCGCAGCTTAGGCGCTATTTAAGTCGGGATGTTTCCAAACTAGTGTGATTAATTAATGTTTAAATTGACAATCATTATGTCCCTTCTCTTTTTTAAAAACGTGAAAAGGATAAATGGTTAGTTATAGATATTGTTCACTATCTTTTTCAGATGTATGACTTCGAGGGAGATTATGAGACGATTTTCACGGGTTCCGACGAGCTGTACAAGTCTGGGCTTATTGACACCTATAGAGGATCCACAGACCTTCCTCATTGGGACGGCAAACACTGCTCCAATGTGCAGATGGCTTCCGATGGCTCAAGGTAACTGCTTATTTAAATACTATCTATAAATCGAAGCAAAAAATGAAAATCATTGAGCTTGGGCAATGAAATGAAATTAAATTAAATATGTTTTATTCGAAGTAAGATTTTACAAATCACTTTTCGACGTCGAGGCGAGTTCACAATTTGGCTGTCTTCTGTGGAGAAGAACTCGCCGGAAGAAACTCTACAGGCGTTGCATCTTTTCAAAATATTTTACAAAATTATTATTTTATACAATTTGATTAATATATAACAAAGAGTGCAAACGAAAATATGCAATTTGAAGAAGGCAATCAGTCAAAGTAGAAAAACTAAACTATATAACCAATAAAACAACCGGCAATCGACTAGAGCAGACCAGTCCCCCCAAGCAGCACCACGTTCACGGGTTTGACGTATGGGTCAGCCATCGCCGGGCTCAACCATATTAGAGGGAACCCAACGACCCGGCCCGGCAAGGACTTGAACCCGCAACTCCTTGGCTATCCGGGCCATACAGGCGCACTACCAATTGTATAGGTCTTCCAGGATTTGATGGCAAAAAAAAAAGTTTTAAAAATAGCGATTTTCATAAGGAAACAAAAAAAATGTCACCTGTCAAATGAAATTTCGAGGAATTGTTTTTGGTTTGGCTTCAAATTTCCTTTAAAAAGTGGTGAAAATGTCGAAAAAATCTTGCTAGCGACAATTTCTTTTTTTCCTTTTTGCCATCAGATCCTAAAAATCTTATTATATATAAATCCTTATTATATATAAATCTATTATAGATTATAATTTATTCTTAGAGTATAAATAGAAAAATTTCTGGGAGAATTTATTATTATTGCATTCTATTAATTTCAAAGTCCATTTAACTATTTTTAAAATGTTCTTTATTATTTCTGCCGCAGGTTCCAAAGTCAAGTGACAATGAACGACACCATATTGTTCTACCGGAAGAGTTTATGCAGAGCTGCGCCTTTGGTACGTAAAAAAAGTTTTTATTTGACAGTTAATAATGATTATGATTATGTGAGATAATATCACAGTTCTTCATGCTACCAGGGCAGGTGCCATGTTTTGTCGCATGTCAATTTATTTATGATTTAATAGCTAATTAAATCATTTATATAATATTCTTAGTGGCATATAAAGATCACTTCGAATACTCTTTGATATTTTTCTTCATATTATCATTAAGTTCCAAAAAAAAAAGATGTTCCAATGATACGTACTAAGTACCATTGGAAGATCTATCGTATCGATCTATATAGTACTAATATTACGAGTAGTTATTTGATATTTATATTATGCAAATAAATTCACAAGTCAAGTTAACAAGTGCTTGACAATGAATAAGATAATTTGACCTAGCTTCTGATTATTTGAGGTTATGTCTTAAAACATACTTTTATTTAAGCTTCAAATACGCACTCAAGTGTTTTATTTGCTAATCAGTGAAACTGAATATTATTTAAATATTATTCTTAGGCATACATTTTAATTACTTTTCTGCTTTTTGCACAATTTTTTTCATCCGAATATGGAACCCTTAATAGAAGTAGTTAAAATCGCGTGTAGAGGGTTCTGTACTTATATTCTATTGTGACGGACAGACAAACGACACGAGTGATGCTAAGGGTTCCATGTAGCGTTTCGAGGTACGGAACCCTAAAAAAGATTCAAAGTAGTTGTAACTAATTATAAACAGAAGATAAACCTATATAACTTTTTAAATTTAAATTATCAATCAACATTAAACTTATATAACGAGCAGACGATTGTATCTTTTCCGACTCCTATATTTCAAATTGTATAATTTAGTTCAAATCTTTTGTTTGCGTTTGATATCTACCTCAACATGTTAACCGTTATTCAAACTAATAATATCGCATCGCCTCTTTAAATTATTGAGTTTCTTGTTCATTAGTGTGAGACAAGTGCCAGCATTATTGGTCTGAGCGAGCAAAGCTTATTAATTTCTGATCTGACGTTATTAGGTGTTTTAAAAATATCTATGACTAGCTTTCCACCGCGGCTCCGCCCGCGTTAACAGTTTTTCCTATGGGAATGAGGACTTTTCTCGCGGTAAATTGTAGCCTATCGTCTTTTGCAACGTCTATTCTATCTTTGTTAATTTAAATCGGTTCAGTAGTTTCAGAGTCTAATCAAACAAACAATTAGATCTTACTTCTCTATAATTTCGCATTGATCCCTTCAGATAACAATTACCCTTCAGGTAACAGCGCCCGTACCCGCCGGCGGCGGGGCAGCGACCATGACCAAAATTAAAATTGATAATCAGAGACGGAGCCCATCAGGCGTCGTCTCCTTCACGATGTTTTTCAATATCAACGCGCTAGGCCGTGGTCCGAGGCTCCCTCTCCCCGTCCCTAGACGCGTTGGTACATGACTACTTTGGGGAAGAGTTTTCCGCTCCCCCGCAAGTCCGGTGAAGCTTGATCCGTCGTACTTTTTCGACTCAAGCATAGGGGAATTAAAAAAATCGTATTAATTAATAAAATATTTTGACTTTCACTTTGACTTTGTTCACAGATCCCCCAGGAGGAGGGCATTAAGAGTGGCTTGAGGGCCTTCAAATATGGTTTCCCAGAGAACATGATGGACAACGGCAAATACATTGAAGAAAACAAGTGCTTCTGCAGAAAAGGTTAGTGTTTTACCATCATTTACTTACTCTTGGCCTTTGTGAATAAAATAAATTAAAATGATTATTGACTAGGTTTCCGCCCCGTGACTCCGCTCTGTAGAAATGAGGAATTTTCCCACGGTAAAAGTCCTTTCTTAAGGTCTATTGTGTCTTTGTATCAATTTTCATTAGGTAAAACCTATAGTTTCGGTGCCTATTCAGTGCAAACAATCAAATCTTTCCTCTTAATAATGTTGACCTTATTTAAATATTTATCTCTGCTTACTATCTTTGATGAAATTTAATCATATTAGATCTTGTCAAAGAAAATATCTTACTTCCATTGATCATCATAGATCTTTTTCTTTTTCACTCGCCTTACCTTAAGGTTGCCTGAAAGAGATTGCTACGTTAGAAATAAGGCCGTCTGTTGACTCCTGTATCATGAATTTAATGTATTTACATTTCTGTATTTTCTTTGTGTGTCAATAAAGCATATTTGTATTGTATTGGTATATTGATTACTAGATAAGGCCTTTCGCCTTTCGTTTTCTTGCTTTGTCTGTTTATAGATCCTGAATGGCAGGCATTGAACTCTTATTCTTTTTCGGCCATTATTTAGTCTTTACCCTCATTTGTATTCGACAGGCAAGTGTCTACCAGCTGGTTTGATCGACGTCACGGACTGCTACTATGGTTTCCCGATCGCGCTGTCTTACCCTCACTACTACAAGGGCGAAGATGTCCTCTTCAGCCAAGTCACTGGCCTCACCCCCAACAAGGAGTTGCATGAATCTAGGTAAGCATACTTCATCATCATCATTATTATCATTATCAAAGGGTTGTCTGGTAGAAATTGGTAATAAGGCCGCCTTTTGTATACCTGTGTTGTTTTAATTATGTTTTTGTTGTATTCTCTTATGTGCAATAAAGTATATTCTTTTCTATTCTATTAATGTTAAAGTTTACTATGACTCTACAAACGACATGTTGCTGTACATACTGATCATAATTGGACTCTTTCTGCAATTTTTACAAATATGTATTTATTCTTTCCTTTTGAAATGAGACTGAAGATATAAGTTACTTACATCAAAAGAAAAAAAAAACGTCTTAACTTAAATCTCAAGTGTCTCAAGTCTTGAAGGTATTATTGGTAATATACCAGCCAAAGAAACAGCGATTCGAATTCGAAACCTGACCGTCACGTACGAAGTATAGATTTTCATCAAAAGGTTCGAAATAATTTCCAGAACACACAGCGAAACTAAAAAACTTGTGGAAGTTATTAGTTTCACAATTTTCTCTATCCAAGTGATTAAATCTCCCCGCACTCCTCATGCCTGAAAGTAGTTTTGTGACGATGGTCTTCATCCTCAGGATGTGGGTGCAGCCGGACTCAGGGCTCCCGATCGACGTGAGCGCTAAGTTCCAGATCAACTTGGCCCTCGGAGACGTCTCCTCCATCAAGAATACTGACAAGTTCGCCAACATGCATCTGCCCATGCTGTGGTTTGATATTGTAAGTATTATTCCTTTTCTTGGGTTCAATTGTACAGTCAAGTTCATAAGTGCAGTCAATCACGTGTTTTTATACTTTTAAATAACTTTTTTCCCAAAGGCTTGATATTCTAATTTTTTTGTGTTACTTATACAGTGTAAGGGACTCAATATTTTGCTTCAAATGATTTGTCCTGAATGCTTTTGGAAAAAAAGTTAATTTAAAGTATAGGTGCACGTGACATGACTGGACTTATGAACGTGACCGTACCTTAGATTCTTACTTAAATTTTAAAACCAGATGTCCTATTCACGTCCATAAGAACGAAAAGGACAGGCGATTGTCAACTTAAATTTAGAGACGTCAAACATCGATTTTACGCGTAGTTCGCACTAATTTAGCAGGCATGTGAAAACATCCCACTTAAAATTAAGCTGAATTTGACAGCTGTGCTGTTTATTTTAAATATCATTCATTTGAAATTAGATTCATTCGTCAACTATCCTTTTCGACTCCTATATGAATGAAAAATACCAAGAACTTGAATCGACCTATGAACGAACAGACTGATGAAACATTTGGCCGCCGACTGAAAGACCTCTTGTTAGAAAATCCTTTGTACTCAGTAAATGAGTACAAAGATTTATGTAAAAAATTGTAAATAATTATTAATTTAATTTTTATTTTTGCCTGGACATATTATTTTTTGTTATTATTTATATTATCTGGACATAAGTATTATGATCATTTTTTTTTCCTTTTGACATGAGCTAATTTACCATTATGGTAATTATTTTTGACATACATATTTGGTTTTATTATTTCTTTGACATTAAACTTTAATATAAGTACTTAATTTTTTACATACTCGTATTGACGATCATACTACGGATGTCCTTTTTATACTATTGTAAAAACGTGTGCAATCTTGTAGTATGAGATAAATAAAACTAAACTAAACTAACTAAACTATGGTCTAATCTATCTATCAAATCAGCTAGATTGTAGATCTCATCATTTTGCACCATTCACATCGGTCTGAGCTTCCCTGAACCCTGTTTGCTCGCAATAACGACGATATCATCCGACATCGAGCGGGTGGTTTAACTGAGCGCTTTATTATTCTTGGCTGCCACTAAGATATTGCTCTGGACCATCTTCTTACTTCTCATCTTGCCAAGCATTCTGCCTACTTCCACCTTAACTTATTAGTTCTCTCTCTTCTTTTTCACCAGTTTTTAAGCACTAATGGTTTCTGCGATGCCCGATCCTTGTAAAATATTATCATAGTTTTTCACGGTAGTTTTTATTGACACTTCCGCATAGGTTTGGCTGAATTTGAGACTATTTATCTCTGTTTGCTATCTTGATGATGTTGATGATATTAGATCTCCTTGTCAAGGAATATACCTAACTTTGACACTGTGATAGGCGTTTATCTGTTGTTATAGTTGTAGTTATTTTACCAATAATAAACGTAATTTCTTTCATTTACAGAGAATGTACGGCCTTCCATCAGCAATGGAATCTCGTTTCAAGCTATACTTAAACATCCTACCAGCAGTGGAACAAGGTGGTATGTTCCTCCTCTTCATTAGCGGAGCTCTCCTCATCATCTTCAGCGTCTACCGCCTCACCTTCAAGATCATGTTCAAATCTTTCGACAACAAAAAAGACAATATGAACAGAAACTTTCCCAAGTCTAATAATCATTGGATCGAGAAAGAAAAGGACAAAGATGGCGTTTACACTGCTTGCGAGATACCTTTGAGTGACAGCGACGATTCCGACCCACAATTCGACGAGAAACCACCTCTGTACAACGGAGACCGCAGACCATCTCTCCTCAAAACTCACAGCGACAAAATCAAGGAACTTAGTCTACGTTTAAGTGATAAAGTGTACGATTCAGTTGGCAGCATCAAAGACAAAGTCAGGGATATCACTCACGCGAAACACATCTTTGGAGAAAGAAAAGATTCTCTTCTAAACAAAGAAGCTTTGGAATCTTTAACGAACGAAGCCTACAAGAGTGACTCTAGTGATACAGAGAAAGACTATCCTGCTGCTTATCAAGCTGTTAAACAATCAGACAGTGATGAAGACTGCAAATATCTTGAAGTTGTGGACGATGGTAGTGAATTCGCATCTTCAGTAAACCACAAAACAACAGACCGAGCGAATCAACTCAAGCAATTAGACTCAAGTACAGATCGAAACGAATTATTTATTCACATATCCGACTGAATGGAAACAGCTGTGTGATATGGTTCTTGCCATGAATGACTTTGTGTTCAATGATAATAGATGAAGTGTGATAGTGAGTTTTGCGTAGTTTGATACAACTTCTTAGAGTGTCTTTCCATTTGTGATAGCTGGACATTAAGCTGCAATTGTGTTAAGTCTAGAAGTCGACAAGCGTTTTATCCGTTTGGTGTTAAAATTATCTGAACTTACTTTCAAACAGTAAGTCTGCGATTATGTGCAATATTCACTATAATTTTATTTGCTGCAATCAAAGCTTCTCTAGCATACATACTAAATGCAAAACATGGTACAATTTGAGTAACTAACTTTTTTAATGGCTGTGTGTTGAAGTGGAAACAACGGTTCCTGTGGGAATCGGAGGGTCGTTTGCTTTGGAGAATCGCAACTAGTTGTCTTAGATATAAATAAACGCAGGAGGAATACATAAAAACGATGAAAGAAGATGTTGAATAATGCACTTATTAGTAATTTTATAAACTTTTTTTTGCAACTTCCTGTCGACGGTGTAGGAATTTCAAAATACAGGGTGATCAAAAGAAATTATGTGTAATAAATTATTTTATTCCTCGATATTTTTTTTGTTGTAAATATACTATTTAAAGCTTTTGAGATTGTTTATGCTTTGTAAGTTTAGCTGCGCTTGTATTTTTATATTTTACTTTAACATGACTGATGATATTATAATTTGCTCAAAAATAAGCTTTTATATCAATGTTGTACATGTAAAATATTATTTTATTTATTATAATCGGCGAAAATCCTTAAAAATTGCCTTGAAATTATTACTTATGTTTTAATTTCGTTCCAGTGATACTATGATATTTAAAAAAATACGTCACATTGACATTCGATAAACTTTTTTTTAATAGATAACAAAAGTTGATGTAATTGTTACGTGTTTTTTTAAAAATCTATGTTTTTCATTACATAAAGGCATTAGAGGCCTTATAGTTATAACCTTAACTACCTGAATATAGTTTATTACAATTATTTTTAGCATAATGTTATATTTTTAAGATAATTCGTTGGTTAGGTTACAACATTATTTTTGCCTAACGACTAAGTACACAGCAAAATACAATTTGTTAAATATAAAAACATATTTTTTAAATTATTGTACAGTAGCCAGCACATGCGGTTGGACATTAGCACTACAAAATTCACCCTTACCTCTCCGGAATACGGGCGAAAAACTTGTGTTCCATAAAACAAGTTAATTATTTATAATTATAGTCAATTTAAAATAAATTTGTAAAGTACTGTTAAAACAAATGTGAGATTGTGTATTGTATAAACGTAAATAAATAAAACATTCCGCTAGTAAATAAATTCTAATGATCATTTCATTTTCAAACAGAATACAAGTCTGATTTATATAATTTTTATTAATTAATTTAACTCGCTTTTTAAATAGTTATCATACAGGGTGTCAGATCTGTACATTTTACAAACACTTTTTTATAAAATAAATTTCAATTAATGTTTTTGTGATAAATGCAATAATGTAGTAATATATTTATATTTTTTATATATTAATGACAAGTTTGTAAATTTGTAATAATAATAAATTAAATGTTTTACTATCGATCAAACTAATGTAATTTTTAATAATTTTAATAGGTTATACATGTCATTTATCATAATTTCCGAAATAAGTCTGACAATGACTTTAGGTTCATTAAGCCCGCTCATAATGTGATATATTAGTTATTTTATTTCGCTAAGTTTTTTATACGTTGTAATTATTTTTTAATTATATTAGTAGGTATATAAAGGGCGTCGTAGTATTCTCTCGTAAGTCGGTACTTGGTACACTACTCTAATGTAATTATTATTTAAAATAAAAAAAATGTTTAATTAATTTTCCTTCGTTTTATTTAAAAAAGGGTTTCTCAATAGTAGTCAATAATATTTAATTTACCTACATTGTGTTTGAAATAAAAATTACCATTATAAAGTTAACAAAAAAAATACAATTTAGAATTCATGAAATTTTAACACAAGGAAAAAAAATGCATGCATAATTATTAATATGCAACTCATTGTAAAGAAAAAGAAAAAATACGCGTAAATACGCGTCTTTTGAACCTTTTCAGAATATCATAATATCATCATAATCATCACATCGCTCCGAGATATAAGGGAATCATCACAATTTTCGCGAAATCGGGACCTATACTATAATAATTTGCAATGGTAGGCATTTTGCAGAAAGTCGGCATTGAGCTACTAAATCCTGAAGCGAATGAAATGACATTTCAAATGTCAAAATCGACTCTCCCCCGACAAAAAAGAGGGGTGTTATAAGTTTGACGTGTGTGTCTGTTTATGGCATCGTACCTCATAAACGGATTTCGATCTAGTTTTTTTTTTAAAGTTGACTAAGCATGTTATTTCAGTTTTTCTTAGCCGTAAGTTACTTAAAGTTACACCCTGTATTATAATCAGAATAAACAATAGATTTCCTAGAACTACCCGCAAATGAGAGTTCTGTGAAAACTATAGTAAATTGTTGCTTTCAAATGAACCATCGTCCTCATCACTTTAAAGAGGTAATATGAAGATTTCTAGTAGCAAATAAAAAAAAACACTTACAAAACGGCTTAACAGATGGCACTAGTAAATAGCGAAGTATTAATAAATACTTAAATATTGAATTATAAAAAAAACATTCAAATTAATCAACTTATTATCCTGAAATTTATCTCATTGAGAACCATGTTACAATCCGACACAAAAAAGATTTTAAAGAGTCTACAATAATCTCACCGTTTTCATTACTTTACCAGCGTCATTTAGGAAATCTTAAAAAACAACGCTCGTTTTTTTTTTAATTTCAAGCTCTCAGAAAATCTCCCATCGTAATAAAAAAGTTCAACAAAAATTTGCGCCTGAATATAAATGATGAGCAAGTGTGGCTTGTATGTAATTATTTTATCACAATACTTAGTGTGTCGGTGGCAACTGGCTAGCTAGGCCGTTTTCCATTCTGATGTTCGCAGGTTCAAGCATACGTTTCTACGCTCTTACACGGTGAAAGAAAACATCGTGAGGAAACCTGCACACACCTGCGAAGTAATTCAAGGATTGTGTGTGAAGTTGACCAACACAAATGTATTGTTTTTTTATAATATGAGGTTGATGTCTCCATTTTCATATTACAATTCTAATTTTTGTAATTTATATCTATGTTTTAATTTTATAATAATAATAATTATATTTATTGTATTTTTTTAAATTCGGCTCCAGGTCTGAAATAAATAATTAAAACCGTAATTTAATTTAAACTACTTTTCGGACAGATAGATGCTTGACATGCACTATTTTTCCAAGTTGGGATCGAATGTAAAAAAAAAAACAAAAAGTAAGTAAATAAAAAATATTTCATTTATTTTTATCATAACTGAACTATTGCACCAACTGCTTACTATAAATATTTCATAAATGCAATCAGAAACTCATGATTCCTATAACAATACATACATTATCGATTAAGAATCTTAAGTCATACAATTTGTTAATAAATATTACCATTATTATTTTGACCTTATTAGTTTTTGATAAATATGCTCAAAAATTTCTTGCAAATGCTTTTAAAGTAGTTTTGTTCCACTTTGACGCCTTAATTACAAAACGGAGTTTCGTAAAATTTGGTAGGTTAATAAATTAGACATAGAGCAAACACACTTCTTTTTACGGAAATATCTTCTTGCCAAGGGAAAAATAGATAAACTACGCAGGCATTGCTTAATGTAAATTGGTGGGGAGGAATTCTGTAAGGGATTCTAAACTTTCACACGCTGAGCGGTAGAGATACTTTAATGACCAAGTATTCCCCTTCAGGTAACAATTACCCTTCAGGTAAACAATGCCCGTACCCGCCGGCGGGGGCGCAGCCAAAACCGAAATCAAAATTGATAAATAGAGACGGAGCCCCTCAGGCGTCGTCTCCTTTACGGTGTTTTTCCGTATCAACGCGCTAGGCCGTGGTCCGAGGCTCCCTCGAGCCGCCCCTAGACGCGTTGGCACATGACTACTCTGGGGTAGAGCCTTCCGCTCCCCCCGTCCGGTGAAGCTTGATTAGTCGTACTTTTTCGACACAAACAAAGGTCAATTAAAAAAAAACACCACGTATTCTGATGAAGAAGGGAAAATAGATAAGATGCTTGCTTGCTTATCGTAACGGTTTCAAGGTTAACCCACCTTACAAACAGAATTATTGAGCCGCCTAAGAGATTACATAAGAGATTACATTAGAAAAGTGTAAGCATTCCCAATAAACATTTCGATCGCAGGCAATACCTATATAATTTGAAAATCTTATAACTCGAAAACAATTAAGCTTCAAGACTTCCTACAGTTTTTCGTAAACTAATCTATCAGATATTTACAGTAGACTAGAAAACCAACAAGTCCGCCGAGGAATTCAATATCTTTTGCACGTAGTTGGTGTTAATGAACCACCAGAATAAGTAGCCGTAGAACATACACTGCACCACTATATCCAGAATCACCATCCTGAAAAAAAAACAAAAAACGAATGGTAAAATTAGTAGAATAATTACTATTAACGTCAAAAAATCAAAATGGACGGAAGTGTTGATTTCACCGTCTTTTATTTTGATACCCTTCTTGGTAAGTATAAAAAAAAATATCTTCAAAGAAGAAGAAGAATGAGTCATCTGACGCAGAAAATCCGCCATTTTGTGTTTGGTCATTTTTATAAAAACATATTTTCCAGTCAGTATTTTTAAATGACAGAAATGGGATGCCCAGTGGCCATAATAAGCAATACTGATGATTTACTAACTGGGCACTCTAGGCCATAAATGGGCATCTCCCTAAAAACAGTCTGTATTAGATAATTAGATATTGTAGATAGATATTAAAAAAACCCGAGGCTTTTTTAAATCGAAATTGGTAACAAACTGTTATTAAGACAATGTATTGTCATATTTACATGCTAGCAATGAAGGGCACTCTAGGCCATATTGGGCATCTCCCTTTGATTGTCAGAAGCATATTGTGTAACAAAATTAGTGTTTTGGTTGGACATAATTGAATCCAAAAATTTAAGACCATGGAGAGCGTATACATTATTTGCAATCTACTTATTAATTTAATACCTGATGGATGAGCCAGTTTTTCTGTGGCCTCTGAATCTTAAAAACTAGAACCAAATCACGCGAAATTTAAACTACATGCTTCCTAATGTTTTACCTTTGGGTTGTTCTCACCTTCTATAATGCGCTTTAGCTTTCGGCAGATCCTCGTCCTTCTCGTTAAGGAGGTACCTCCGCCCCCCAATACAGCTGTTTCTGAAATACTCATATCTGTCCACGTTCTCTATTTCATAGTAAAAGCTGTCCTTATCTTCGTCTTTAATTTTCGAACGGACTTGTATGAAGTTTTTGTTCTCAAACGTCCATTGCTGCGTCACGTAGTACCGGAGGGCCATATTCGCTATGTAGATGCGTCGTTGGACTTTTACTAGCCTGAAAAGGTAAAAAAAACAATGGATGGGCTTTTTAATATGGGCCATTATAACACGACCAAAACCCAACATGTGTCATTAAAAAGAAATAAGAAAATAACCCCAAAAATAAAAATAAAAATAAATTAATGTTAGAAGTACCATTCATTGTTTTATTCAGTTGTTTCTGTCATACATAATTTATAGGAAGTATAGTGTATTTTGTAATGGAGGATATTTTTACTAGTTTATGAACTTCCCATTTATTGTAAAAAATAATTTTATATTGCTATGTTTGTATGCTAAGCTATTAGCGAAACATGTTTTGTACTGCATCGCCTAAATATAACATCCTTTATACCATGTTTGACACAAATAAATAAAAAATAAAATAAATAAATGATTTGATTTGTAAATTGTGTTTTTTTTTTTACTAGGAATTATACCATATCGGTTCAAATTTTTCAGTAGATAAGTATTTAAGATTATTGTATACACAGACAGACAAAAGACAATCCCTTATTATAGAGACAAAATATTTTAGAGTATTAATTTAATGCTTTATCACGCCACACGGAGAAGAAAAAGAATGCAACTCACATTGACTTCTTCCCCATTAGCCACAGAAGAGAGTCAACGAAGAGAGCCGGCAATAAATGCAGGAATAACACCTGAAAATAAAAATAATTTAGACAAAAAAACCGAACTCCGACAAGACTCTACTCCGATAAGACACTACTCCGACAAAACATAAAACCTAACCTAATCTAACCTACCGAACTTGTCGGAGTAGTGTCTTGTCGGAGTAGAGTCTTGTCGGAGTTTAAATAAAAGAGCATTTAAAAACAAATTCCAGCAGTGGACGTCTTTCGGATGATGATGAAAGCCTACCTTGACATAGTGTAGGGTCTTGGAGGTGGTGATATTCCCCCCGATGTTCCAGAGCATATCATTGAGGGGGTAGGACTGGGCAATCTTGATGCCCACTTTCACAATCTCTCCCATGGTGATGTTGTTCAGATTGCTGGCGCAGCAGTTGTAGATCGGAACCTCGTCTGATGGCTCTACCCTGTGGGTTAATCATCAGCTCGACGTAAATAACCCGTCAGGTTGAGAGGCATTCGTACTTACATGCGAAACGTGCGAGTTTTGTAGCCAAAATAAACGCGCTCGATATCGAGAGCGTAAACGAGATTTTGTATGAAATTGAAACTACGCCATCTGTGGACAGTTAGCTGAACTAAAATTTCTCCATACTAAATGCACGTTTACGTTGTCGATATCGAGCGCGTTTCATGAGTAAAAAACTCGCACTTTGCACTCAGACGGGAAAACTTATTTTTTTTAATGTAGAAAATCAACCTGGTTGTAATTTGTATGTTAAACATTAAAATACAACATGTTTTGGAAGTGGAAGGAGATGGGAGAGGCCTTTGCCCTGCAGTGGGACAGTACGGGCTAAAGAAAGAAAAATGTTTATATTATAAGATGGCTATCTGGCGCAGATAAACCCTACAGGTTTGCGTGCTTTAAGTTAAAATTGTAAATGAAAAGATTAATAAATAAAAAAGTTACAGACTTGACTCAAACACACGAATATTGGATGGATTTTAATGTGGAAATGCTCTAACCAATTGAATATTCAAGCGAAGAAATTCAAAGGTTGTTTATGAATTTTCAGATCTGAACTGGTTTAGATCCATAATATCGACAGGCTCGAGAAGCTGTCAAACGCGACATAGTGACATTAGAGCCATAGCAGTTCTGTCAATATGTCGCGTTTGACAACTTGTCGAGCTTCTCGCTTCCTTAGTAAGCCTACTCCCCAGGTTATTGTTTTATTATCGTTTTTTAGGTGGGTAAATAGACTCACTTCTTAGTTCCCCTGATCCACGCGGCCGCTATGAAGTTCTTGATGGCTATATCCACAGGTATGTAGTCGGCTATCAGGTTCGGATCCGAATAAATACTCCGCATTATACCTAGAATTGAATTTACGTTCAACAATTTGATAATTTAACATTTTGAGAATTCAACATTTTGAGAATTCAACATTTTTAGAATTGAACATTTAGAGAATTCAACATTTTGAGAATTGAATATTTTGAGAATTGAACATTTAGAGAATTCAACATTTTGTTTCGGAAGGCTGCGAAGTATCATGACATTTCATGAGTGTTAAAAAGAAAAAAGTTTCAACAGTGCAATAACTTAGCGAAATTCTTTATATAGACTAAATGATGAAAAAAATCCTCATGAGTACGTTTAAGAGCAGGTCCAGAGCTGATTCTGATTCTGAAGTTGAACAGCGCATTTAAAAACAATGAAAAGTCCAAAGTTTTCAGCTAGAGCGGTCCTGACTGTACTAACAAGTCGACCATCACCCAAAACGATAAGTAAAAATATTTATTTGAGTGTATACCTGGGGGTTACATTCTATCAGCTTTAACTGTCGCCAGACACATTGGTGTGGTGTTACATTCCACAACTAATATATATCTATAATAATATTATAAATGGGAAAGGTTTGTTTGTTTGTTAGCATCAAATAGGCTCCTAAACTACTGAACCGATTTCGAAAATTCTTTCATTGTTAAGAAGCTATGATCCCTTAGTAACATAGGATTATTTTACTAGCGACCCGCCCCGGCTCCGCACGGGAAAATGGTTATTGTGCTTAAGTATATTATGCATGTTTTATAATATGCATATGCATGTATTATCCATATAAACCTTCCTCTTGAATCACTCTATCTATTAAAAAAACCGCATCAAAATCCGTTGCGTAGTTTTAAAGATTTAAGCATACATAGGAACATAGGGACAAAGAAAGCGACTTTGTTTTATTCTGTGTAGTGATTAAAAAAATTGGGATCCTTACTAAAACTTCAATAATGTAACCCAAGGTGTAAAAAAATACCTAAAATATTCCTAATAGTTTACCAATTTTGGTGAAACTTGGCACAAATATAGAATAGACTTTGGAGAAGAACAAAGGCTAACTTTTACTGCGGGAAAATCACTTATTCCAACGGGAAACACTGTTAACGCGGGCGGAGCCGCGGCGGAAAGCTTAAACGAAAGCACAGGAAAAGATAATAGTACTAACCCGTACAGAACACTCACCCCCCGCACCAAAATGAGTTCCCCGCCCGATATAGCGCCCAACGCCCCGCACCCCGCAGGCGCCGCGGGACTCCTAGCGCCATTGACTTGTAGTTGATATTCAGTTGTTATTCAAATAGAAGCAGCTTGTCAAGATGCGTTTTCTGTATGGAGTGGCCGCCCAGTGACGAAAGTCAAGATATCGATTTTTTTTTTAATTGGCCTATGCTCGAAAAAGTACGACAGATCAAGCTTCACCGGACTTGCGGGGGAGCGGAAGACTCTACCAAAAAAAAACTGATATACCAACGATTGCCGTACCTTTCCCACAAGCAACCAGTATGCCCACAGGTCCGTTAAAGTTCTCGATCCAGCCGGGGCAGGGCTCCTCGACGCTGGCGATGACGATCGAGGGTCTGATGATGACGGCCGGCAGAACTCCTCGCTGTTCGGAGACCACGTGCTCGGCTAGCTGCTTGGTGAAGACGTACGTGTTGGGAAGATCGCCCAGGTACCTGGAGAATATGAAGTATCACTACATATACAGGGTGTCTCAAAAGAAAATTTATATTGCATTAACGCAACGTATCCGAGGGTCGCGGGGTTTATGTCAATCGGTAGCCTGGCTCTTGGGAATTCAGTCGCTATGGAGCGTTTCTCGGGAGCAGACCGCGCGTTGTGCGTGCGAGAGTTTTACAAAAACGGTGATTCTGCGACTGTAGCGCGTAGAAAATTTTGCATTTTTCGTTTTCGCCACTTAAATGATGCGCCAAGCATTCCTCTCATTCGAAATTGGGTTAAAAAGTTTAAAGAGACTGGTTTAACTTAACCCCTATAGACTTTTTCCTATGGAGTTATCTTAAATCTAAAGTTTACGCCAATAAACCGACTTCACTGGCGCATTTGTAGCCGTCATAAGTAATTTTATTGTTCGATTAAACGAGTGCCAAGAACGCGAGGGTCTACATTTGCACGATATTATATATATATATTATATTTTTTTTATTTCGTCCCCTATGATATGGGTATCGAATGAAAGGGTTTGCTGTCAGGAATACGTGACTTAAATCCAGTATGGCGGACGTCCAAGATGGCGGGCAGGAAGCGTGTTTTTAGTTTTTTAAACTATTATTAACTAATTACTTTTATTAGGTAGGTATATATTTAGTTTGGTGTAATTTATGAATGAAGAAGGCTATGGAAAATATCTTGACCTACATAAATGCTATGAAAAATATATTTATCTTAAAGGGATTGAGAAAGTTGACTACATAACCTATCTTAGCATCTTTCACTAACCTTCTCTCTAGGCGTTTCGTAGTCAAGAAAGACCTAAGCTAACTAAAGCTTAAAAAAGAATTAAAGGTAGGCAGAAACTAAGCATTTTAAAAAGTCTGAAGGTTACTAGCAAACAAAATTTTCACCAAATCTCACCTAAATACTTTAGGCATCAACTTAGGCGATTCTTAAATTTAGTCACAGAATACCAAATAGTGCAAACGGGTGTGAATATACTTACTTAGGAGTGAGAACTTTGATAGTATGTTCATCGAGCTCTTCGCACACTTTAATCGTGTCCCTCCAATCAGCGTGAGGGGGATATAACACCTCCTCTATGATTGGTCGGTTGGTGTTGGAGTAGGACGTCGATATGTGCACTAAGGCCTGCGAAATGGCAAGTTTATTTGATTTTTAAGCCGGCTCCACATTCTCCACAAAACTCGACGAGACCATGGTCTAAGAAAACAAGGTCTAACAAGAAGACCACGTGATTAACACAAGCCTACGTCATTTTGCGCTGTTCATCCTTGTCTATTACACGCATTCGACAAGGATGAATAGGCAAAAGGACGTAGAAATGACGTCGGCTTGTGTCAGCCACGTGGTCTTCTTTTTAGACCTTGTTTTCTTGGACCATGGACGAGACATGCCAAATACAAGAGTGTAGAGGGAGGTATTGGCCTATATTCGTGTTGGCTCACGTATACATATTGGCCTTTCGACAAAAGTTTTGACTATCGGCAAAACTCCAGAGTGTGGAGCGGGCTTTATGAGGCCGAAAAGACAGCGACCGAAAGTAAATAAGTTTTATCGTCATGAATTCATTCTTTAATAATTTTTATCGTCATCTACATAATAAAACTGTAGAGGTCAAATGTCTATACCTACATAGAAAAAAATAAGACGAAATCCGAGTCAGGAGGATGTACGAAGTGAATTAGAACATATCCAGATAATTTTCTTGTCTTTTGTTTCTCTGTCTGTTTGTCTGTTTGTACGGGCTAATCTTTAAAACTATTAGACCATTTTGAATGAAATTTTGGTTCTTTACATCCCTGGTCACTTTTAATCCCGGAAAATTAAAGAGTTCCCGTGGGACAGTTAAAAATTACTACGGAAAAGTCGGAAAACAACGCGGGCGTAGCCGCGGGCAGGCAGCTAGTTATAGAATAAACCTTACAAAAAAATTATTTTTTTATTAAATTAAGTTTACTCACAGCTAAGTCTCTCACTTCCTTGGCTAAGTCGACAATTTCTTTAGTGCCTCTAAGATTAAGACGCGCCGCATAAGGTAGAGGATCGTCAAATCTGAAAAATTATAAACGGTTATTTAATACTAGCAATACGTAGCAATACTGAAAGGCTCCATCAACAAGTTTTAATAACTTCCGCAAACAGAACTTTTCTCGGAAAAAAAATCTCTCCGTATCAAGGATATAGAACAACAACAACCTTGCCCTATACTTAAAATGACAATGGATCCTCTTCAGGTAACAATTACCCTTCAGATAACAATGCCCGTACCCGCCGGCGGGGGCGCGGCCAAAATCAAAATCAAAACTAATAATCAGAAACGGAGCCCCTCAGGCGTTGTCTCCTTCACGATATTGTTCCGTATCGTTGCTTGAGGACTAGGTCCTCGCCCCCTCTCCCCGCCCCTAGACGCGTTGGTACATGACTACTCTGGGGTAGAGCCTTGAAGAGCCCGCAAGTACGGTGAAGCTTGATTCGTCGTACTTTTTCGACAAAAGCAAAAAAAAAAAGGAGAATGTTCGTTTCTTTCCGAAAAAAGGACACAATTCTGTTATTTAAAACAGTTATTCAACTGTATGCCACCACTTACAAATGACTTTCTCATCTTAACTTCTTAGTATGATTAAATCATAGGTATTTACCTTACACTCGCCGCCACGTGGAAGATGACATTAGTTCTATTGACCAATAGAGCTCTGTCTTCTTGGGATAAACCTGCAAAATTATATTTTTTCAATAAATATTAGCCCTTAAGTCACCAATAATAAGACTCATGGAATCCCAGGAATATCCCCAACAAAATTTTCTGTTCAATAGTTTATTGCTTTTTCAACAGATGTCGTCAGTTAGCGTTTATCTACTATATCTTGCTGTTCAAGCTGGCTAGATGTGGTAGACCGGGTTGGTGTTTTCCGGTTAGGTACCTAACGACCCGACCGACCCTACAGGTCTCACTTACTCGTCCTATAGTTGGCCTCAAACGGAAAGTAGCATTCTTAGTGTGGGAATATTCCGGGAACGGCACGTTACTAGACCGAGCATAATGTTTTGTTTTTATTTTTCGCTTCGATTTAAAATAGTAAAAATACGCCAATCGTAACTAATTTTGACGATTTGTCTTTACCATGGTCCAAGAAAACAAGGTCTTGCAAATAGACCACGTGATTGACACGAGCCTGCGCCATTTCTACGTCATTTTCCCTATTCATCCTTGTCGAATGCGTGTTATAGACAAGGATGAACAGCGCAAAATGACGTAGGCTCGTGTCAGTCACGTGGTCTATTTGCAAGACCTTGTTTTTTTGGACCATGGTCTTTACCCAGTAATTTTACTTAGTAATCTCACCTAACCCAGTATCCATGATGTCTCCAGCTGTCACATACACCTTTGATTCAAACACTCCTGGTCTCTCTCTCCTCAGCCGGTCGAAACACTGAAAAACATATTTAAAAATCGTCCGTTAGTCGACAGCTCCCATACATCCACCACTGAGGGGTTCGAGCCCACATTGAATAACTAAATAGCTATATCACAGAAGAAAATAATAGTACTAGCCCGTATAGAAAGGACACTCATCCCCCCGCGCTAAAATGTCACTATGTCACGTATGACAGTGCCTCAAGTTTCTCGCGTGTTACGTAGTAAAGGTACACATTTAAATTAGAATTACAATCAAGTAAGAACTTTGTACAAAGAGCGTAGATTATGCAAATTGGTTTCAATCACCTTTAATTCAGATTCGAGCGATTTTAAACCATTGTGTTTATTCAGGGCTGAATTTGCATTTTGAAAACTTGACCTTACTACCTTCAAGTCAAGGTATAATTTAAAACTGTAGATTAAACTGCGCAAGATTGGATCAAGGGAACTACTGCTATTGACCAAATACTAAGAATTAATTAATAAGTACGAGTATTAACTATCAGGTGTCGGTATAATATGTCTGTCTGTCTGGCTGTTCTTTTCTATAGGTCGTATTCCATAATCGATTCTCGTGAAATTTTCTGTATATTGTAAGCATGTCATGTCATGTATATTATCTATATTTTTTAAAATATTTGCTAAATTTATTTTATTAGATAAAGCATACATAATTATGACGTATTAATGAATGTTATATAAAATTTTGAAGTCCAATTTTTATCAGGTCCAATTACGAATTTTCGTCATAATCATCATCATTAAAAGCTCATATTTTTTTCTCACCGAGGGGCTCAACCTTGGCCTCAACCTATCCTGAGTTTGGGGTGAATAGGCCTTATTGGTCGACAGCGCTGGCCAAGTTCGGGTTGGTCAACTTCACACACACACAACCTTTGAATTTAATTTCAGGAATTTTCTCACGTCACGTCGTCGAGTGTCGAATAAACGTCGGTACTGAGAAGGTTTGCGTCGTTAAATATGCAACTCCTTTAGTTTGGAACTGGCTGTTATGCCGTATATTTGGTAAAACTATATTATATTATTCGAATTCTTGATTGACTCTGCAATGTTTTTATAAATCCTTGTAATAGTGGTCCTATGAAGACATGAAGATGTAAGAATAAATATCTGAGATTCGATTTTTGCTGTCCATTTTGAAGAGTAGCTCTTTGCGCAGCAAACCCAGGAGTTATTAGTGTACGTACATCATACATGTATTCGAAAAAAAAAATACATTGGCACGTGCCGAGGTTTGAACCCGCGAACTTCCGTGGGGAAGGTCATCGGCCCTAGTATAGCCACTTGGCCACCGCCGCTCGCATACTGTAATGTAACTGAATTTGTGTACAACTTGTGGTGAGAAATACCCGTTTTTAATTATTACTACCTTTCCGCCCCGTGGCTCTGCTTGCGCTAACAGATTTTCCCGTAGAAATTAGGTATTTTCCCGTGGTAAAAATTAGCCTTTAAGTTATTTAAATGTTTATGCTATATTATTGTGCAGGTCAATGCAGTTCTCGCCGTAGAGCCAGGCTGCGACTTGTTTGCCGATCATTGGTCCAACCTACGTCGGATTTTCTTAGAAAATATGATCTCCTGACTTGGTCATTAGGTTAGTATTTTCTTTTGTTTTGTAAATATCTTAAGTACCTATATGAAGAAAATTATATATATTTTTTTACTTTAGGTTTAAGTTTTTTGTTTTGTAAATATCTTAAGTTTACCAGCGCATTGGCTCTGGCTGTAATTGCTGTTCAAACTTATTTAAATAAATAAAATTATTGTAAAGTTTCATTGCTACGGGTTGACTGGAAGAGATCTCTATTAAGAGATAAGCTCGCCCTTGTATATTTCCGCTTAAATAAAATGTATAATTTTGCTTTTTGTGGGTACAATAAAGAATCTAATAAAACCCATTCAGTAGTTTTTGTGTGAAAGAGCAACAAACTTCCATACTTACAAACCTTCGCGTTTATAATATTAGCAAGATATCCTTACCCGTGAGGAGTATAACTGTTGCAGCCGATCCTCGGATTTCACTCCCTTCTTGGTCCTCATCAGCAGGTAGATTCTGTCCAGCCCAGAGCACGAGTATAGCAGCTTCTCAATCAAGACCTTGCCCATGAACCCTGAAACAGACATGAGGTTTCTTAGCGTGAGGAGTTCGAGGTTTTTGCTATGGGTTTTTTTTTATTGACCTCTGCTTGAGTCGAAAAAGTACGACGGATCAAGCTTCACCGGACTTGGATGATCTGTTCGGCACTTGCCCCCTTTCTGATCTTGCCTACAAACTGTCACATCCCATACTGGTTGTAGATTTTTGCCCCCTTTTCTGATACATATACTTTTTATTCGTTATTCGCCCACTTTCGTTTTTGGCCCCGATTTGCTATGGGATTGCGTTTGTCCACAGTCACTGGGCGGTCACTGCATACAGAAAACGCATTTTGATAACCTACTTCTTTTTGAATAACAAATGAATATTATATAAGACTACAAGTGAATGGCGCTATGTAAAACACCCCCGAACACCACCGGCGGAGTCCCGCGGCGCCTGCGGGGTGCGGGGCGTGGGGCGCTATATCGGGCGGGAAACTCATTTTGGCGCGGGGGGGTGAGTGTCCTTTCTCTAGGGTTAGTACTATTATTTTCTTCTGTGCCACAGTCTCACCTGGTGGAAAGCAACGATGTGGCCGATGATGGAACACGCTCACCCAGAAAATGCCTATTCACTCTCGACTTGAAGACACCTAGGTTATACGATTCAGGGAGAGAATTCCATTCTCTGGCCGTACGCACCAAAAAGGAAGACGCAAAGCGTTTGGTGCGAACCAAGGGGAATTCGACAACATGTGGGTCTGAGTGGTATTTCTCACGGCGCCGCGTATTCCGGTAACCGAATGTGGTTGGAGGGATAAGTTCGTGGAGTGCCTGAGAACACTCCCCATGATACAACTTAAAAAACCCTGGTGTCAGAATCAATGAGCCGCCTAAGGTACAAGACACGGCTCGTGTAACGACTACATCCGTAGACAGTACAAGGGACCAACGCTCTTTACGTGTCTTCCGAAGCACGGAATCTTTTTTGTTTCAGACAATCAAATGATTGATCACTTATCAGACCTGTATTGTCCTTCTGTATTGTCTTTGTCTAATCAAACTGGATTTTTTTTGAACCCTACTAATATTATACGCGAAAGTTTGTATGTATGGACGTATGTTTGTTACTCTTTCACGCAAAAACTACCAGATGGATTTTAATGAAAATTAACAATAACATGTAATGGCTTATACATCAAAATAACACATAGGCTACTTTTTCCCGCGGGGCGGAAATCTAGTCACTCATAAAGTAATATTTGTTCGCTGAGTGCCCCACCGGGATTCGAACCCGGAACCTCTGTAACGTTAGGCGAGAGTACCCAAGTATTACCACCCGACCACGGAGACTGAACCTACCAAAGTTAAAATCTGATAAAGGTAGTTCAGAAATGCATAGTAGAAAATGAAACATACAATCATTGGTTTTGAAGTGTAGATTGTAGTAGTTTGAAATATTAACAAACTAGCTTTCCGCCGCGGCTCCGCCCGCGTTACTTTTTTCCGTGGAAATGAGGCATTTACCCGCGGTAAAAGATAGCCTATGTTACTCAGGGTGAATTTAGCTTTCTAATGGAGAAAAATGTTTTGAAATCGGTCCAGTAGTTTTTGAGTTTATTCATTACAAACATACACACACACAAAAATACAATTAATCTTTCCTCTTTATAATATTAGTATGATAATATGTTAAATAAAAATCTAGGTATAGTAGCCAGCACATGCGGCTGGACATGCTGACCTTGAGAGTGACGTTATTCCGTACTGGTAGGGGAGAATTTCGTAGTGCGAATGTCCAACCGCATGTGCTGGCTTCTGTACAATCTACGTAATGTAAGTTGTAATTATCTAAGCAGAATAATAAAGCAATATTACTATAACATCCTTCATACATTTAACTGCTAGTTAACTGCAGACTGCAGATATATTTATTACTAAACTAATTTGTGGAATTACATGTTGTTAGACGTATTTATTTATAACTACATAGCTTCCCGCCGCGGCTCCGCCTGCGGTAATAGTTTTTCCCGTGGAAATGAGAAATTTTCCCGCGGTAAATCGTAGCCTTTGTTCTTTCCTAAGGTCTATTCTAACTTTGTGCCAAGTTTCACCAAAATGGGTTCAGTACTTTCGGAGCATTTTCAATTATTAGGAATGTTTTACGTATTATTTTCACACCTTGGGTTACATTATTGAAGTTTTAGTAAGAATCCCTAATTTTTTTGAAAATAAAATATAACCTATGTTACTCAGGGTGAATGTAGCTTTCTAATGGTGAAAGAATTGTAGTTTTTGAGTTTATTCATTACAAACATACACTGTGTATGTGTGTAAAAATACAAATCTTTCCTCTTTATAATATTAGTATAGATAGATATAGATAGATAGATAGGACTTCTTGCTTTTCTGCCTCGTGTCTCCGCCCGCGCTGACCTTTTTTTCCGTGGGAACGAGGGATTTTCCCATGGTAAAAAGTGGGCTATTAGTTATTTTGATGTATAAGCCATATTATTGTAAAGTTTAATTAAATGCATTCAGTAGTTTTTACGTCAAAGAGTAACGATTGTTACTCTTTATTTAAATTTACTTCTTCTATTTAAATATTTATTTTAAATTTAAATATTTATCATATTTAAATATCCATCCATATATTCTCATAAACTATTGCGTTTATAGTACCTATTAGTAAGATTGTGTTGAATCACAATCCCCTCCCCCCCCCGATTATGTACTTATTTTTTTACATTCGTACGTATCCTATAGTGAAGGAACATCGTGAGGAAAGCTACACACACCTGCGAAGTAATTTAAAGGTTGTGTGTGAAGTTATCCAAACTGCACTGGGCCAGTGTGGTCGACTGAGGACTATTCACCCTGATATCCGGGTAGGCTCGAGCCCCTCGGTGGGGACATAATATGAGCTGTTAACTAGGCTACAGAGTGATCAAAGTGCACGGTAGCTAGTACTATTATTTATTTTGTGACTGTACCTACTACTACTATTATAAGCTACTAATGAACATTTAACAGCTGTTTTAATAACTGCACCTGACCTTCACTAGATAATACCTAATAACCATAGGTCTTCAATAACCGATATTTAATATTCTGTGGTTTCAAGTTGGCAGACAGGTAAACGGTATAAATTATAGTAGGCTGACGTATATACTGTGGTTTGTTTACATCATGCTAGTAAACTAAGACAACTGCCAGGTTTATAAGAAATCTGCCAGATATATTAAGATAAGATAAGATAAGATAAAGATAAGATAAATTTTATTTCTATAAACTTATTGACATAAAATTTAATTTAATTTATATATTAAAAATAGACCTAGGTAAAGAACATAGGCTACTTTTTACCGCGAGAAAATACCTCATTCCCATGGGAAAACCGTTAACGCGGACGGAGCTGCGGGTAGAAAAGCTAGTGATGATATATTTTTACTCATTAAAATGCTGGAACTATATAATCAGAGACGGAGCCCCTCAGGCGTCGGCTCCTTCACGATGTTTTCAGTATAAGCGCGCTAGGTCGAGGTCCGAGGCTCCTTCGAGCCGCCCCTAGACGCGTTGGCACATGACTTTTTTTGGGGTATTCCGCTCCCCCGCAAGTCCGGTGAAGCTTGATTGGTCGTACTTTTTCGACACAAGCATAGGTAATAAAAAAAAAAATGCTGGAACTTTTTACTATCCCGATGTAAATGAAACTACAATGTTGTATTGTATAGTGCAAGCAGGGTCACACGTGCAAATGCAAGTACCTAGGTACATTTTTTAGGTATGATCAGGGTTTAAGTAATAAAGTAATTTTTGTTACAGTTCATAGTTTATTCCACCAATGGTAATGCTGACGTAAAAACGATGAAAAGGAGACGTAAAAAGTGGTTTTTTATTCGGGCAAAAATTGAACGGATAAGTAGTATACCTACTTAGAAAGCTTATGTAAATGGGTTTCAGGATAACTAATCAAATTATTTTATCGATGCTCCGTTTTCGTAAAAATTGCAAACTTATTCAAGATAAAAAGTTATAATGAAACGAACGATCAATGAATTTCCAAGAGCTATTATTTTAATATTATCTTTTTGTATTAAAATCTTACAGCCAAGTATAACATTATTTTTATTTGTAGTCATTTTTTTTAAGTAATTAATGAAAATAATTATTGAAGAACTTGAGGCCTTTTCGTTTCATTTTTAGAGAAAGTAAACTAGAAAAAAAAATGAAATGTCAACATGATAGATGACAGGATTGACAAGTATTCAACTGACAGTCAGAAAAACAACCATAAAACTTATGCTAATGCAAAATAATCACGTAAAAATATCTAGAAATGGTATTGCAATAGGCATGGTATTTTTTTTGTTTAAGGCATTAGTTTTTTTTAGGCACCTATTTCACTGGCGACGAAGACAAAAGACGAAAGGGACGCAGTTATGCGTTAGAGAGAGATACAAATACACCGCGCTTATTCTTGCGCATAACTGCGTCCCTTACGCTTTAGACTTTTGTTTGACTACCTTATTTTAATTATTCTCTGTTTTGTACGCGTTTAGTTTCTCTACCTTGAAAATAAACTTGACAGTTGACACTGGCGCGAAGTAACACTAGCGCCAAAATCAGAAAAAAAGAAAAAATATCGATTAAATCTTAATAAAAATTAAGAAAGAGACAATAGATCATTTTATACTTTGCGCTATCTCTTTCTTAAAAAGCATTCACAGCAACTACGCAACGAAAAATCGGTTTGAAAGGATTGCCAGAGGTATAATAGTATTGCCAGATCTTAGGTTTATTTTTCTACCAACCAATATTCGAATCAATTTATAAAAAAAACGGAGCTTTCTTTATTTTTTTTCAAGTGATCCTGATTATCGTAATAATATACCCTTTTACCCTATATGCGTAGAATACCCGTTCAATTTTTGAAATAATTAAAAACCACCTCCCATACAAAATTTTACATCTCCTTTTCTAGTGATAAATCCTACTCAATATTATTAATGCAAAAGTTTGTGAGGATGTATGGATGTCTGTTACTCTTTCTCGCAAAAACTACTGAATGGATTTGAATGAAACTTTACAATAATATAGCTTATGCATCAGAATAACACATAGGCTACCTTTTACCACGGGAAAATCCGTCATTCCCACGGGAAAAACTGTTAGCGCTAATCTGAAATTTTTATGGCGGCTGAACATTTTGACTTCGATAGCGCCCGTATTCCGTAGCGATAGGGTAGAATTTCGTAGTGCGTTCAGTTTTTGATATATCGCCACTAACGCTTTGAATTAACTATTCAAAATGATGGGTTTTTATAGTAGTTAACTATGAGGTAAAAATCGATCGGTCTAAATAATGTATCGAATGTGAAACCACAGATGTACTAAATTACGCATATTTAAGTAGAAAAGAAGTATACGTATACTTTATTGAATAGTTAATTCAAAGCGTTAGTGGCGATATATCAAAAACTGAACGCATATATGCAGTAAGTGAAGGCAGGCGTGTCACTCCGCAGTCAAGGTAGTGGCCACTCCACTATATTGCCTTATACGGTTAAAATTAAGATGGCAAAATAATGTCCTTTTTTTTAATTGACCTATGCTTGAGTCGAAAAAGTACGAAGGATCAAAGCTTCGCCGAACTTGCGGGGGAGCGGAAGACTCTACCTCAAAGTAGTCATGTACCAACGGGAGCCTCGGACGGACCTAGGCCTAGCGCGTTGATATTGAAAAACATCGTGAAGGAGACGACGCCAGAGGGGCTCCGTCTCTGATTATCAATTTTGATTTTGGTTTTGGCCGCGCCCCCGCCGGCGGGTGCGGGTGTTGTTAATTGAAGGGTACAGTACAAATATAGTGAGATAATATAAGATAAAGTTGTTTTGCCTTAAAAAGGTTTTTATTGTAATTGACCTATGCTTGTGTCGAAAAGGTACGACCAATCAAGCTTCACCGGACTTGCGGGGGAGCGGAACACTCTACCCCAAAAAAAGTCATATACCAACGCGTCTAGGGGCGGCTCAAGGGAGCCTCGGCCTAGCGCGTTGATATTGAAAAACATCGTGAAGGAGACGACGCCTGAGGGGCTCCGTCTCTGATTATCAATTTTGATTTTGGTTTTGGCCGCGCCCCCGCCGGCGGGTACGGGCACTGTTACCTGAAGGGTACAAATATAGTGAGATAATATAAGATAAAGTTGTTTTGCCTTAAAAAGGTATCATATATTGGCCGGAGGTAGCAGTACTGAGGGTGATGAATACCTTGAGTGTTGTCACTAATTAAAAAGGAAAGATTTATAAGAGCATGTTTATTCGTTCAAGGTACAAGCTAAAGTAATTAATTATAAAATATTATAACTAATTTGTCTAATCAACATTTCCTTCAATACGCGCATGTGACCCACTTAAATCAATAAAATTCACATTTATGTAGATTCAATTTTAAATTAACATTTCGCAATCTATCAAAACGGAGATTAAATTTTTAGCACGATCGCCAATTGATTTACCTATTACTACTAAATCGTCTAAGTATACAAAAGCTTGATTGTAAATTAATACCAGACATAGCTACTGTCAAAATCCTGGAAAATAAGCTTGGTGATGTTTTTAATCTCATCGGGCAGCGCTTATTTTTTTCTAGATTTTTTGTCTAAAGTCATCTGATAGTAACCGGAAACATAAATAGTGCCTGAGAGAGCATCTAGTATATTCGTAATATTTGGAAACTTGTCGTCTGCTATTTCGTTATTTAACTGGCGATACGAGTAATCAATGATAAGTCTCCATTTTTTCTCATTCGTTTTATCCGTCTTTTTTGGTACTAGTAAAACTAGACTAGACCTCTTGTTTGGGGGTGCGTAATAAATGCTATAATATAAAAAAATATAATTTTAGGATATACCGTTCAATTGGTATAATTTTCATATACCATTAAAATACTTGCTATAAATTTAATTAGTATAACACTCAATTCCTATAACATTTATTTGATATAATGACAAGTTATAACATTATTTTCCTATAACAATCATTTCGTATAACAATCATTTCCTATAATAAACTTCATTTTTTGTAATTTTACGGAAAAGAATACTCGGTGTCAGATGTAATTTACAAAAAAAAAACATTATTCATCGGATTAGGTATGGGCAGTGTGGGTCATTAAAAATAGGTAATATAAATAAATAGGAAGGGTGCGAGCGCAGCGAGCACGGGAATTCGGGGCACCCCGACTACTGTTGGTTAGGTTCGAAGGGTATGGCGGAAGAGATGGGCGAGCAAAGCGAGCCCTCAGGCGTCGTCTCCTTCACGATGTGTCCGAGGCCCCCTCTCCCCACCCCTAGACGCGTTGGTATATGACTCTGTTTTTGGGGTAGAGTCTTCCGCTCCCCCGCAAGTCCGGGGAAGCTTGATTGGTCGTACCTTTTCGACACAAGCATAGGTCAATTAAAAAAAAAATAACACTGGTTTTCGTCGGATGATCTCATTTCGGATTTTATCATAGTGTCTAGAAAACTAAATTACTAGAAATTATTTAACAAATTCATTATAAATAACTGAGGCATCTATATAGGTGATTTGCGTAAAGACAATTAAGAATACCGGCTGCGTCACCTAATTATTAATTCATAAACGACCTTCCACTAGTCTATCTAGCATATATTTTTACTAAATACTTCCTAGGCGGATTCCGTATCGTAGCTTAGACTTAGTAATAATATAATACCTAAGTATTAATGACGCAACACCAATGTTAATCGTTATGAAAAATAACTTGTTTGATCGTATTGTAAAAAAAGCAGAATAAAATAATATGTTGGCGCTGAATCTAGTAATACGTTCTATCTATCCTAAATCATACTAATATTATAAAGAGGAAAGATCAGTATTTTTGTGTGTGTGTAATTGTGTGTTTGTAATTAATAAACTCAAAAACTCGGTCCAACGGTTTCAGAGATTAGCGTGTAGGTATAAATAGACAGCCAGACGGTATTTTCTTTTTCAAAATTTGTATTTTTGTGTTCAGCTACACTCCCTTTATCAGATTTTTACAATCTGTTTTTTTTGAAAAACAGAGTAATTCTTCTTCATTATAGTTTATATACAAGATAGAAGAAGATAAGCTTTTGAAAAACACTTAATGACGTGAGAAGTTGCCTTGCAGACTGGTGTCTTGGTTTTTAAGACATTTTTATAAAATAAAAAAGACTGCGATGATTTATTTCATCACTAATAATCATTCATTACCAATTCAAGGAGCGATTGATAATGTAAACAATGCATTATGCAACCCAGTTGTAGAGTGCACAAGGTTACTGTAAGGCCGCTGTGCAAGGACCGGAAACTATAGTTCATGGATCGTTTCGGCTGTGTTCTAAGGCCCTAGCCATATGAGGTCATATGAGGTCAACGATTTTAATAGTTAAAACTTTTAAGACATTTCTATAATATACTTTTCGTAAATTTTTAATAAAAGTAATAAAAGTACTCTAAAGATGTCTGAAAAGTACGAAAAGTATATTATAGAAATGTCTTAAAAGTTTTAACTATTTAATGTCTGCGTGGTTTGAACATTTTATTCTAAAAACCAGCTGTCCGCTACGCCCGCGTTTGTTTTTTTATTTTTCCGAGCACAGTAGGAAAGTGATATTCTCCCGTGGTAAAATCTGTCTAAATGTTGACCAGGGATAAAAGGTACCGCCATGCAAAATTTCATTCAAATCAGTCAAACAGTTTCAGAGATTAGCTCGTAAAACAGACAAACAGCAAAAAACATATTTAAAAATCTAGATCTTATGTTCTATATCACTTCTTACATCCCCCTGACTCGGTATTTATATTATTTTTTTCTATGCACAGATTATTGACCTCTACTGTTATTAACCCCCAACGAAAAACTGGGGTGTTATAAGTTTGACGTGTGTGACGTGTGTCTGTCTGTCTGTGGAATCGTAGCTCCTAAACGGATGCGCCGATTTTGATCTTTTTTTTTTGTTTGCAAGGTGTCACAATCGAGAGTGTTCTTAGCTATGATCCAAGAAAATATCTTTAGCCATTTGAAGATTATCAGCTCTTTTCTTTAATGTTATCATAACACATCTAATAAAAATCTGAAGTTTTATAAATGTGGTAGAGCGTCAGTGATCCAGTTCGGAAGGATCGGGTTCGAATCTCGGCACGTAGGTACGTTTAGTTAGATCATATTAGATGATCCCGCCATCTAGCAGATACGTGTAAAACCACTTGAAACAATCACAGACTAACTTTACTTTCGACGTTTCACATCAGTCAGGCAAAAATGCCTCATTCATTGCCCTTGAGTGTAGATGATGATGATGATGATGATGATGGTGATGATGATGATGATGAACCAGCACTCACCAGATCCTCCGGTGATGAAGATTGTCTTCCCCTGGTAGAACTCTGGAATGCTCGGAGCATCAGACATGTCTCTCTCTTCCAGGAATCCCATCTTTAACTGAACCGCTAGAAAACAATTAATAAACTATGTTATTAAAGTATTTTAAGACACTGCATAAATTTTTTGGTTATATAATTTAGTTTTTCTACTTTGACTGGTTGCCTTCCTCTAATTGCATATTTCGTTTGCACTCTTTGTTATATTAATCAAATTGTATAAAATAATAATTATGTAAAAATATTTTGAAAAGATGCAACGCCTGTGGAGTTTCTTCCGGAGAGTTCTTCTCCACAGAAGACAGCCAAATCGTGAACTCTCCTCGACGTCGAAAAGAGATTTGTAAAATCTTATTTCGAATAAACACATTTGAACTTTGAACTTTAAAAAAATCGAATAGAAAATCGGTCGAAAAATGGTTTCGTAAAACTTTTCTTTGAAAAAAGCCTTTTAAATTAAATACGGTCAAATTGTTTTGAAATACTATTGGTAAGGTGCCGATTCTTACAATTTACCGATTAAATTCTTACGATTTAAAGAAAAAAAAAAGAGTTTTGAATTACCAAAACATTGATCGTTTTTGTACGATATCAACTTTAACTGGATACTGATTTTGTAAAAATAGCCCCAGACTAGATTATTGTACGAGTATAAGTATATAATATACTAGCTTCCCGCCGCGGCTCCGCCCGCGTTTACAGTTTTTCCTGAGGGAATAAGGCATTTTCCCGCGGTAAAAGGTACCCTATGTTACTAAGTGGAAGATTTTCTGACAGCTGGAAATTAAAAAAAGAACGAGCGTTCTTTAAGATTTCCATAGATGACGCTAGTAAAATAATGAGAACAGTGAGATTAATTGTAGACTCATTGACTTTTTTTGTCGCATTGTACATGATTCTGACTGAGATATTGAAAATGAGAAAATAAAAATAAAATTTATTTAACAATGTGTAAACACAACATGACATTAACAACGATCCCCGCATAGGTTAGTTAGTTTATTAATTTGAATGGATTTACTTCGGTATTTAATACCTCTTGTAATACCTAGTTGAGCTGTTTTGTTTTCTTAATTAAAATTTTCTACTGGAAAACTTGTCATTATAAAATTTGTTCCATTGAAATTCCGCAATAAATATGGCGAGATTTTTTATTTCTCTGGTTTATTTTGGTCTGGCTTAGACAAATACCCAACTACCCAGAAAAGTTGGAGAGTCGCGCTTCGCTTTTATATGAACCAAAATGAGCAGGCTTTTTGAAGTTTTAAAAATATAGCTCATAATTTAAATATCGGCCAACTGTTTTGTAAAAATCCAGTAAATTTACCCTTTTTATGGGTCTTCTCGCTTTCGTAGTGATTTGTAATTCACTCATGCAAACATACGCACTTCAGCGATAAATTTTTATTTATTTATTTATATCATAGAAGTTTTCCATTAAGTCACTTATTAGTAAAATAACAGTAATAAATGAAGGTTAATAAATATAAACAAGATTACGGCGGACGCTAACCTCTTGTTTACGATGCTTTGTTTATTGTCATAACTTTTATTTAAATTTTGACAGATAGATGTAGATTGTGACATTTGTGACACCGAAATTAATATGCAAGAACTTTGACTGTACTAAAAATAACGTTGAACACTTTTTAAACGCGCCAAAACCACTGAAGTGATCTGGATGAAACTTGGTACAGTGAGCTGAGATGACACACCATTTACGGCGGATAGTGTGTCGTTTCCTATACAAAATGCATAGAATGCGTTGTTGCCGAACTTCCGCCAGACCGAAATTCCGCTGTACGCCAAAATGCGACGGAATTTCGACCAGTGTGTCATAGGTAACTAAAAAAGAGACAGACAAGAAAGTTGTTGAGGTTATGAGGAGTTTTACGCGGGAATCGAGAGGAAATGGCGGGTTCATTGTTTCGTCCTTTTTAAAATTAGTTTTTCATGGTAATTGTGGTGTTAATATGGTGGAATTAGTGCGATAATGTGCCGTTAAAGAAGAACTATTCAATGAAAGTGAGAAATAATGAGTGGTTAGCTGTTTCTGGTTTGATACCCCGCGTTAAACTTCAGTATCATTGGAATGTAAGAACCACCCTTGCATTTCAATGATCCCGTAACAAGAAATGAAACTACTGAAGACGTTTAACATTGATACAAGAAATGACTAAAGACGACGAAATGAAACTGAAGAAATAATGATGAAGACATTAAACTTGGATAATGCAAGAATCTACTAATGACTAGGCTGTATGGGCTTAGATCCCTTTGCCTTTCCCATAAGGGAGAAAGAAACAAAAAAAAAAAGGTAACTAAAAAAGCATTGTGAGCGTAACCGGAATCGAGGGGCGTAAAGCTAGTATTAAATAAATATACTTTCCGAAACCAAATACAACTGAACTATCGTTGAACACCTAATTAACATAAATACATACTATAGTTACAGAAATGACCCGATCCATGATACAATGAACTCTATATACTGATTCAGCATTCAGCATTATGCATATTAAGCATATTATTATTCTTGTATTGTAAATATAAGTAATGCTTCAGCATTTTACGTCGGTGACGTGGCTAGGTATCACTATCACTACATAGTATAAAACAAAGTCGCTTTCTCTGTCCCTATGTCCCTATGTATGCTTAAATCTCTAAAACTACGCAACGGATTTTGATGCGGTTTTTAATAGATAAAGTGATTCAAGAGGAAGGTTTATGTGTATAATACATGCATAAAATACTTAAGGATAACCCACAATATCGATATTCCCGTGCGGAGCCGGGGCGAGTCGCTAGTTTCTTCTAAAATCGGTAAGCAAGGGTTTGATGCCTGCTGTTTAAGAGTTTCTATTGTGTTTATAATATTACTAATGATTAATGTGATAAAGCCAAAATTTAATATTAGTTTATCAAAATATCCTATTTACTTCAATAAAAATCACCTTTATAACTTTTAAAATCAAAATTAAAATGAAAACGGAATTAAACATCGAGTGGGTAATAGATAATATTTTAAGTTTTTATTTACATTTAGGTATCTAAAGTTTTACGAGTATCCATAATTTTTACTGTGACGAAAGAGTGCCAATACCTTTCAGAAGTTTTGAAATTATTGCTTTTACATAAATAATATTACACGCACTTGTAATTATCAATTTATTAAAAAGATTTATAAGTAGGTACCTATTTAAATACTTACAGGAGAACACAATTAAAATGAACAGAACGAAAATCACGATACCACTCTTCATAAACCGTACAATTCCACTGATATTTCACTAATCCTTAAAATCGAATGGACGTATCGCAGCATAATAAATTTAACCTTTGACACTTTTCATTTC
This sequence comes from Teleiodes luculella, assembly GCA_948473455.1. Lineage (NCBI taxonomy): Eukaryota > Metazoa > Arthropoda > Insecta > Lepidoptera > Gelechiidae > Teleiodes > Teleiodes luculella. Next base: position 2,941,601 of record OX419610.1, on the reverse strand, counting down.
ACTCCAAATCAACAAACTTGCATTAAAAAGCGCGCGTAAAACAAAAGACTGTACCTACCTGTGGTCCAATCGCGACTCCTGAAAATGACGTCCGGCCCGCTGATTGGTCGATAGAGCAATATGGCGCCGCGTTCTAATTTTAAAATATAAAACGTGCAGCGCCGTCGGACGCTCCGGTTCAAATGTGTCAGCTTATTTTATTCAAGTAAGTAATTAAATCAGACGATTCGATTAAGGCGAAGTCGTTAGTGCATTATTTTAACACGCTAGCTTCACTTTAAAGTATGTACAATGCGCGCAGCCAAAGATGAGACCTATCAGATGCTAAAGAGGGGACTTTGCGCTGGTAGATACAGTCGCGCGTGCTCAAAATAGTTAAACTGAAATATGAGATCGGATTAATAAGATATTTATTGAATTTCAAAATCGCTTTTATCGCTGTATCTACTGCGCAGATATAATTTATTAGTTATTTCTCTGGGAGGGGTCGCCAGGAGCTCATAGCACAGGGTATCCTAGTTTGAGCTCCTGACTCCCTGTAAAAATTTATATGTACCTACCTAAGTAACTAAACTTTGTAAGATTATTTTGTAACCTAGATTAGAAAAAACTATGTGGGAGTGAAATAAATCATTATTATTATTATTATAACCGTGGGTACAACCACGTGATCCGTCAAGTCTCATCTTTGGTTGCGCGCATTGTAATTATAATCTTGTAAGTCATAAAGTTCTGATGCCGTATCAATTTTAAATGTTGTGCCATGTAATTATGTATCCCTACTTCGCTACATAGTATAAAACGAAGTCGCTTCCCGTTTGTCTGTCCCTAATATTGCTTAGATCATTAAAACTATAGTTTTAATGCAACTAGGATGCGGTTTTTTTATATTTATAGAGAGTGAAGGATGAGCGTCGGTGGGCAAGTGGCGACCACTCTAATTTGGTGGCGCAGTAGTGCAGACTATTGCATCCCATTCGGAAAGACCGCGAGTTCCAACCCCGCTTTGTACTAAAGTATTTACGTTGGTAGGTATATTCGTAAATGTACATTTATTAGACGTCATTTTATGAAAAAGAAAAACATCTTATAGAAAACTAGCTTTCCGCGTTGTGGCTCCGCCTGCGTTAGCTGAGTTTCCCGTAGAAATGAGGTAGGTATTTTCCTTTTGTTCAATTCCCGCCCAGGGCAAACATTCGTGTGATGAGCACTTGTATTTGCCTTGGGTCTGGATATTGTATATTTAGTATTTATATTATGTGTGTATATCATCTGTCTGACACCCATAGTAGGTACAGGTAGGGGGCAGGTGGCAGGGGGGGGGTATGTACAGACATAGAATTTAATAATAAAAAATATGTGGGGACATCTCACACACGGCCACTACAGACAGACCAAGTTTCATCAAAATCTGTTCCCTGGTTTTAGCGTTAAATATTAGCCGACAGACAGACAGATATAGTTATTTTCTTATTTTATAATATTACTAGCTTTCCGTCGCGGCTCCGCCCGCGTTAGTTACCGATTTTTTCCGTGGGAATGAGGCATTTTCCTGAGGTAGGTAAAAGGTAGCCTATGTTACTCAGGGTAACTGTAGCTTTCTAACGAAGAAAAAAATTTGAAATCGGCACAGTATTTTTTGAGTTTATTCATTACAAACATACACACACACACACACACACACAAATACAAATCTTTCCTCTTTAAAATATTATTATAGTATGATTAAGTAGGGATCTACCACATCAAATAATGAAGGAATGAATGAATAAATAAATAAAATATTATCAGTTTAAACATAACATATAATATTTTTATCTATCGAAACAGATTTCCACAGATATTGAATCGCAGTCCATAATTAAAACCTAGCCTTATAATAATGTTAAAACCTATCTCAGGCACGCAACGTATCTATTATTCTGGTCGATGCAACAAGATATTTACTTACTACTACTACTTATTATTATGTAAGTAGTCTTGGAAATGAGTTACAGTCAAATATAAAATAGCGTTTCAATTAAGCTCATAATTATCATCATCATCATCACAGCCTGTAGACGTCCACTGCTGGACAAAGGCCTCCGTCAAAGATCTCAACAACGATCGGCCCTGCGCTGCCCGCATCCAGCGGCTTCCCGCGACCCTCACCAGATCGTCGGTCCTCCTTGTGGGGGGTCCACACTACCTCTTCCGGCGAGCAGCCGCCATTCAAGAACCTTTCTGCCCCAACGGCCGTCGGTTCTACGTGCAATGTGCCCTGCCCACTGCCACTTAAATTTAACAATTCTTCGGGCTATGTCGGTGACTCTGGTTTGCCTGCAGATCTCATAATATTCCTGATTCGATTACGCAAGGAAACTCCAAGCATAGCCCTCTCCATCGCTCGTTGGGTGACTTTGAGCCTTCTTATGAGGCCCATCGTAAGCGATCACGTCTCAGATCCGTAAGTCATCACTGGCAACACACATTGGTCAAAGACTTTTGACTTAAGACACTGTGGCTAGTGACGTTTTAAGTTTCCAGCAACACTTTTTTTTTAATTCAGTTTTTCACTGCACCTTCGTTATTATTTATCCATTGAAAATGAAGCTTTTTTTCCCTTGGTAAAAAATTTGGAATGTCCTTCCATCACTCTGGAGTTTTTTCCCTATCTGTTCAGCTGTTTACGCGTGAAAGAGTTATAAACAGACAGAGTTACGTTATCAGTAAATATATACATTAATTTAATTAGATTTTATTTTGGGCAATGAATCCTTATGCAATAAAAATAACTAAAATGTAAAAATATAATAATAATAAAAACTTTCTCTATTTTATACCATCGCATGTACAGAAGCCAGCACATGCGGTTGGACATACGCACTACGATATTCACCCCTACCTTTATGGAACACGGGCGTTCTTAAGTTTAATATAATGTGCTAACTACTGTACCCAGGCACGTGCCGAGATTGGAATCCGAACCTTCCAAATGGACAACAACGGCTTTATCCACCGAATCACCGACCCTCTACCACACTTATAAAACTACAGATTTTTTATTACTTAAATGTGTTAGATATTATTACATATAAAAAATGGATGGATCAAGCAAAAGATAAAATAAAAAGTAAATTGTCTAAACCCTGACCTAAATATCTATAATTTTTTACTGTTTAACTGCATCTCTCTCTCTCTCCTAAGTCGTGTGAGTGAGACACCAACGTTCTTGATCCTGATACTGTTTCATGACTGCGCGCAATCGTGCGCAGAAACGAACCATTTGCGCCGGAAGGTCAGACGCCGCGCGCCGCCCCGGTCGGCATCGGTTTACACGTAATTTGTGTGTACCTGCATTTATAAATGGAATGCAATTAAAAGCAACTTTAAAAATAATCAAACGTCATTTAAAATTATTCAAATTACTTTAACTGGCAATAAAATAATTAGGAGTGTGAACATTTATTAACGCGCCCTAATAAATGTAGAATAAGTAGTTACTATTTGACATAATTTTACTTTTATTTAATACTAGCTTTCCGCCGCGGCCCCGCCCGTTTTTTCCCGTGGGAATAAGCATTTTCCTGCAGTAAAAGGTAGCCTATGTTACTCAGGGTGAATGTAGCTTTCTAATGGTGAAAGAATTTTTGTAAATCGGTTCAGATTTTGAGTTTATTTGTTAAAAATACACACACACACAAAAATACAAATCTTTCCTCTTTATAATATTAGTATAGGTAGTATAGAAGTATAGATGTAATTTCATTATCAAAACACGTTGGTTCCTCTAGCTTGCGCTTTAACTCTCTGCTTGACTTGGTTCCACTGAGGACATTTTTGTGACGAATATAGAAATATTCAAATAAATTTTAAGTTCATAACTATCAAAATTATTATTTTGCAAACTAGTTAGCGGAATAAGGCCAAAATGTCGCCTTATCCTAATTACGCCTGTATTCAATGCTAGATATAATATTTTAATTTCATGTTGTGGATTTTAAGCTGCAATGATTATTTTTATAGCTTGTTTATGTAAATCCCTATATAGATACGAGGTAATAGTCTGCTAATAACCTACTACTGAAGCGTTGTTTATCTAGAACCTTTGCAGGTTGAACTACTTACCTATAGGGCTACGTTGCTCGGTTGGTAAGCGGCTGCCTTGGAAGCAAACAGTTGCAGGTTTGAACGTTTGAACCTCGCCTAGTGATGTGCCGAGTCAGGCTAATTCGAGTACTGACTCGAGTATTCAAAATAAAGTATTCGGATACACAAATTCAAATTCAAATTATTTATTGCTAGTCACAGTTGGTACATAGACATCTTAACAATAATATAGTACAGACAGTATAGACGCTCTGAAAGAGCACAGCAATATAGCAAGAGAGCGCAGTATCAAATATTACTTATCATAACAATATTATACCTATTATGAGCACATTATTAAAATATGCAATACAAACATAACAAAGTAACTTTTGTAGGTAGATAGAGGCATACAAAAACTAACTATTAAAAATCTTTAGCTTCAAAAAATTCTCTAACTCTAATTCTACACAGGTAGGTACTTGAATTCAGTTTTCGAGTACTTAAAGCCTGACCAAAGAAATAAGAAGCCTTGCCATATTGCGGAATTTCAATGGAACTAATTTTATAAGGGAAATTGTTGTCATAGTCGTGAAAATAAACACGTGGCGCCCCCAGAGCAGGCTTCTTATTCCTTTGGTCAGGCTTAACAGTATTCTAATGTGAAGTTTCGTATTAACAAACAACAAGCTTATAATTATGGAGACCTTATTTTCTTAGACCATGATTATAAACCCATAAAGTAAACAAAGGTATGTTTACTGTGGTTTCTAATTCAATTGGTTATCTATTCATAGTATATCTATGTTTAGGAACTACGTTTTAAATATGTACTCGAGACCAATAAAGTGCTTGAGTCCCGATGTAAGTACTTGATATTCGAGTCTTCTGACTCGAGTGTTGATTCGATTAGTTTTTTTTTAATCAGTACTAAAATACTTGAATACCAAAAATGGCCCACTCGGTACATCACCACAATACCTACTCGCCTCGTAAGTCGTAAGGCCCAACCTAATTTTAGGTTGGCTTAACTGACGACTCAAGGTATAAAAAAAAACCCACGACGGTAAAAATCGAATCGAAAAAGAATAAAATAACTCAAAACCCCCGACTTAACTAGCTTTCTCGAAGATATACTTAGATGTAGCAATAATAATTTTACCATAATATATAACCGAGGAATATCCGCCGGGGCTGCCATTAAACCAGCTAAAGTTTTTGTGACACGTGAATAAAAATAGGTTTAAGTGGTTAAGGCCCAGGAATTTGATTTACATAATATTAAATTAATGCTTATTGTAGGGAGTGGGAGAGCTTAGCTAGAGATCGAGAAAAGTGGAAAGAGGCGAGAGAGGCCTTTGCCCTGCGGCCTGCAGTGGGACACAACAGGCTAAGAAAAAAAAAAAACATTAAATTAAAAATTTTAAAAACCCCCGCCACAAAACCGATACTTAATATTTTCTTGGATCATAGCTGAGAACACTATCGATTGTGATACCTTGCAACCAAAAAAACTAGATCAAGTTTCACTAGGTAGATAGTTTAGAAGCTACGTTGCCACAGACAGACAGACAGACAGACCCGCCTCTTTTTCGTCGGGGGCCGGGATTAAAAAGAGTCTTTATATGTATTTATGTATTGGAGGGACTATTCAAAGTGTAAAATGGGTTACAATATTATATTATAATTTTAGAGCGTTGGGCCGTACAATTATGTTTTAGGAAACCATCTTGGGCCAGAATAGCAAAGTGTTTATTTATTTTTTTAATAGGACGCGTGGTTCTTGCGAGGTGGCAAACATTTATTTGATGAACGGGAGATAAGTGATTGCCTTGTATCTGGATGTTGTGTATTTATTTATTTATGTATGTAAGTATTTATTATGGACTAGCTTTACGCTCCGCGTCTCCGCTCACGCTAACAATTTTTCCGTATGAATGAGGGATTTTCCCGCAGTAAAAAGTAACCTATATGTTATTTCGGTGTATATGCTATATTATTGTAAAGTTTCATCAAAATCCATCTTGTAGTTTTTGCGTGAAAAAATAACAAACATCCATCCATACATCCCCAAAAATTTTCGCGTTTATAATATTAAAATATAGAAGGATATTTCCTCTGACTTATGTAATTGTTGGATAAATACGAAATCCGAATTTCTATCATTTTTAAAAAGTCGGCATAACACGAACAAAAAATTTGAAACATTAATTAATCGGCGAAACAAAAACGAAATGCCGACTTTTTATTATTTTCATATAAAAAGTCGGCAAATAGCGAGAGTCGACAAACACCCTAATAGATCATTTTCAAGCCTTGGCACCCACCATAACGAATATCCACACGACCATTAAAAAAAATTTTTTTTCGACAGATGTGTGCAATCTTTCTTACAATGATTTCCTTGCTTGTAAAAACGTTTTACCTAAACATTCGTAACAAATATATTTTGATGTGTAATTAATTAACTGTAAGAACAATGTTTAGCTAAACGAGGGCTTCTCCTTAACATTAATCAGCAAATAAATCCACTGTCATTTAATTAACTAACTATAAAAATGTATAGGTCAATGACTATTATAGGTATTTTTGGTTAAATTATTGCCATTATTTTCACCTACTTTTACAGTATATTCTGTGCTCTAGGGCTAAAAAGTTCTTGAATGGCGACCGCGCGCCGGAAGGTACGCACAAAGTGGACCGACGATCTGGTGAGGGTCGCGGGAAGCCGCTGGATGCGCGCAGGACCGATCATCATGGAGATCACAGGGGGAGGCCTTTGTGCAGCAGTGGACGTCTATAGGCTGAGATAATGATGATTCAGTGTTAGAGAATCGGGGTACGTATGAATCTGCCCCCGCAAGGCCGAAGAAGATTAAATAAAAATATTGATCAATCTTTGGACAAGCTATCTCGATTATATAGAATATAATATTACAATCTATAAATCATCCTACAATTATAAAGAGGAAAGATTTGTATTTTTGTGGGTGTGTGTGTGTGTGTGTGTGTATGTTTGTAATTAATAAACTTAAAACTACTGTGTCGATTTCAAAAATTCTTTCACCATTAGAAAGCTACATTCATCCATAGGCTACCTTTTACTGCAGTAAAATGCCTCATTCCCACGGTAAAAACTGTTAACGCGAGCGGAGCCCTTGCGGTAAACTAGTAATATTATAATATAAGAAAAAGAGGAAAAATTCTATTGTTTGTTTGTTTGCAATGAATAGACTCCGACCGAAACTGCTGAATCGACTTTAATGAAAGTTGGTATAAAGATAGAATAGACCTTAGGGAGTTACATAGGCTACCTTATAGGGTGAGTAGACCTTAGTCGACCACGCTGGCCCAGGGTTGGTCAACTTCACACACAACCTTTGAACTCTGAATCATTTTGCAGGTATACATATAGGCGGCGTTCCATCACGATGTTTTTTTACCGTAAATAGTTTAGTTTAGTTTTATTTATCTCATACTACAAAATTGCACACATTTTTACATTATTATAAAAAGGACATCCGTAGTATGATCGTCAATACTAGTATGTATAATTAGGAAAATATAACTAAACAAATTCATTACATTACAATGGGCAAACCTACAGATCTGTTTTATACGCAGTAGAGTGTCGTAAATCGAAAGCTGAAGCTAACATGACAAGCAAAAATAATAAAAATACCCTTAGATCGAACAATCAACGTTTTAATAAAGAAAACAGCAATGTATTCGTCATTTACAAGATTTTGAACATGGCTTTAGCTACGGTACCCTTCTTCAGATCCCCGACAGCTTGTTGGTACTCCGACAACTTGTAAACCTTCACTCCAAGCTTGTCGAAGTTTACATACCTGAAAATAAATAACATTAAATTCAAAATTTGAAAATCCCCCGCCACAAAACCGTTACTTGATCCTCTCAACAGCTCAAAAAGTGCTGATGATCTTGAAATGGCTGAAGATATTTTCTTGGATCATAGCTAAGAACACTCTCGATTATGACACCTTGCAAACAAAAAAAACTGGATCAAAATCGACGCATCCCTTTAGAGTTTGGCTATTGAAATAGTAGACAATGAAAAAGCGCGGCAAATTTAAAAAAATCATCCTGGCAACCCCGATTCTATGGATTTACCCAATTTGATACTTTTTTTTCTATGTAACTTAGTTGCCAGTACAATGTTTTCCAATTTCATCGATTGTTTACTTTCAATAGCCAAACTCTAGGAGCTACGATGCCATAGACAGACAGACACACCCTTCAGGCTTTTACACGTCAAACTTATAAAACCTCTATTGTTTGTCGAGGGTTAAAAATATGGTTTGTTAAAGATAGTAGACTTCTGCAAGGTGGCACCTAAATTATCAGAGGGGTCTTTGTCCAGCAGTAGACGTCTCCAGGCTGAATGCTGATGATGATGAAGTGAATGGGAAGTAGCATAAAATTACCTGTCACCCATCGCCTTGAGGAAGCCGATGGCTTTTGGGAAACTGAAGGGGTTGATCTTAACTCCAACGATTGTCAGTTCCTTGTTGTATATTTGGAAAGGAATCACTCTGGAATTGAAAAGGTTTAAAATTATTCTTTTGATTGGCCAAGTGGCTTTGGCCGTAGACCTGCCTTAATATATTTTAGTAAAAGTTGTCTCACAAGATTAAGTAGTATTTTGTGGACAGACGGTAAATATTGAATGAAAGTAACAAGTATTCCGACAAAAGAAGACAAGAAGGTCAAAGCAAGAAGAAAAAGAACACAGAATCTTCTTGACAGACTTACGTAGCAGTGTGCGTCGGAGGGCAGCATCCAAAGAGGATGTACTTCCCTCCGTGGTTCAGGTAGTTGAAGTTAATCTCCATCACTTTTCCAACGCCTGAAAATATGAAAACCATTTTTTTTACATTGCCTCTATTCATTCAACAGGAAAACCTGTCCGTGTTTCCGGCAAACATATGTGTGATGAGCGAGCACTTACTTGTGCTTGCCTTGTGTCTGGATGTTGTATATTTTATTAAATTTAACTGTTTGTTTATATGCAACATAGTGGTAGTACTCATGAAACTGAACAACTTTCCCTAAGGAACATAAGTTGAAATCTCAAACTTGTCATACAAAGTGTTTTTTTTTTTTATTGACCTATGCTTGTGTCGAAAAGGTACGACCAATCAAGCTTCACCGGACTTGCGGGGGAGCGGAAAACTCTACCCCAAAAAAAAGTCATATATCAACGCGTCTAGGGGCGGCTTAAGGGAGCCTCGGACCACGGCCTAGCGCGTGTACTACAAAGTGGTAACTGAAGTTTATTGGAAACTTGATATTTTTGTGATGTTGTTCAGTTTCATGAATAGGCACTACCACTATGTTGCGGATAAACAAACAGTTAAATTTCACGGTGTAAGTGTATCAGCTCCTTACCAACCACCTATAGTATAGACATAGACACAACGTTTTTTTACGTTTAGTACATGCTTTGCCTAGTTTGGTGTCAGATTGCCTTGTGTGAGATGTCTCCACAGAAAAAAAATTAGAGACGGAGCCCCTCAGGCGTCGTCTCCTTCACGATGATTTTCAGTATCAACGCGCTAGGCCTATGTTCGAGGCTTCTTTTCCCCGCCCCGAGACGCGTTGGTATGTGTGAATAGTCATGTGACTACTCTGGGGTAGAGCCATGGTCTAAGAAAACAAGGTCTAACCGTTAGACCACGTGACTGACACAAGCCTACGTCATTTTGCGCTGTTCATCCTTGTCTATTACACGCATTCGACAAGCATGAATAGGCAAAATGACGTAGAAATGACTTAGAAATGAAGTAGGCTCGTGTCAGTCACGTGGTCTAATGGTTAGACCAGATTTTTTTCAGACCTTGTTTTCTTGGACCATGGGTAGCTCCCCCGCAAGTCCGGTGAAGCTTGATTCGTTGTAGGTACGTTTTCTCTTTCGATTATTATTATTTATCAGATGCTCACCTGTGCAATCAATTATTACATCGTACAGAACCTTCTCTTTGTCCAGGACATCAGGAGATATCAACCTGTAGCCAGTGTCTGAAACAGAAATATAATACTAGGTGTAATATACAAGGTGTATGTGAAAGGACATGTTCTAGTGTTGACCTTGAAAAATTGTAACATTGTATGGCTGTCGTCGCACATCCTGTAAAGCGAGTGAAAGAAAAAAAACCGGCCAAGTGCGAGTCGGACTCGCGCACCGAGGGTTCCGTACAAACCTGCAAGGTTTACAAAGTTCTTTCATTACGACAATCGAGTCATAACTATGGTAATCTTATTGCAAAATGAAATTCATAACATTACAATGGGGAAAGATGGAGGAGCATAAATTTAAGACAAAGATCTCTTTATCGTTTAAGTAACTAAGTACTAAGTAAGTATTTCAACTTGATAGCTCTACGCGTTCATGAGGAAAAAAGTAATAAGTTTATATTTATTAAAAAATATATATTTTGTAATGTAACTAAAAATTTAAGGTTTTCGGAATTTTTCCTTTATGTGTGCTATAAAACGTTGCTTCATGCCAAATTTCAAGATTCTAGGTCGACTGGAACTTCCAGTCTGGAAGTACCCTTTAGGTTTTGATTCCCTTGCGAGTACTTGCGAGTTTCAAAATATGCAGCTTAAATTGCTGTTTCTTTTGATTGCGTTGACATAGAAGTTTGATTTTGTTACAGCTTAAAGGTATTATAGACCTGAGTATTTGGTATGAATTTCAATTTAATACCTCTACGCGTTTATGAGGAAATGGGTAGTAAGGTTAAAATTATTAAAAAAATATATATTATGTGATGTAACTAAAAATTTATGGATTTCGTAATTTTTCCTTTATGTGTGCTATAAAACGTTGCTTCATGCCAAATTTCAAGATTCTAGGTCGACTGGAAGTACCCTTTAGGTTTTGATTCCCTTGCGAGTACTTGCGAGTTTCAAAATATGCAGCTTAAATTGCTGTTTCTTTTGTGTTGACATAGAAGTTTGATTTTGTTACAGCTTAAAGGTATTATAGACCTGAGTATTTGGTATGAATTTCAATTTAATACCTCTACGCGTTTATGAGGAAATGGGTAGTAAGGTTAAAATTATTAAAAAAATATATATTATGTGATGTAACTAAAAATTTATGGTTTTCGTAATTTTTCCTTTATCTATGCTATAAGACGTTGCTTCGTACCAAATTTCAAGATTCTGAGTTCACGGGAAGCACCCTGTAGGTTTTGATTCCCTTGCAAGTGTCGAAAATTTGCGGCATAAACGGCTGTATCTTTTGATTGCGTTGGCTTAGAAGTTTGATTTTTTCACAGCTTCAAGGGACAGTAGACCTGAGTAATTGATATAAATTTCAGCTTCATACCTCCACGCGTTCCTGAGAAAAAGGGTCTTGACAGACGGACAGACGGACAACAAAGTGATCCTATAAGGGTTCCGTTTTTTCCTTTTGAGGTACGGAACCCTAAAAAGTTGTGTTCACGACATTTGTGTCTCAAAAATACGCAGCGCTGGCCTCGCGACATCGAAGACGTTTTATCTTCATTTGGGCACGCGAAGTGCACACACTTGCCGAATTTAATCAAACCTACATCTGTTACTTTAACCTTAAAAATGAACTTGAGCTGGATACGACCTACGTATCTACCTGCGATTTTAGCTTACTTACTAGAGTGGCTTAGCGACCCAAAGTGGGTCCTGCGAATTTATATGACATATAATTTTATGGTGAAATCGCATTTTATCAATAGACTCTCTCATTTAGGCCTAAATTTGCTTTTCGCTATAATCTGAGCATATTAATAGATAATAGATAATAAAGGAAGATAAAGTCTATATTATTTGAAATAACAGCGGTAATCTAAACTCTAGATAAACAGAAATTATTAAAAAGCCAATCATTCTGTTTCGTAGTTAAAGGTAGATACAGTAGATAACACATATAACTGGACGCTTTGACTTTCAGAGCGCCGCCTGCACATAAAGTTATTTACCTGTAAAGTAATACATACTTTAGGGACTTGCGAACTATTAGGCGGCACCTTGAACATTTTTAGTGTTTTTTAATTCGATGATCCTCGCAATTCGTACGCGAATATTATGATTTACAGATATACGTAACCTGATAAATACTCATATAATTGGGAACACGTTTTCTGAAAATTGCACCGTTGAAAATCGCGCCAAAGTAACATCTTCTATTATCTTTTTTAACCGACTTCAAAAAAGGAGAAGGTTCTCAATTCGACGCGTATGTTTTTTTTTTACTTCTTTTATGTAAACGGCAACGTATTAGACGTTGAAACTTGGTCACAATCACAAGTATTGTATTCAACGTTACTAAAATCTATTAAAGAAACATTTTTATTATATGGAGTACTTAGGATAATGCAAAAAAAAGATCGGATTTCATTCTTAAAGAGCAAAACCGTTACGTAGCAACGTTAGCCAGTAGCAGCACAGAGTTACGTTACCTAACTTCCTGACAATGTCCAGCCTTGTCTTGTTCATTTCAGAGACGGTGACATCCCTGTGGCCGTGGAGATGCAGTGTTGCCAGCCAGAGGTTACCTAAAAAAATAATAGAATAGAATAAATAAAAAATCAAAACTATTTTATTCATTTCTAGCGACCCGCCCCGGCTCCGCGCGGGAAAATGGTTATTATGGATTATCTTTAAGTATATTATGCATGTATTATACATAAAACCTTCCTCTTGAATCACTCTATCTATAAAAAAACCGCATCAAAATCCGTTGCGTAGTTTTAGAGATTTAAGCATACATAGGGACATAGGGACAGAGAAAGCGACTTCGTTTTATACTATGTAGTGATGATAGGCTCCCACAGAACACTGAATAGTGACGTCATCTAAGAAGCTAAAAAGCTTTGCTCAAACCAAATCCGACTCTCGTCTCAAACGAATGTACAAGTCTAAGAGAGACCAAAAAAAGGCGATGCGATATCAGTTTGAACATATATACAATGTACCTACTTTATTGCACACAAAAATACAGCAAAATAATTGCATTCACTTACAACTAAAGTGTACAAAAAGGCGGATTTATTGCTTAAGTAGCAATTTATACCAGACAACCTTTAAAAAAAGACTTTTTGACTTCGACTTTAAAACTATCAACAGTTTTAGTGCACGTAAAGAAGACAAACGACTAGATTTTTTCTTTTTTCTAAATCCTAAAAATATACTGCTTTTAAACGTTTGTATGTATGTATAGGGGGGTACAGAGGGGTTACATGAGGGGACTGATTATTAAGGAGTCGATGTCAATAACATCGCCATCTTTCTTTCACTTTATGTCCAATAAAAGTCAATACGTAAGTAAATACTTATTTATCAAGAGTCAATTTTCAAATACGAATTTTCTATTAGAATTGTTGTTTATCCTGAAATTATGAAATATTTTCCCCCGGTAAGAAAGAGCTCACCTTTACATCCTGTAATTTTTTATTTCAATCCTTTCATATGATTTGGCAACGGACAGAATTTATTTTCGTTACTACGACATTAATTAGGATTAAAATTGTACAGTAGGCAACACATGCGGCTGACTGGACGTGTTGACCTTGAGAACCCCCGTATTCCGTAGCGGTAGGGGTGAATTTCGTAGTGCGAATGTCAAACCACGTGTGCTGGCTACTGTACACAGATAGATAGATAAAATAGTCTTGGCTATCTTGTTTGTCAATACGTCTTATAAATTATACCTACAACTGATAAATGATAACATTTATATTTTATATAATATCGTTGCATACCTACTATATCTATTTATGTAATATGATAATTATTATGATCTTTGACATTGTTTTAACCTTTGATTTCAACACGTTTTTGTGTAAAATTATTTATGAGTAAGAAGAGTTTTGCAATGGAGTGGTTTTGAATTTTTAGATCAAATAAATTACTTTTTATTACAACTATAGAAAGTTTGAGAGGAAATGCTTAAAATGCTTGCTTATTTTGTGGATTTCATGGTTAACCTACCTTATAAACCCTAAGATGTACCGACCGAAGACCTGATAAAGGTGGCTGGCGGTGGCTGGATGAGAGCAGCGGAGGATCGTGTCCAAGTGAACAAGGTCTTGCAATTAGACCGCGTGACTGACACGAGCCTACGTCATTTCTACGTCATTTTGCCTATTCATCCCTGTCGAATGCGTGTAATAGACGATGATGAACAGCGCAAAATGACGTAGGCTCGTGTCAGTCACGTGGTCTAATTGCAATACTTTGTTTTCTTGGACCATGGTACTTACCAATGATGCCAGCTCCGACGACCAGGATCTTCTGACCGACGTAGAGTGGTGATGCCCGGTCGAACCCATGGGATACACAGGAGAAAGGCTCGCAGAGCGCAGCTGTAACAAATAAACAAGTAAAATCATACTCGTAATACTACATCCATTTATGACGAGACACATAAATAAACTGGTTTCGCACTAAGATCATACTATCCATCATCATCATCATCATCATCATCATTTCAGCCGAAAGACGTCAACTGCTGGACAAAGGCCTCCCCCAAAAATCTCCACAGCGATCGGTCCTGCGCTGCCCGCATCCAGCGGCTTCCCGCAGATACTATCCACACTCCATACTAAAGTGTGTTTGTTTGTCCTTCCTTCACGTCCTAACTAAGCAACCAATCGACTTGATTTTCGGCACAGAGTTAGTTGAAAGGATGGAAAGTGACATAAGGCTACCTTTTACCGCGGGAAAATATCTCATTCCCACGGGAAAAACCGTTAAAGCGGGCGAGGGCGGAAAGCTAGTATACTATATTGGAAACTGGTTACGGAGCTGCGGTTTCGGTTGCCGGAGGGATCATCTTATCATCTTCTGATGGTGTGTTAAAAATTCCAACCTCCTACAACTCCTGGAACTTTTTTCAGTGCAAGAGACCTCTCCCTTTTTTGTTGGTTGCGCATCGCATTGGTTCCTAAATTCTACATACAATTTCTTGGACGCTGGGGTAAGATGTTGCATATTATGGTATCTACAGATGACAAAGAGGGAAGATACCTACTACCTAGTTCAGGAGTGACATAGTCGGGTAGTGCAAAGAACTAGGCTTGAAGACATCAGGTGTTCTCAATCGGGTGTACTTAGTACTGCGCCCAGCCTCCATTTTCCAAATAGGAATGTTGCTGTTAATGATCAGACAACAGACAAAGAGGAATGATACTACCTAACTCAGGAATGACAGAGTCAGGTAATGCAAAGAACTGGGCTTAAAAACATCTGGTGTTTCCAAATGCCGTTAAACGCTAGACATTAGACAAAGAAAGAGGATAAGCTCACGAGTGACAGAATCGGGTAGTGCGAAGACCTGGGCTTAAAGACATCTGGTGTTTCCAAATGCCGTTAATTGCTAGACATTAGACAAAGAAAGACGATAATACCTTGCTCAGCAGTGACAGAATCGGGTATTGCGAAGACCTGGGCTTGAGGGCATCGGGTGTACTGCGCCCAGCCGCCATCCTTCCAGATGCCGATGGTGTTGTTGATGCCAGCAGTCAAGCAGTAGTGGTAGGAGCCCGATCGACAGAATTCACACAAGTTGCAGGCGCTAAAGGAAGAAAACACATCTTAAAAGAACTATTTAGAACTACTATGTAGTAGTTTTAAAAGTAGCATAGACCTCGCCATTCCGCCAAAAAGTGTTAAAAAGCAATGTGGTCTAAAAAGCTCGATTACAACTTAGAATTGAACAGAGTTTTCTGGCGTAAATGAACTGGGCGTAAATAAAAGGAAGCCCAAATGAACTGGGAACATGGGGTGGACTATTGAACAAAAAAAAAGATTAGTATTTTGATCTTCTGAATGTATCTTCTTCTTGTACAGTAGTATAATAAAACTAAAGAATCGGCGTGCCTGTACATTGATTTGTGTTTCAAAAAACTGATTGTAGGTGATAAAGGGAGTGTAGCTGAACACAAAATTACAAGTTTTGAAAAAAAAAATCCGTCTGTCTGTCTGTTTGTACACACTTATCTCTGGAACCGTTGGACCGATTTCAATTAAATTTTGCATTGTGGTACCTTATATCCCCGGTCAACATCTTAGAGATTTTTGAAGAAGGGAAACAAAAAATCATTGTAAATTAAAAAAAAAACAACACGGGCGTACTAGACTACAGCTACTATTACTCTACACGACTACAGCTAGTCACTACATAGTATAAAACAAAGTCGCTTTCTCTGTCTCTATGTCCCTATGTCCCTTCCCCTATGTATGCTTAAATCTTTAAAACTACGCAACCTATTTTGATGCGGTTTTTTTTAATAGATAGAGTGATTCAATAGGAAGGTTTGTAGGTATGTATAATAAATGCATAATATACTTAAGGATAACCCACAATAATCATTTTAAGCGGTGGTCTCACCTGTTCGGGTCCACGACGACTCTCTGCCCCTTCTTGAAGATGGAGTTCTTCCCGACGTCGTGCACGATTCCCACGAACTCGTGTCCCATGACCACCGGACGCTCTTTTAGTGCTGGGAACTCTCCCTAGAAGCACAGAATATATAATAGTACTAGGTACAGAAGGCGCACTCTCTGATAGCAAACGTGCGAATTTAATTTAAGTTACCACGCCACTAACGTTCAAATTACATTGAACGCGTCGAACGTGACCCTGGCTGTAATAGCCTACCGTTTGTCGTTGCGATCGTATTAAAAAAAATGCACCTTAAGACCGCGCCGCGAGAGTCCGTATTACCACAGACTAAATAATAGCGTCTTCACAAGCGCGCGCGTTTTTCCTAGTAACTGGCCGCGTAATCGGGACCGCCCGGCGGCGGCGTAGGTACAATTCTGGAGCGAGGGCGCGGAGTGCGCCGGGCACGCTAGAAGTAACATTGTATTTTCATTTGTTGTATGTTTGTGCAACTTTTAAAAAAATTCAGAAATGTTTTATTCACTATAGAGATGCATATTATTTAACCGACGAAAAACGGAGGAGGTTCTCAAGTCGACCCGTAATTTTTTTTAATGTCTGAACCCTCATTACTTTTTACCATGGTCTAAGAAAACAAGGTCTAACAAGAAGACCACGTGACTGACACGAGCCTACGTCATTTTGGGCTGTTCATCATTGTCTATTACACGCATTCGACAAGGATGAACAGGCAAAATGACGTAGAAATTACGTAGGCTTGTGTCAGTTACTATATTAGACCTTGTTTTCTTGGACCATGCTTTTTACAGAGTATTCCGATTTGGTTTTTTTTATAAGTTTTTTTTTAGTTTAAATAACATAATTGGTTCCACATAAATTTGGGAAAATAACCGACCTTAAGAAACCCCTCGCACTAGCGTCTTTCGAACGTCCTCGCCGTGATAGCACCCGTCTTTTGTTTCATTTGTCCTGGCTGCCTATGATTGTATGTGGGACGCACGATGACGACGCTCTGTACTGTGGCATCGGTTATGCCGTCTCTTTTACTTTTGGTACTGGCCGCATGTTTGTTCGAAATTTAAATCATTTTCGAGTAGATTGATTTGATATTTTGAGTCAGTTATAACGCGATTCTTCCCTGGAGCTGTTATAAAACGCTCCAGAAATTGTTCTTCCGGGAATTATAAAGTAAATCGGGTTTTTAATCGTGTTGTACTGATGTTTTTGTGTTAAATATATGTTCTAGTGCAAATTCCGTGTCTTTAATTTATAGAGAAGACCACGTCGGTCTTACAGTAGACGCTAGTGTGGAGGGGTTTCTAAGGGAAAGAAATTATTGATTGTTCCCTCACAGATTTATTTTAATTTTGTAAATTTTTTTTGTTAAAAAGTTGTTATTACCTGCACAATATGCAGATCGGTGCCGCACACGCCAGCATATTCGACCTTGACAATGACGTCATCGTCTTCAATTATCTTCGGGACCGGGTAGGCCTTCTCATACTTCAACGTCATAGACTTTCCATCGAATAACACGGCTTCCATTCTGATAAAAAAACATTTGATTTCCATGAAACATAGTATAAAGCGGTGGAAGATGTTTTTAACCCCCGACGAAAAAGAGGGGTGTTATAAGTTTGAAGTGTGTGTGTCTGTCTGTCTGTCTGTGGCATCGTAGCTCCTAAACGGATGCACCGACTTTGATCTAGTTTTTTTTGTTCGCAAGGTGTCACAATCGAGAGTGTTCTTAGCTATGATCCAAGAAAATATCTTCAGCCATTTGAAGATAATCAGCTCTTTTCTAGTTGTTGAAAGGATAAAGTAACAGTTTTGTGTCGGGGGTTATGAATTTTTTAAATTTAGTGTTATTGTAATACCTAGATCGATAAACTTCTGCCAATCTGATAAAAAGAAATTGATAGAACAATTTTATTTAGAACTAGCTTTTCGCCGCGGCTCCGCCCGCGTTAACAGTTTTTCCCGTGGGAATGAGACACTTTCCCGCGGTAAAAAGTAGCTTTCTAATGGTTAAAGAATTTTTGAAATCGGTTCAGTAGTTTTTCAGTTTATTTTTACACACACACACAAAAATACAAATCTTTCCCTTTATGATATTAGTATGAAAAAAAAACAAAAGAGTTCGAGATTCGGAAGTTCGCAGGTTCAAGTCTCGGCACGTACCAATGTGTTTTTGATTTTCGAATTCATATGTTTATTCGACGCTCTTACGGTGAAGGAAAACATCGTGAGGAAACCTGCACACATTTGTGACAAAATTCAAAGGCTATGTGTGAAGTTGACCAAACCGCACTGGGCCAGTGTGTTCGACTAAGGCCTCACCCTGGTTCAGGGTGGCTCGAGCCCCTCGGGGAGACATAACATTTAACATGGGTTGCCTGGTAGAAATTGCATGGGTTGCCTGGTAGAAATTGCTACTTTAGCAATAAGGCCGCCTATTTGTACACGTATATTGTTTTACTGGTGTGCAATAAAGTATATTCTATTCTATTTTATTAACAACGATAATAGACAACTTACTTTGTGCGGCACTTGTAGTTCGGATGGCGATGCGCGGGCGACTACTCGTAAACAACATAATTACGAAGATTGTAGATGCACGTAGGAAACAGTAGGGTGGCCACGCATTTACGAGAACTGTATTATTATTATTATTATTATTAAATTCAGTATAAAAAACTGTAAGTTAAAAAATTCTGTAATGACTCAAAAGGGCGAAACTGAAAATGTTTTTCAAAATTATTTAAAAACATCGTTATACTGAGAAAACTCTCCGGAATAAAACTGTACTTTTAACAAATACATATTGAGAAAATCAGAACAAAGTTTTTTTTTTTATTCGTGTGTGGCAAATGTCTTATTTCATTTTATATTCTTAGGTATAAGTAAGTACTTACTTATAGAGCTCAAACTAATAAATGACGACACTGAATCTGATTCCATTTATTACGCTCTAATTATCCTTTTTATTCTTCCAAGAACAGATTAGTACGAGTCCGCATCATTATTCCGAAATTATGTTGCCGACCGTGAAAACCCCGATTGGTCGTTTCGCCGATAATCAATTTGACAAATAAATTGTTTGAACATTTTTCATTTTTCCGACAGTTTGTTTCTACGAGTAATCTTTCCGCCGACCTGCAATTTACCTATAACAAAGTTTTTCACGTAGTCGGGTGTTTTGTTTTTTGCAATATTTAATTATGCACTATTCACCAACCATACGACAACTGACTATTATATTCACTCGGTGTTGATGGTTACTATATTAACTTATTATACTTTCAGATAAGTATTATCACATATTATTTATTTATTATATGTTTTATCTTTACAATAACACGGATCGTATTTATCATAATAATGGAGTTTTAACTCCAGTTTACTGATTACAGAGTAAGTTGTTTAATCATAAAAAAACAAAATTGAAAATTTTAAAATACCCACGCCGTATGTTAAAATATATTAGAATAAAAAGGATTAAATAAATTTTTTGGAAATCCCCCGACCAGAGTCAAATAAGATAAGAAATATCAAAAGAAATCTATAAAAAGAGTGATTTCTCACGAAATCCGCCACACAAACAACTAATTATGACCTTTCTTAGTCCTTACGTATACGTACCTACTTACCTTTTGGTTTCTCGTAGAAATAGACACAGCAATAATATTGATTAATTTAGGTACTATACATACTCATCTATCTAATAATATAATACAAATCCAATAAAACACGTCGGGGTCTGCCATTCCCTGCTCTGACATTAATAAATTTTATCATACCGTGAGTTTTACTTATTCAGAATCTACATTATATTTAGTTTTTAAGTAATATAAATAAGTAGTTACAATATTTTAACTGAAATTTCTAACAAAGAGAGCGATGATGGCAGCCCCCGACGTGTTTTATTGGATTTGTATTATATTATTAGATAGATGAGTATGTATAGTACCTAAATTAATCAATATTATTGCTGTGTCTATTTCTACGAGAAACCAAAAGGTAAGTAGGTACGTATACGTAAGGACTAAGAAAGGTCATAATTAGTTGTTTGTGTGGCGGATTTCGTGAGAAATCACTCTTTTTATAGATTTCTTTATTTGATATTTCTTATCTTATTTGACTCTGGTCGGGGGATTTCCAAAAATGTTATTTAATCCTTTTTATTCTAATATATTTTAACATAAGGCGTGGGTTTTTTAAAATTTAAAATTTTGTTTTTTATTTGAATATTATGTTTTAACATCCGGCGTGGGTTTTTTTAAATTTTTTAATTTTGTTTTTATTTTAAACTTTTTTGAGAGTACGTTACTTTTGTTTGTTATCACTTAGCACACTAAAACATATAATTAAAAATGACGACATTTTGTTTTCTTTGTGTTTTGATATTGTATATTATGCTAGTACCTAATTAAACATACATAATTTATTAGTATGCCTTCTTAAAACTAACTGGCGGTAATCAAAATGATGGATGTTGTTTGGATTTGGCAGAAATTTGGTATGCCAACTTATCTGGCTACTGCAGGGCTCCCTGGTGTTCTACCTCCATAAAACGTATCTAAGAACCTGCTCCAAGATGAAGCCTTTTGAATGCAAAAAACCGCATCGAAATCGATTCAGTACTTTTTGAGAACTCCTGTACTACGAACTTATCTGGCTGCTGCAAAGCTCCCTGGTGGGTGGTCTACCGCCTCAAAACATGTCCAACAACCAGTTCCAAAATGAAGCCGCTTGAATGCAAAAAACCGCATCGAAATAGATTCAGTACTTTTTGAGAACTCCTGTAGAACCAACTTATCTGGCTGCTGCAGGGCTCCCTGGTGGTCTACCTCCATAAAACGTATCTAAGAACCTGCTCCTAGATTAAGCCTTTTGAATGGAAAAACCGCATCTAAATCGATTCAGTACTCTTTGAGAACTCCTGTAGTACCAACTTATCTGGCTGCTGCAGGGCTCCCTGGTGGTCTACCGCCCCAAAACATGTCTAACAACCAGCTCCAATATGAAGCCTTTTGAATGCAAAAAACTGCATCGAAATCGATTCGGTAGTTTTTGATAACTCCTGTGGTACCAACTTATCTGGCTGCTGCAGCGCTCCCTGATGGTCTACCTACATAAAACATATCTAAGATCCTAAGTTGAAGTGATACCTTTTTAATGCAAAAAACCGGAACTAAATCGGTCCATTGGTTTTCGAGATAGAAGGTAACAAACAAACAAACAAACAAACAACCTCTTACCCCAAACGCATATACCGCCTCCGTTCCGTTCCGTCCGTCGTGGGTAAAAACAAACAAACAAACAACCTCTTACCCCAAACGCATATACCGCCTCCGTTCCGTTCCGTCCGTCGTGGGTAAAAATGCTGATTATTAAGTAATTGCTTTCCGTTTGGCAGCTTGTCTCTTCCCGTGGGATAGATAATTATATATTCCTGCGGTATGAGTAGTCTATGCGATAATGCAGTTGCGTATTTCTTGAGAATATAAAAAATAGGACTTTATTTATTTGTTTTGTGCTAAACTGGTGAAACGTTTTTGTATAAGTATGTATAATTTTGAAAAACCTGTTCTTAATTTAATAAAGGGTGTAGATAATGGATTAGATTAAACTGAAAAGACTAATAGATATGATCAGCTTTTCCAAAGAAGCTTTTATTGTAAACAAAAAAAAGTCCCACTCCACTCCACTCAAACTACTTAATTTCAATTCCTAAGTTCAAAGTTCTTGGTCTTTTTCATTCATATGGGAATCGAAAATTATGGGAGATGAATGAATTAAATTTTGAATGAATGATATTTAAAATAAGAGCGCACCTGTCAAATTCAGCTCAGAATTCAGAATGCTAAACTAGTGCCAACTACGCGTAAAATCGATGTTTGACATCTCTTAATTTAAGTGGGCATTCACCTGTCCCTTTTCGTTTTTAAGAACGTGAAAAGGACATATGGTTTTTAAATTTAAGTTAGAGCGTAATACGCAGAATCGGGCCCACTGTCCAATTAAAGTGCCACTTTCGTGTCAAATTTTGAACTCAACACGAACAAAAACCTAACCACGCCCTTTCAGTATTTACTGAGCTGTCACTTACATAAATTTAAAAGATGTCTATTCTGCAAAAAATGTGTGGTATTTGTTGTTCTGCAATTTACTACAATCTACATAAAGAGTTTAATGGTATTTGTACAACCGACAAGACAAACAATATTAAAAATTATTTTAATAGTTCCAACTACTATAATGAATAGTATAGAAAGTATTCTAATAGTAGAGTTGTGACACATGGCGTGCCTCAGGGTAGTGTACTGGGCCCACTACTGTTTATCATATATATTAACGATTTACCAAAATATACTAATCAACAAATGACTCTCTTTGCTGATGATAGTACAATAACAATAGCATGTAAAAATAATAATATGATACAGTACCAAAATGACATAAACGAATCTCTAACTAATGTTATATCGTGGCTTATTAATAACAATCTAAAAATAAATTTGAATAAAACAAAAATAATGCATTTTGAACAAAGACCCAAACCAAAAACTAATTTAAATGTGACCTTTGATAACATTACAGTGGAATCAGTAGATAGTACGAAGTTTCTTGGAATGACCATCGATAAAAAGTTAAACTGGAAAGTACACATAAATGAGCTATGTAAAAAACTCAGCAAATCGTCGTATGCACTTTATAGACTGGCACCAGTATTAAACATAGAAGCACTGTTATCAGCATACTATGGTATTGTTGATACACATTTAAGATATGGAATTATATTTTGGGGAAATGCAGTAGATAGGGAGTTAGCATTTAGAGCACAGAAAAGATGTATTAGGTCAATGTTTAATTTAAAACGATATGATAGTTGCAGACCCTACTTCAAAAATATTTCATATTGACATTGCCTTCCTTGTATTTATTAGAATTAGCTTTATTTGTAAAAAATAATAGACATATTTTTAAAAGGCAACGAGATCTAGAGTACGTAATCGGCGAGATGATGATAATATAGTGGTTATGCCTCGTTGTAGAACTGCTCTTTTGCAAAAAAGTTTGATATGCATGTCAGTAAAAATATATAATAAAATACCAAAAAATATAAGAGAAAACAACATAAATATATTTAAGAAAAAATTTAAGAGCTACTTAATAGAAAATTGTTATTATAGTATTAATGAATTCCTTGACATTACCTGAATTTTGACATTGCATGATCATTATATTATTTTGTATTGTGTTCTTGTTTTGTAATTTGTTAATTTAAAATTTAATGCATAAAACCTGACCGCAACATGATATTTGTATACCTACATAGTGGGTTGAGCATAGAGGACAAAAAATTGTTAACACCTTGCTTTTAATTGTAAATTTTACCTATGTTCACAAATAAAGGATATTTGATTTGATTTGATTTGATTTGATTTAAAAAACTAACGATAATAAAAAAAAAACAAACATAGCGTCGATGGTGTATTGGCGAGGGCCTTCGCCTTCAGTCAAGAAGTTCCGGGTCCGATGCTCGCCTCGTACAGTTGTGTTTTAATCTTTCGGATTTAACGCATTTTAGTCCTCTTCTGTCATCATAATAATTGTAGACGTCCACTGCTGGATAAAGGCTTCCCAAAGATCTCCACAACGATCGATCCTGCTTAAAGACCCTCAACAGACCACCTAACCTAAGCCTGTTTTGTTCAAAATAAGTGCATATCATATTTTGCTTTCAGAAGCTCTACTTTTGGATGATTTCAAGAGTAGAGCCCCTGTTTTTTTTTTAATATCGATCCCGATTTCAACCCAACCCAAAGTAAATTTTAGACCGCTACTCTTGAAAATCTGTCCGCCAAGAGTTGACCAAATGTCCGATTTCATTTAGTTCACTCAATATCCGCCCAATATGAAACCAAGGTGGCGCTAGTGTAGCATTTGAGAGTACGAAACGAAACGCCCGATCTCGATGTCGACGGATGGGAATCGCCGTCAAGAGTAGCCCCTCAGCAAGCTATTGGCATGATTTTATAGTTTACAATGTAATAATATTAATACTATTTCCTTGAAATTTCATCTATTATAATAAAATCATTGATATTTCTCGTGTCATAAATTGTTAAAAAATTAAAAAATATATTACATTTTAAATTAAAAACTACACTGGAAAAGGTTTGTTTGGAAAAAATAAAATAAATGGTAATTTTAAACAGATTTATTAATATTAATTATATCTGGTAAATAAAAATACCTAACTAATATTCATAATTGTAATAATTAAATTTACTTATTCTAATAATAAATAATCTTTGGCATCGTATTTTAATCGGTAACTTGCAACAATACAAATAAATATATATTGCCACGACAGAAGCCTTAGGGCTTGAACATAGCTTTTCTGACGCGATGGTATGCTACAGAAGGAATAAAAGCGGCCAAGTGCGAGTCGGAATCGCCCATGAAGGGTTCCGTAGCAGCCAGTAACATAATATAAAAGTTTTAGTAGTTCGTTGTGACTTTGATCGATGTTTTAATAATAGTGAAAGGTAAATTGCGGTCTACGATTTATGACGTATTAAAAAAAACTACTTAAGTACTAAATCTCGTTCAAACCAATTTTCGTTGGAAGTTTTCATGGCAATGCACATCATATATTTTTTTCAGTTTTATTATTCTCTTATTTTAGAAGTTAGAGGGGGGGGGGACACACATTTTTCCACTTTGGAAGCGTCTATCGCGCAAACTATTCAGTTTAGAAAAAAATGTTATTAGGAACCTAAATATCATTTTTGAAGACCTATTTATAGATACCCCACACGTATGGGTTTGATGAAAAAATATTTTTTTTGTTTCAGTTCTATGTATGGGGACCCCCTAAATTTATTGTTTTTTTTCTATTTTTGTAAGAAAATCTTAATGCGGTTCACAGAATACATCTACTTACCAAGTTTCAACAGTATAGGTATTATAGTTTCGGAATAAAGTGGCTGTGACATACGGACGGACAGACAGACAGACAGACAGACATGACGAATCTATAAGGGTTCCGTTTTTTGCCATTTGGCTACGGAACCCTAAAAATCCACGTTTGTTTTTTAAATAATAGTAATATACATTTTCACGGGTTTTCTCCACAATTAAATTTAACAACTAAGAAAATCAAAGAATGGGCTCAGTTCTGCCGCTAAAATCTCTAAATTTAAGTTGTTGGTCTCTTTCATTCCTATGGGAATCGGAAAGGATGGAGAGATGAATGAATTTAATTTTGAATGAATGATATTTTAAATAAGCAGCGCAGCTGTCAAACTCATCTTAATTTAGTTAGGATGTTTTTAAATTCCTGCAAAATTACGCGTAAAATCGATGTTTGACGTGTCTAAATGTAGGTTGGCACTCACCTGTCCCTTTTCGTTCTTATGAACGTGAAAGAGAACAACTTAAATATAGATATTTTAGCGGCCACGCAGATTTGAGTCCAATGTTCATAATAATTATATGAATTTAAATCATCATACGTAACCGAATATGGAATTATCTTCCAAAAATACAGATGATTTTACGAGTTACACGTATTGATCTAAAGTTGTTAGGTTACAAAGAAAGATCTGACGTGTAAGATGACGTCACTTGACATATCCGCCATATTACTTTCATACAAAAAGTTGTTTTGCAGAGAGAGACAGATGAATTGGCTTATAAATTGTATATCTGAGTAATTTTATTGCCGATTTTACTGTTTTCACTGTTGTTATTAAATTTGGGATATTTTTTGGAAAATAAATTCAGATGTTGATATCAAACAACTTGAGTAAACGCGCGGGGGTGAGGAATGAACGCGGAGGGTGTACAATACATTTTACTATGAACGTTCCATGTGCGCGCAGTTGTACCACGTGACATCTTATTCAAGCTGTTTGCTGGCTATACCTCGTCCCCGCCAACTTTAGTCCCTTGCTTGCTTGCTTATCGTGTGGGTTTCGAGGTTAACCTACCTCACATTATTCTGGTACCCTCTAATACCCTCTAGGCGCGGTAAACACTACGTTGACAAACTACGAGTGGGTTTTTTAAATTGACCTACGCTTTTGTAAAGAAAATCTACGTAACAGGCTTCACCGGACTTGGGGAAAGCAAACTATTGCAGCTGCGTGTGAGGAGGGGAGTAAGGGGAGAGCAGACCGGAAGCGTAGTGTACCTATGCTTAGACATGCACGTACCACTGAGTTGTAATGTATGGAACTGAATGAGACAGGACACATCGACGCGCACGTCTACGTTACGCAAGCGGTGTGTCCTGTCTCATACAGCTCCATACATTACAGCTCTCTGCTCTCATCTACTTCAGCTTTTAGGGGGTCTAATTCGAAGGCAGTTTATGCCCCAACTTCGCCGCAGTATTCCTGATCCAGGGCATGTAGGATGCGACCCTGGTGTACACCCCAGGGCGAGCTCGTCTGGCGCAGCCTGCCCCCCAAGACACCACGCCGTGAAGCTGCCAGCGGGACCCTGCGAGACAGGCCAGGGGGCCTCCTGAATCCCCTCGACAAGCGTCTACGCCCCCAGAGAGAACTCCTGAAAGTAGATATTAGGAACAAAATTACGATTTAAAATGACTGCGTTGTAACCGACCGCTCTGAGCAATGTTGGTGTGTAATCGAGGACATGCTTGACAAACACTTTGGACTTTGCAATATTTTTTATGTCTATTGATTAAGGAACTAAATCGCGCAGCACGCGTTTGGCTTACCCTGCACTCGACCGTACACATCAACTTAGTTTAATTTCTCATGTTTCTTGTATTGTGTGTGTTGTAATTAAATTATATTATATTTTATTCTATTCTATGGGTTGGTGATGGTTAGTAAAGGCCGCCCATTTGTGAAAGTTTATTGTTGTGGAGTGAACTGTTCTGAAAGGTATAACCTGAACTCTTTAGCTGCTTTAACGGCAAGTTATCTTGTCATTTGGCCCTGAAAGAACATGTTTGGGACGACGGCTTAGGCAGCTCAATAACTCTCACACCAAGATTGCTGCGGTAGGTTAATTTCAAAATCCACACGATACTCTGGTTGAGCATTAGGTGGATTTTAAAAAAATAAAAATTATTTTCTCTATGCGAATGACAGGTTGACCCTAAACTTGCGGGATGCATTGGGAAATTTACAAAATACGGTTGACCATGGGTGGACAATTATAAAAGAGTATAAAATACCTTACCTGCACAAATCATAGAGTCCAGAATAGCCTGCTGACGGCCCCCGAGGATATGGTTTTTCCTACAAGTGTTCAGGTCCAATACTGGGACTGTAGCTGCTCTCAACGCTGGAGCGAAGGACTCTGTGGTCTCTGCAATAAACAATAGGGTGTATTTTCGTCTGTTTATAATAATCGTTTAGTATATCCATGACAGGGAAACTACTTTCTATCAAGCTCTTCTAAGCATAAGTTCAAAACAGTTCTAGTATAAGTTGTATACGAACGATATCGCACGTTCATTACCTTCACAATGAAAGATAATATAATTTAAAGACAGTAATTTAGTGTCGGAAACTGCCGTTGCTGGAATTACTGCTTGAAACGGGCCGAACTGTCGCTGGCGACCGCACGACTCTTCGAAAATTCAAGCGATACTAGTCTTTTTAGTATGCTAATAAAGTTTAAAATTATTTCACACTAAAAGTGCTCGCCACGTCGCTGCTCTTCCGGTGTGATTTGAGCATAAACATCTCTATTCAGTCTGAACAGAGTCATTCTTAGATTTTCGCGGTTGTTAATTGCACTAACACACATTTTCACTGGTTTCCTCCACGATTTAGTTTTAAATTGAGCTTTTAGTTTTGAATTGAGCCGGTCGAAATATCGGTAAGCTCAATTTAAAACTAAATCGTGGAGAAAACCCGTGAAAACGTGTGTTAGAACAGAATCACTTTAAACCCCTACCTGCCTGGTATCCCCAGCCACTGACGGCGCACCACTTCCCGGCTGACTCCACCCCATCAGGCAGGCAGATGGGACGCACGTGCGAGTTAAACTGGACTGACCCACTGGTCTTTGCTACTAACACCACTGCTATGTCATTGCTGTGAGGGCCATCTGGAAAAGACATCAGCTCATATTAGGGAAAAAGTCTTCTTGCGAGACCGAACACGGCATCTTTTTGCATCTTGAGGCATCTATCTGTTAATTCTTTTGGCCCAGAGTTTATATGGCATACGAGCGGTATGGCCAAAACATTTGCACCTTCTGAGGGAGACCAATTATTAATTGTGTCTTGTAGCGCAGCGTCGTGTTAGGACTCGGTCACTCAGTCTTACACCGAGTATGCTTGCAAACTAAAACATACTCACTTTCAAAGGCTTTCATCGCAAAATAATAAGGTGAACGCTGGTCGCTGCTGCCTATTCCATGGGTATGTTCCTTTAGTTGCCTCATGTCATGACACCCGGAACAAAAAATACGCCCTTGCAATAAAGGCTTATTGACCTTTGTCTTTTCTGTTGACTTGTATTTATGTTATGTTTGGTGTCATTATAAATTTTAATCTATTGCGATTAACCAAAAGACGTCCACTGCTACACAAAGACCTCAAACAAAGATGCAAAATTGGTTGCAGATATTCAATTTGGGACTAAAACATTTTCCCCTTTCCATTGCTTTATTATGTCCTATATAACTCCCCCTTTCAACTTCTGTC
Source organism: Teleiodes luculella (assembly GCA_948473455.1). NCBI lineage: Eukaryota > Metazoa > Arthropoda > Insecta > Lepidoptera > Gelechiidae > Teleiodes > Teleiodes luculella. Next base: position 2,912,412 of record OX419610.1, on the reverse strand, counting down.
GCGAAGTATAGAGCGAAAATAATTAAAGGCGACTGGATTCGATATACGGCTGGACGGATAGTCGGACGGTGGGTTCTATGATAACTTGTCGACATAGACTGGAAGAAGACATAACTCACTCTTTCTGAACTCCGGGTGTGAGACCACCTTCTCTGCCAGGAACCTTCTCTCGTGCTTGTCCTGGATCTTCAGACGATGCTGGCCCACTACCAGTCTTATGTGCTCCAAGTTCAAAGGTTGCTGCAATCAGGCAGACACAGTCCCGTTTAAACAAGTTCTGTAGAAACTACTTTTGCATTGTCTCTTTCTTTCGTAAATTGTTATTGTTAGGACCTGTTGGTTCATTTGACAGGAGAGCTATCTCCCCGCAAGTCCTGTGAAGCTTGATACGTCGATTTCATGACACAAGGACACAACCGTAGGTCAATAAAAATAAGAGGTCATCCCAAAGAGTAGAATACCAAAAATAGAATGTCTGAGTTTGCGATCGAAGTGAATGTGGGATCGAGGTGAGATTTAAGGTTTTACAGAATAGCACTCCTGAGGGGCTACTCTTGACGGCGATTCCGATCCGTCGATATTAAGAGCGCCACCTTGGTTTCATATTGGGCGGATATTGAATGAACTAAATAAAATAGGCCATTTGTCAACTCTTGGCGGGCGAATTTTCAAGAGTAGTGGTCTAAAATTGACATACAAACAAATTCTGTCAACTAGCTGAGGTGCGGGGATTGGACTTGGTATGGGGTTGTGTTTGCTTCGAAGGGCAAGCAGCTTTCCTATTGGTAACTTTCTACCTGCCTTGGAAAAACTATCTCACTGCCAATCACAGAGGTGTCGATACAACACAAAAATAAAATCTTCCCTACTTTGTGGGTCATCCTAAGATCTGACCTCGCCTAAATTTTACTTTGGAATGTCGCCCTAGGATCTGACCTCGTCTAAGTTTCACTTTGGAATGTGGTCCTAAGATCTGACCTTGTCGAAGCAGTGTGCAGCAGAGACGACCAGCCGATCGGCGATGACAGCGCCCCCGCAGTGGTGCTCAAACGTCAGCCGGTCAGGGTCCAGCATCTGGATTTCCACCTGGAAAACGAACAAGGAAGTTTATACTATTTTTTATTCTTCAAATCTTATACAACGCTACGCTTATATTGACGCCGAGGAAACAAATGTGCAACAGTGCAAGCCACAAAAATTGATAAACTAATTTTAAAATAAGGTGCTTTGAAAATTATCTAGCCACGATGTTGCCTAGGCGAATAACATTAAATTATCAATTTGAAAAACCAGCAGCACAAAACTGTTACTTAGATCCTTTCAACAACTAGAAAAGAGCTGATAATCTTCAAATGGCTGAAGATATTTTCTTGGTTCATAGCTAAGAAAACTTTCGATTGTGAACCCTTGCAAACAAAAAAAACCTAGATTAAAATCGGAGCATCCGTTTAGAAGCTACGATGCCACAGACAGACAGACACAACAAACATCAAACTTATAACAACCCTCTTTTTCGTAAAGGTTTTGAGTACGGATGGAATTCTTAAAATCCTTGTGACGTCATAATAAAGATACTCATTCACAAAATAAGTAAACCATCTCACATAGTAGCCATGACCTACAAGGTCACATGTGGCTTGAAGCCAATTTGAAGAATATTGAGGTTAAAGCTGTTTAAATATTGCAATGAATAAAAATATCAGTTGCCTTCAGGCACTTTAGGTCTAATTACCGGAATGTCCAGTCGGGTCATTAAGTCTATTTCCCTGAACGTCTATTCTCTGAATATCCTTTTCGTTGTTGCTGGCGTAGTGGCTAAAGACTTTTCTTGCCTCAATTTACATCAATATTGCAAAATACCCTATAACTTTAGATACCACAGACTTCATCATAGGTTTTCCTGTAATCGATTAGCTGAAGTTCCATTTACGTTTTTTTAAGGTTTTATTTTATTTTTTACTAGCGAGCGACCCGCCCCGTCTCCGCACGGGAAAATGGTTATTGTGGGTTTTCCTAAAGTATATTATGCATGTTATAAACCTTCCTCTTGAATCACTCTATCTATTAGAAAAAACCGCATCAAAATCCGTTGCGTAGTTTTAAAGATTTAAGCATACATAGAGATAATATACGGACAGAGAAAGCGACTTTGTTTTATACTATGTAGTGAGGTTCGCCAACAGTTATACACATTTATTCTTAAATTTACTTACATACTATTACATTGGTACGTTGTTAAGTGCTATAACTAATTAAAGGTAAGCACCTCATGCAATATAAAAACTAATTTTGATAAGTTTAGACCTAGTAGTGTCGGTAATAGATAAGGGAGAGAGTAGGTAGTTTTTCGTCTAAATTTTATTTAATTTAAAATACATACATAATAAAATTGTGAGCCCTTTCATTTGATACGTAAAACGATATAGTTAGCAATTTTTGTACCTAATTTATCACCCAAAGTCCGTCCGTCGTCTTTGAATCACGGATTTACATACTTACGTATACCTAATTTCAACTCAATCATTCCAGTCGTTTTGGAGGAGTCTGTTGGGCAAACAAAAGAAAATCTATTGTCTGTCTAGACTAGATAGAGGACAACTTGTTCCATGGACTTATAAAATTGCGGACGTTTTGCTCCAATGACTTACTGCGTTACGGTCGTATTATCAACGTGGTCATTTTGCTCTGTAGACTACCCACTCCGAATTGATACGAGTGATCCTATAAGGGCTCTGTTCTTTTGTTTTAGAGATACGGAACCTTAAAAAGAGTACCGTTCCAAAATCAAACTTTATTTTTTTCCGCAAACCAGCCAGCCCTAATTAGGTTGCTCAAAATTACCACACACCACGTTCTCTTTTCAAGACGCGAGCGTGACATAAGTCGCAAATGGCTGCGCAGACAAAAGTTGCGCAAATAAAAAAAGATAACAAAGGAAAATCGATTTCGCAGGACTCGAGGATTTGTTGAAAACGAAAGTGACAGTTGACAATAGTCATTCCGAACGAGCGTGCGGGGTTACGGACGTTTGTTGACTTTTGGAAGACTAATGACTGCTTGCTTATGTACGAGTATGCTAATCATTTGGGTCCTATTCTAGCAAAAGATAGATAGGTAGAACACTTTTATTCTTAACGTTACACTTTAAAGAATAACAAACACACTGGAAGAGTCAAAAGTCATTATAGTCAAAAGTCAAAAAGTTTTTATTCGAAGTAAGATTTTACAAATCACTTTTCGACGTCAAATTTTAATGAAGTTACTAAGTTTTGCTATAACTTTTGCGTTGTAAAAATATTTCAATACTCTTTGTATTCTAGTTCTCGCTCTATCTTAAAAACTCTTTAAAAAATTATCGATTTAACATGTAGATCGCACTGTATAAAGGAGTATGCGAAGACATCCCGACTTAAATTACGACTAATTTGACAGTTGCGCTCTTATTTTTAAATATCGTTCATTTAAAATTACAATTACTCATCTTACATACATACACTCGTCCTTTTCGATTCCCTTATAAACAAAAAAGGCCAAGGATTTAACCCAGTTAGCCCTACCGGGTGTTATAACACCTTCAAAAACCAATTACAAATAACCACAGATTAGTCCTAAAAAATGCAATCTGTGACTACTATTTCTTCTCTAATTTTATTAATTAGTCTTTGAAGCTTGATTACATGCAGAAATAGTGAATGTTTAGTTTAAATATTAAATTATTTTTCGAATTTAAAAGTTAAAAAAAATTTTTGGTCGATAACGTGCTCAAAAAATATCTTTATACTATATTTTCAGATATAAAAAAATACAATTTGACATGAATTTTACAAGTTACAAGTGGTGTGAATAAATATGTGCAATATTCGTGTATAAAATTGTACGAATTTCTGTATTTTTTTACCTAAATGTATCATCGGTGTTATAACGCCCGGTAGGAGAATAGGCGTCTGTAAATATTACTATTGTAAGTCAGATGGCTTCGAGGAATCTGCATGAAATCAAAAAGTATGTTTTATTTATTAGAGCCGCCTTTCATTTTTCCAAGGCTCTTTTAATTTTACCACAAGAAAACTTAAACATATAGGTGACTGATGAGTCTTTAGGCTTCAAAAAGTTTATAAATATGCATAAAACCTCTCAGGTTGCTACTGAAGAGTAGGACATTTACATTGTGATTTTTACGGTCAAGAACCAGTACACTATCTATAGCTATATGTATAAATATTGTGGTATAATACAGTATTTTCAACTTAGTACAAGTATACAATCTTAGGACAGAGCCCAAAGTAACTTACAACATGTCATAGTTTGAAAAGAATAGGTAATATAACATTTTATCTATCTTTTCTAGCTAAATTAACATGTATAGGTACTGTACTTTTCTACGTAATCATAACCCTCCTGATAAATTTGTCAAGAACGTTCAAAAAGTGAAATAATAATTGTTACTACCAGTAGTGAAGTGAACTGCTTCTGGTTTTTTTTAAATATATATACCGTGAAGCCTCCAAGGTTCATGTACTGGGAAAAAGTCTACCGATACTGACTTACTCCAGATCTTAGTATAGATATGATGTATGACAATATGCCGCGAGATCGATTAATTTTATATGAAATAATGATGATAAGTTTTAGAAGTTGCGTCCAAAATCTTGATTTGTTTCATTACAAGTAATATTGGTAAACTCATAAAATACTAGTTTCGCACTTTGAGTCCAGCAAAAATACATACGACTATACTATATATTATGTAAATAAATAGATAGAATGCATCATAAATATAAGTCTTTCTAACTAAGTAAACACTTCCCATACTTTAATTGATAGTAGGGTATTCTCCTACCGGGTGTTATAACACCGGTGGTTTTCCAGGTTTTCCGGATGACCAAAAATTTTTTCATTATTATTTCATAGTTGGTGGCGGTATATATACCAACATATCTAAAAACCACAATATTCTGAGGTGCGAAATAGTTTCAGGGCTATCTGGGTTAAGTTGAGAGTGTGACTTGGTAGAATAGCGTCCATTGGCCTCAATCCTAGTTATTCTATTACGCTTTAACTTGAAAAGTCTTTACCTACATTCTTTTCACGTAAAAAGTATTAGACGTAATGACGTAATACATGCAATGGGCATTGTCTTGAAATTTTCACCTACCTTTTTTATTGATTTTTTGGATAGATTTTAGCATTTTAAGAAACTAATTTCAAGATTTCTGAATAATACGGCTTTAAATAATTTATATAATTTTTTAAAGATTTTGGTCAAAATGGTCAAATACGTCATCACCGGGGCTATAATCGGCAGATCTTTGTCGATTGATATTTGAGTGCAAATAAAAAAAAAAAGGTCAGTCACTCATTTTGACAGATCCCTGACAGATGAATTTCAAAACAAAAATATCTTTGTGGCGGAATTAATACATATTTGATTAAATTTTAAAATAAATGCCGTATAATTTTAGCTAAGTTTAAGGTTAATAATAAAAACGATTCGCGCACCCTTCCTGTAAATGTAAAAGTACCTACCTATACGGAATGTACCTAAGTATGGTTGAACTAGGAAGAACGAAAATTCTAAAGTAAGTACCTACACATATATGTATTTGGATCAATATTGCTTCTTTTCTTTTTGTTCTTTATTAAAACAAAGTTTAAGTAGGTACAATAATCTTCTAACACTACATTTTGTAAGGCAATGGGCCCTCTACGGGCCATGTAAACTTTCGTTTGTTTACAGTTTTGTTGATATGCGTTTGGCGTGTTTTCTTCATTTATTTTTTGAATAGTACGTGCTGTACGTGTTTGTTTAGCAAAAACTAATAAAGAATATTATTATTAGGTATTTTCCCACGGTAAGAAGTAGTCTTTGTGACTTTCTAGCTATCAAACCATCTCAATCTAAAAAAACACGCCGACGCTGCTTTGCGACGTAAAAGTACTTAAAACAAAGAGAATAAACTATGTACTTATTTTAGCATTTGTAAATCAGTATGGTATGGATTGATATGGTTGTTATTATCTATAGACACTATTTATTACAATACGATACAGAGCGTCGTCGTTAGCTTTTAAGTACTAACATAGTTTTTAAGTGTGTGACTAACGACCTTTAGGACTCAGTTGTCTGTTTTAAAAAAAATATTATTATTATTATTAGTACAGCAGCACCAACACTCTTGTGAGGGTGATTGCGGAGAGAATGGATAGTCCCATCCTTACTCGTTGGATGGGGATCCACGTTCGCTCGAATGAGCATTTAAAATTTTACTAACATAGGTAGGAAGTCTTTTATAACTAACAACTCTGTATGGACCTTTGTCGTCTAAGAATAAATCATTTCATTCATTAAATACTATTTGTACTATTTCAGGTCATCTCGGGACAGCTACCTCTCAACTGCTGTTGGTTGCATTGAAAAACAGAGCAATAAAAATTGTCAATGTTGGTTTAAACTGCTTGATTAAAACTAAAGTGGTACCACAGAAGAAAATAATAGTACTATCTGGATAACTATTAGTTGTAAAATAAATGGAAAAGATGACATTATTATTCTTATGGAGTCTAGTTAGAATAAGACTGCGCTGCCACTGCAGATGGATGTAAACACTTGCTGCTTCTTCTGGTTCAAAAGAAGACTTCAGAGCGATTACAACATCAACTGTAGTCTTCATAAATTGTTGCTATAATGTGTTATTAAATTAGCTGAACATGTTAAAAAAAAAGTTAACTTAATATGGTATAATGCTACCCAGGTTATTGTTTTGCTATATGAGTAGCTATGTTCTTCAAGCTAGAATACTTCTCAAACTATAGCTATATCGTTAGAAATCATAATGGTACTAAATACTAATCTTCTAACAATGATACTATTTACTACTATTTCCCGGTTAATCCCCCATGGAGTTATCCGCCGCGGGGGACAGCAGGATATTTTTTCCCCGTTGTCCCCCCACATTAAAAATATATTATAAAACGGGGGACAGCGGAAAAAAAATATCCCGTTGTCCCCCACGAAATAATATTGAAATAAATAGTTCTCCCCTGGAGGGACAGGGCGAATTTCTTCCCGCTGTCCCCCATTTCCTTTTTTTTAAATTTAGGAGACCATTGGAAATAAATTCTCGGTGTCCCCCACGAAATTATATTTAAAAAATGGTCTATTTTACCTTTTAGTCTGTTCTTTAATAAGAAAATAAACAATTTTCGTTAAAGCCTGACCAAAGAAATAAGAAGCCTGGGGGCGCCACGTGTATATTTTTACGACTATGGCAACAATTTCCCTCATAAAATTAGTTCAATTGAAATTCCGTAATATGGGGAGGCTTCGTAGTTCTTTGGTCGCGCTTTAATTTGGTTGTTTTATTCAATATAATTTCGTGGGGGACAATGAGATTTTTTTCCTGTTGCCCCCAATTTAAAAAAGAAAATGGGGGACAACTATTTAATTCATATTATTGCGTGGGGGACATCGGGAATAACCGCTATTTCTATAGTATTGTTTAGCTAGATTGAATTTAATTAGTTTCATAGGGGAGGATTGTAGCTTGAAGGACATAATTTGCTTTGCAGATGTAAAATTGTTGTACATTTTTGTTTGTAAAGTAATTTATTTCTTTTCCATTAAGGAAAAACCTGATGTATATTTTTAAATTATCTTCAATACTAGTTATGTTAAAATTTAGTTTATTTGTAGTACATAAAATAATATATCTGATGTAAAAAAACATAGATATATCAATGATGGATGAGTAGTTATTTATTTGATGTAAAATTAATTAAATAATGGCCCAATGTTTTTTTCTTAATAATATTACTGAACTCATACATAATGTAACAAAAAAGTTATTAAATAAAATACCATATAATTTTTAAAGAACTCTTTATTATTTGCTTAATCAATGCCAGTATTATGTATGTCTCTACTTCCTATATAATTTTCAGGTTTGTAAATAGTAGTTTCATGTTTTTGAAGTAAAACCAAAAAGTGAAGGTGTCACAAAAGTGGTTTCTGTAGAAAAATTCTTTAGATGATTGGATTTTGACATTAGGAAGATGATTCTCCAAAGCTGGTACATTTATCCATCCGTATTATACATTGAGTTCTAATATTTACTATGTACCAGGAACCTAGAATAATAAAAACAATAAAATTAAAATTACATCAACAAATTTAGCAAAAATAGTAAACCATGTTAAAAAATTATTCACTTCCAACGTTATAGAATGTTTAGTTAAGTATTACAGCTCTAAATGACAACATTGTATCCTAGTTTGCAGTGCCCTTGCCTTCGAAGCATAGGATAGCGGGTTCAAAGCCCACCCCGAACAAACATAATATGAGTATGTGAATGTTGTATCTTTTTATATAAGTACCTATATATTTATTTATCAACACACAAGTAGGTATATCAAAGCTATATTCAAAAGAACGAACTACAAAATGATTTCCACAATGTGTTCTATTTTCATAATTAAATGTAAAGAAACTCACATGCAGTAGTGCCGGTTAATGTGGCTGGTTATTCATAGTGTAGGCCAACAAAAGGTACCTTTTTCGTTGACAAGGTCTTTGAGGGTGCTGTATGAGTGTCATTCATTATTTATTACATTAGGTTTTCATTTTTTGGACAATTTGCTTTCCTTTTGTAGTAATCTATTTAGATCTGAACATTCTCCTTGAGGTTGATAGACAATCTGAAAAATAGAAATAGGGTTTTTAACACTGTAAGTAATTAACTGTAGTACTATGTACTGCATTTAATGACATAAATGATCCAGTACCTACCAAGGTCATGATAAATTCAGTTTTAATACTTAATTTTTAACATGATGATGACAGTCCAATATATACCAAAAAGTGCTACAAGTAAGTAGCATAGAATACCAAATAGTAGTCCCTAGTAAGTATGTATTATCAAGAATTCTCTGTTTGTAGTAAACAGATTAGTTCTGTGCATTCTTGTGATTGTTATAATATAACAATCTAGAAAATTATCAAAACAAAAATAACACAGTTTAATGTATGTGCTAGGAGTAAGTACCTATCATCAAGTTTTTTTTTGGCAGATTTGCCTTCTCTAAGCAATAATCTATTTACCTATTTCTGTTGTGGTTGAGTAGCAATCTGTAGGTATATAAAACATAAACAAAGTTATACCTAACTAGTGATAGTAATGTGCATAGTTTCAGTTTGCAGCAGTCTTTCTTTACAGTAACAACCAGTACAAACTCTAACTCTAACCAAAATCCCTAAATTAAAATTGGTCAATCAATCTATTTACAAATAACTTACCTACATATGATGATATTGATGATGATGGATGATATTCCGCAGCATAGGTTACAAGTTGGAATCAAAGTTTCTCGCTGAATGTGACGTGGCAAATGAGCAAATTAACAACTTTTCTGGACTTCTTGACGCGTGCTAATTTAAAACTACTAATCATTTCTCTCGCAGTGTTACTTAATTACGAGTCTTGCAGGGCAAATCCCAATTAAATAAAACGTCCCGTGCCGTGTCTACTTATGTATACAATATCTTTATATCCACAGCCAGGGGGGTTTCACTCTGAAGAATAGGTATGACCGGCCGAAATGCCGGCCCGGCCGGCAAAAGGCAGGGCTATATCAGTCCGCGAACACTCGCCGCGTGCGCGTGACGTGTCGTTTTTACGCCGCCGCGCCGCCGCCACGCCGCGCCGCTCCGATCGCTCAAATTAAGACTTTAAAAAAATCTGTTTTTGGACGATGCGACAGATACTGCTGTGTATACGGATGCAAAAATAAAAGAAAAATGATTGGATCGGACGTGTCTTTTTTTTAAATTCCGAAGAACAATGAAAGGTAATTTGTACTAGCCATTGTTATATTTTTCATTAAATAGTCTGCAATACATCTATACTATACCTAGTAGGTGAACATTGAAAATAAATACGTACATATAAGGTAGGTAAGTATTATAAGGTAGGTTAATTAAAGAGCAAGCTAAGCTGATCACTAGACTTCACGTCGTTCTTATGTCCATTGAATAAGGGAGAGAATCGCAGCCGCGTATTTACTTGACCGTAGAGAGAGGAATTATTATCAATACATTGAGCGAATGGAATACCATGATGAAATAATTAACTAACCAATAAACTAGCTCAGTTATTATTGTTTGTTTATAAGTAGGAACTTATTTATTACTGGTTTCGATGGCTATTATTCTTATTGTACAGTCAAGAGCACGCTAAGCTGACTATTCCGGACTTTGCACCATTGCGTTGTTGTTCTAATGTCCGTTAAGTACTTAAGTACCTCACGAAAAGAGACGCGATGCGCGTGTTTAGCTTGGCCTGCTATTGGCGGTACTAGCAATAGACTATTTTTTTAATTACTGTTGTTTATGAATTCCCTAGTCGTCGTCGAGTAAAAGTCGCTAGCTCTTAATTTATACACTACAATTATTTTCAAAAATGTACTATCACCTCGGTACTGTTTTTTACTCAGTGAAATAAGAACTAGGTATTATAGTGCGAAGACCAAAGTGTTCAGCTTACCGTGCCCTTGGATATACTTACCTACCTACCTAACTTTTTTTTATCATAATTTTCTCTGACAAACCTACAGTAACATTATGTCGTATTTTCACAAACTAAAGTATCTACCGACGAGTAAATATAAAGTATGCAAACATCATAGTATATTATTAATACTATTACTTATTAAATAGTAGTAGCATTGGTTTATTTGAATTTGTTTTGTTCGAGTAAAAGGTAGGTACCTCATAGGTTAATAAATCAGATGTTTTATTTTCTCAAAGGAGACAGCCCTAAAGGTGTTAGTAGAGTGGCGCAATACGCGAGGGAAAGAGATGCAGCAACTTCGTCTTTTCGCCTAGCGCCGTGCGATCTGAATTGCACTTTATTATAACGGGGCTAGGGTTGCAATTTATTTGAATTATGTCGCCTAGTGGAGCTTCTGTAGGGACTACTATTTGGTATTCTGTGCCACAGCACAATAATTGAGAGAGAGAGAATAACCTTTTTACATCACAAAATTCGTTGCGGGCGGGTTGCGGCGAAACGAAACGAAACGACAGATCTTTTGGAGGCGAAGGTGACCGATTCAAAAACCGTCGTCCGTCAAGCGCAGTTCGCGCGTGTTTGCGCGGCAAATTTGAATATGTCGTTCGCCACATATCACATTCAGCGAGAAACTTTGATTCCTAACGTAAGAGAGCTCTAAATACATGTCATGTAAGAAAGTAAAAACGACTACTTACATAAAAGGAATCTTCACCAATTTATCGGTATATTTTTAAATAGGTACGCGATGTCGGCAACACTACTCACGTACCTATATTATCTTCTAATTTGTACATGAATTAAATTGGAATTAATTGTTAATCGAATGAATATTTATCAATTTTGATTCCAATAATTCAATTTCTGTTTTCCGCAGTTTTTTGATTTGAGTTTTGACATGACTGACAGCAAGCAAAGACAACCGAGTGTCAGTTTTTTTTTAATGATAGTATGGTAGTTTACCGATAATTCACCATAGTGACGGTGATGACGTCGTTGGTCAAATGAAGGGCAAACATATTTATTGCAATATAAAATTAATTACTGCATATTTTTTAATTTTGACTACAGAAAAATAAACACCGAGCTTATTCCTCCAAATGGTTTTTTAAACAGAACTACTTCCAAAAAATGGACAATGCCCATTAAAGAAACAAATTCTGTCAACTGGCTGAGGTGCGGGTTGTGAATTGTGATTGCTCCGAAGTAAGTACTAGGCTGTATGGGCTTAGAACCCTTTACCTTTCCCTTAAGGGATAAAACGAACTAAAAAAAAGTAAGTACTACTACGAAGATGTCGCAACAAATCTCAGTGACAAATCCAAAGAGTTTTGAAGAGCCAGCTTCGCTTTAAAGCTGGCTCTTCAAAACTCTTTGGACAAATCACTGATGTGTTGACAGGATTGGGTAGCTTCAAGCGATAAGACCGCCTTTGCGCACTATGTTTTCCAGTGTTGTTTTTTATGTCTGTTATTTTTTGTGTGCAATAGCGTGTTTTTACTTACTTTACATACGTACCTACTTATAAATATTCTTTACTCCTATATTAAATAGTCTATACTACCAAAAAAATATTCCTTTAACTAAAAGAGACAGTGGTCCCGATTCTACATAATAATATTACGCTCTAACTAAAATTTAAGAATCATATGTCCCTTTCACATTCTTAAGAACGAAAAGGGACAGGTCAACTTAAATTAAGTGACGTCGAACATCGATTTTACGCGTAGTTCGCACTAATTTATAAACATCCGAAAAATTAAGTTGAATTTGACAGCTGCGCTGCTTATTTTATTTCCTTTTAGGGAAACCATACATAGATTTAACGCGTCAGTCGCACTTGATTCGTCTCGTTTACAGCTCATACATAACATGACCACAAACACAAATATAACAGACACATGCCTAAACACACACACACATACGAACATTATATGTTAATTAGCATAAGTACCCACTAATCTTATTCTTTTTTATTTTGTTAGTTTGTAAACTTTTATTAATTGGAGGAGCGGAGTCTCCTAACACAGGCTTTAAAATGCTTAAGGAGACTTCAGCTACGTGTTAATTGTAACCGTTAAAATGAGAAATAAACTATTTTATTTTATTTTATTTATTTATCATACATGTCCCTAACGAGGGGCTCGAGTCTACCCTGTCATGTGAAAGGCCTTAGTCAACCACGCTGGCCTAGTGCGGGTTGATCAACTTCGCACACAACCTTTTAATAACATCGCAGGTGTGTGCAGGTTTCCTCACGATGTTTTCCTTCACCGTAAGAGCGTCCAATCGACGTACATATTATGAATTCCAAAATTGTAAACGCATTAGGAAATACGTGTCGAGACTTGAACCCGCGAACTTCTAAAGTTTAAAATATCGAAAATCGATAACACAATGATGCAATCTTAACAACTATGCCACCGACGCCGATCAAATGTTGTATCTTCGAAGTATTTCATCAATCAGTGTTAAGTCAAAATGTAGTAACTCACATAGCGGTGTTTCCATGTTTTTATGAGCGATGGGTTTATTGTTAACCAAAACTGTTATAGTTTGAAATCAATCCATTAAACTAACTGTGAGTAAAAATATTTATACCGACCGTAATCTACATACAATGCGTCTGTGGTATTGTGGCTAGTTTTAAGGAAAAGAGAGGGTTTTGAGGTTGTGGTTTGATCCCCGAAACCTAATTAAAACAATAACATTGTATTTTGGGTCTAGGGTTTAGTTAGATTGAAATTTAAATGCTGAGTGAGTATACAGAATATTTATTTTTGTTTTTCTATGCTCTAGGTAGGTACTTATATACTTACTTAACGTTAAAGGTTTGATTAGGTTTAGGTTTATTTGTTGAGTAACCAGAAATGAAGAAGTATTATTGCAATTATTTTTTTCTTATTGTCGAATGCGTGTTATTAGACAAGGATGAACAGCATGATGACGTAGGCTTGTGTCAAGTCACGTGGTCCGAATGCAAGACCTTGTTTTCTTAGACCTTGGATTTACCAAATTTGAAAATTTAAATTTAAAGACTACAGGAAAAGCAGGTAAGTTGGTATACTTACTACTTATATTTTAACCACAGCTTAAAATAGAGTTTAACACATCCTTGAAAGACAAAAAGAGAGAGAGATTGCAAGTTACCCAAAAAGAGTTTTTAAAATCGAAACTATACCTTCATGTTCAGTTTTTGGGACGATATCTACTATGCACTTAGCTAACTACCTGAGCCACTTTGTAGGACATTTTGATAAAAGAACAATTTAAGAAATTACATTTAGAGGAATAAACTTTTCGAGAACAGGACATTTTGAGAAAAGGACATTGAATTGCCAATGAATCGCCAGCGATCTGCGTATTTTGTCCTTTAATGTATGTCAACTTTACGTTTACTTCGGGATTAAGCATACCTGCCAAGGGAAGGCTCCGTAAGGCGTTTCAGCACCACCGACGATCTTCCCAGTTCGCGGGCTGAAGTCAACAGTTCGAGTCCCGCACTGCACTTGGCCCTTAATTGGCTTCCCCACCAGGTTCTGGTTGAAGTAGTTCGTGGAGAAACTGGAGAAGGATTTCGAAGGCCGCGTCCGGTTCCAAAACGACAAATGGTTTATTTGGTTTGAATAATACTGGCCAAGCGCGACGTGTAAAAAGAAAATCACGAAAATTTGTGAACTCATTTTTCACATTCAAGGTCTTGCAAATAGTAAAAAAAAGTACTTTAAAAAAAAAACGCACTTATTTTTTTACACGAACTTTTTGAAAATTGTTACAATTTACGAAAGGAAATCTTTTAAATAGCCAGAATTTTTTATGAACTTTTTACATACAAAAAAAAATAAAAAATAAAAATATTTAAAATTAAAATTAAAAAAACACGCGTCCACGCGTTGAAGCTTCCAAAAACGGAATGCAGTGTGTGTCAAGGGATATATTTTTAAAATCGGGCGCATGGCACATCGATCACAATGCGAGCGATACACAAGAGAATGTCGGTCAGTGGGGCGGTCTAGAGACGAGCGCAAGGATTTTAACATTTTTTTTTTGGAGTCAAAAAACTCGGATATAATAACTAGAAATTAGTTTTTTTTTCTATATATTAAACTAGCTTTCAGCCCGCGTTAACAGTTTTTCCCGTGGGAATGAGACATTTTTCCGGAGTAAAAGGTAGCCTATGTTACTCAGGGTGAATGTAGCTTTCTAATGGTGAAAGAATTTTTGAAATCGGTTTAGTAGTTTTTGAGTTTATTCATTACAAACCAAGTTGCAAACATACACACAAAAATACAAATCTTTCCTCTTTATAATATTAGTATGAAGTATGATGACTAGTATGATGAATTATAAGCCCTAGAGTACCGCCATACTAATTTCGCTTCTGCTCTATAAAAGGTTAGAAAATGAAAGTTTCAGGCGCTCTCAAAGTCAACATACTTTCTACTTTACACTTAAGAGCCGCGTACTATTACCTGAACAAATAATTTTATATTATTATCTTTTATACGATTGGGAAAAGACAGGAAAATAACAAAAGTAAAGCATAGCCGCTAACTAATCAGGGCATTGAAATTGACACAACAAATTTTTTCATGAAGAAAAAAGATTAACAAAATATTTATCACAAATCGAATAGTAGCCATAATATCTTTGTGTGCAATAAAGTTTCATTCTATTCTACTAACTTTGCGCCTGCGGCTTCACCCGCGCTAACATTTTTCCCGTTGAAATGAGGGATTTTCCTGCAGTAAGATAGCCTATGTAAAATTCTGTTATATAAGCTATATTATTGAAAAGTTTCATAAAAATCTATTCAGTAGTTTTTGCGTGCAAGAGTAACAAACATACATCCTTACAAACTTTCGCGTTTATAATATTATAATTCCAAAAAAAGTCTTCAAAAATAACAGCTATAATAAGTAACAGTTACATATAGCCACATCTCTTTCCTTTTCAATCAAGATGTATCCTTTTGTCAAACACAATAGGACATCAGACGCATCATTAGGTGAGAAATAAAATCATTTATTAGGAGATCTCGCCGTCCCGCCTTCGAATTCCGTTCTTGTTAACACTGTGTCACGGTGACAAGTTCATTGTATAAAGCTGCTTGTTTTCAAAACAGAAATAGAAAGTTTGGACAGTAAAAGTGACATGATAAAATTGGTCCTTTTGTCATTGCTTTTTCTAGACAAAAAGTCATTATGCCAAGTGCACTAAAGCTGTGTCATTTCGCACATAGAAAGCAGTTCGACTGCATTTGAAATAGTTTTTTATACCTACTCGGATAATAGTAGGTACATATTATATTAGTCTTATTTTTTATTACCATGACCTATTTACATATTTTGCAACAATGATAGGTATGTCACTTACAAATTTTTACTAAGTTTACTTACTAATAATAGTAGGTAATGGTAGGTAGCAATTTTTTCTCGTAGGGAGGAGGTATTTTTCCGCGGTAAAAAATATCCTATGTGATAGTCTGATGTATAACTTATATTATTGTAAAGTTTTATTAAAATCCATTTAACAAACATCCATCCATCCTCACAAAATTTCGCGTTTATAATATTATAGTAGGATGAATAAGTGCCATCCACGTCTTTGTTAAAAAATAAGCATGTAGTTTGCAAATCAACCTTATCCACTGCTACGTAAGTCTAGGAATACTTCGATTTGTTTCTAATTTTCGCTAAATCAAAGAGTATCTAACATTATAAAGATGTGATAAATACATGCAAATCTCAAAGTAAAAATTCTGTTAACTAGCTGAGGTGCAGGGGGGGGGTAACGTAGGCTCGTGTCAGTCACGTGGTCTAATTGAAAGACCTTGTTTTCTTGGACCATGGTCTCTATCTATACTTCCCAAAAAAAATCAATAAATAAAATTGTAATGCCCCGCGACATGTCTGCACAACAAATCTCATGTGTAGCGCTGCGGCACCAATGTCAGCATTCATTATCATTTTTCCATCATATATTGCGATAAATCGATATTTTTTTCCATTATTGAGAAAATGGGAACTTTTGTAAGGATGCCTTAATTATTTTTATGAAGGAAATTCTGTTAGTTAAGGGCATGCGCTATTACAATAACCTAGTTTTATAAACTCGGCACTTTAAAGATTCCATCCCGAGGAGGGAACAAGGGTGGTAAAATGTAAAAATAAAATACGAAAATGTGATTATATAATTGTTCTCGTCCGTCTATTAAAAAAATCCTAACCCCAACCTGTATATTTTGTGGCCAAGGTATCAAATGTCGTACTTCCTTCAACCTAATTCACCTTATAAAGGTGGATGAGAATTGGGGTGATTGGGGGTCATGGTTGTTGGTTACACATATTGGTTTTTAACAAATAGGAAAAATAAATCAACTTCTATGACTTTCAACATCTAAATTATTTTTTCAACATAGCTTCATATAGCTAATAGTCAATTTTAAAATTCAAATTATTCCTCCAACGTAGCTTTAATAGATATTAGCTATTATTAACTTGATCCATATTCGCCGACAATATCACCTTAAATATCGTTCTAGTTCCATTTAAGAATGGTTATTAGTAATTAGCATTTTATCACTGGCGTAACTTTGACCTCATAATAACCATATCTGTGTAAAGGACACTCTCTAGAGTACCGAGTACCGACAGCAAAATATGCGGGCGTGTCAACAAAAAACTACTGAAATCCGGCTGAAGGGAAGTAGCCGAAATTGATAAGATTATATACATATAGGTAATTTAACATAATACAGGGTGTAAATAATAAATACTGAAAGTACAGAGCCTTGTCAGAAGCCTTAGGCGGCTCAATAATTCTGACACCAGGGTTTGTGACGTAGGTAACCTCGAAACACACACGAAAAGCAAGCAAGCAACTAAAAACATTTTCGCCACTCTCTTACAAAATATTTAATTGAATCGGAAATTTTTATAGGATTTTTTTGTTTCCGAAAACTTTTTTAATCTGAATCTAAAAGTCATTGCTCAGTTTTTTTGTAGATACCCCTGTATGTCGTAAAAAGAAATAGAATTTACAAAAAGTTTTTTTTAAATACCATCCTTTTAAAACGCCAAACACACGCCAAATGTTTCATACAAAACTAGGATGTCTACCGTAACAATTTTATTACAGACTTTAACACTTTACAACCTGAATAATGGTAGGCAAGGTAAGCATAGGAGAGATGGGTTGGTTAAGCCTAAGCCGGGAACTACACAGAATTTACATAATAGTGAATCACCTCAGAATAGTGAATCAGCGGCCGCGCGCCGGAAGACCTAGTGTGGGCAGGCCCTCCACGAGGTGGACCGACAATCTGGTGAGGGTCGCGGGAAGCCGCTGGATGCGGGCAGCGCAAGTCCCATCTTTGTGGAGATCACAGGGGGAGGCCTTTGTCCAGCAGTGGACGTCTATAGGTTGAGATGATGATGATGATGAATCATCTGATTGTTCGACAAGATTCTTTGCTTCGCCGCCGTTGCGCCGTGGGTCCCGGCTACTATCTACGAACGTAGATCTTACACAAGCCTGTCAGAAGCCTAAACCAGCTCGATAATTCTCTCACCAGGGTTTGTGAGGTAAACAATCTTGAAACCCACAAGATAAGGAAGCAGCATAGTGAATTTTGCTGTAGAGACAACTTTTAGGCATCCTTCACGATGTTTTTCAATATCAACGCGCTAGGCCGTGGTCCAGGCTCCCTTGAGCCGCCCCTAGACGCGTTGGTATATGATTTTTGGGGTAGAGTTTTCCACTCCCCCGCAAGTCCGGTGAAGCTTGATTGGTCGTACCTTTTCGACACAAGCATAGGTCAATTCAAAAAAAAAAACAGAAAACTTTTAGGCAAACAGAGGAACGACACCTCTCAACTAGATGGATCGAAGATCTGTGTGAAGTGGCTGGCAGCAGTTGGATGCAGACAATAGAAGATCGGGTCAAGTGAAGAAGATAGAAAATTTCTTTTTTTAATTGACCTCTTGCTTGTGTCGCATTAAGCTTCACCGGACTTAATTATTGTGATTATTTAATTTATATATGAAAAAAATAGATATAGAAAAAGAAGTGAGTATATCTATGATGATGAATGATATTTCGGCTGAGTAATCATGTTACATAATATTGTGTTTCATCATTCATTTACTATTATCTAGGTAGTGTGAATGTAATATTTCGTATGTAAAGATCTCACCACACTAATACACTTCGCCTGTTTTGTTTTTTGAAGTTCAAGCCTCGGCACGTAACAATGCGATTGCGATTTTCAAATTCATATGTACAGTCGCCTGCATAAGTGCAGTTATAATCACCTGCATAATGGCAGTCATATCGCGTGATTTTATACTTAAAAATAACTTTTTTTCCAAATATATTCCAGATGTGATATTGTAATTAAAATGTTAAGTCCCGTACACTGTATCCATAATACAAAAAAATAAGAAAATCATTTTTGTTTAAAAAAAGTTATTTTAAAGTATAGAATTACGTGATATGACTGCACTTATGCAGGCGATTATGACTGCAGTTATGCAGGCGACTGTACATGTCAATAGTATAATCTGTCCAAAGTAGAATCTGTCTAAAGTAGAATCCGTCCAAAGTAGAATCTCCCCGCACCCGCGCTCTATATCATTTTTCGCAATTTCCTGCTTGGTTGCCTGGAAGAGATTGCTACTTTAGCAATAAGGCCGCCTATTGGCTTTTGTTTCACTTTTAAAATTGTAACAATACTATTAATTTATGGTGTCAATAAAGAATATTTGTATTTGTATTTGTAATCTATCCAAAGTAGAATCTGTCTAAAGTAGAATCTGTCCAAAGTAGAATAATAATGTCTAAAGTAGAATATGATGTCCAAAGTAGAAAATGATGTCCAAAGTTTCTACTTTGGACATCATTTTCTGTCATTAGTAGACCAAACGCTTTATTCGACGCTCTTACGGTGAAGGAAAACATCGTAAGGAAACCTGCACACACCTGCGAAGTAATTCAAAGGTTGTGTGTGAAGTTGACCGACCCGCACCAGGCCATCGTGGTTGACTAAGGCCTATTGGCCCTAATTTTAGAGTAGGCTCGAGCCCCTCGGTGGGGATATTATGAACTGTTAACGACGATTACAAAGTCATTGTGTGGTAACACCCTAAACGAGTTAGTTATGAGGCCCGCATATAGACGCGGGTAGATTTACGGCGAGTTAGAAGCATCCAAGGGCATCCGTACTACATCGGTGATGAAGGATTTCTATATTCTGTGACAACGATCTAATGTCTAATTACTAATCACCTGCACTCGCACTAATCAAAGTGAATACAGGCCTTTACTTACAGAACTTAAGGAAGGCAACCTTAGCCTAGCCAGGTTACGGGTTTCGCTGTGTGAGGGCCTTTTTGTGTAGGTGTCGCAAGACAGAGTTAGCAATGCCATTATAAAGTTACGTAGTTGTAGCGTTATTTTTTAGTATTTTATGTAGTTTTTGTATAATGTTATTCAAAATATATCTCATTTTAACACGTACATTAATTATTACTACTCTCAGCCTCACAAAATGAGTTTGCATTAATAGGAATAGTTACGTCGTTAATATAAATATGGAACAGAACAGGGCCCAAATACTTCCTTAAGGAACACATATTTTGATTAAGTTCGAAATAAATCTACTTATTATTATGTTGTGTTGTATTCTGACGCTACAGGACCTAATAAACAATGCTCTGTCTCTCTTCACTCCATATTCTGAGACAAGGACGGGTTGCGTAAGAGTTTCCGAAAGCAGCTGTTCTGAGGAAACCCGCTGTGCAAGCGAGCATGGCGTAGGTACAGGCATTGTCTAGGACTCAAATCTTATGAAATATGGGTCCACGAACCTGGAATAAATGATATTATTAATATTATTATCATTATTGATCAGACATCCCTCACACTAGCATCTTTCAAGCGTCGACGTTGTGCTTTGCGCATACAATCATAGGCAGCGAGTGAAACAAAAGACGGACGCGGTGATTGTATGCGCGGCGCACGACGACGACGCTCGATAGACTAGTGTGGGGGTCTCTCAGTCATACACTTCGAAGATTCTTTACCTACTGCCGTTATAAGTTATAACATAAAAGAACGTATCTGACATTTAGTAAAAACACCCTATACTGAGAAAACTATTCTGAGTAAAACTGTTTTTTAAAAAAGATTAAGCTCGGCTATGCCACATGGAGGGAAAGTACCTTAAATATTGTAGGTAGAAAATTTTACTGAAAGAAGACTTTATTTTGTTTCTAAAAACTTTTAAAACTGAATTCATAAATTTTTTTATAATTACATGGTTGAACCGGGAATTGAACCCGCTACACGAGAAAAAAAAAATATCCTGTAGTTTTATCATACCAATCGAAAGACTTCATCATATGGATTATTTTTTTCTAAATAATATAGTGTCAGAAATAAAAGGAAGACTATGAATTTTAACATTTTTATATTCTCTAGGATCATACCTAAGGACACTCTGGATTGTGACACCTTGCAAAAAAAAACTAGATCAAAATCGGAGCATCCGTTTAGAAGCTACGATGCCACAGACAGACAGACACGTCAAACTTATAACACCCCTCTTTTTCGTCGGGGGTTAAAAATAAGACAAGTTAAATGCAATATGGTGCCGATGGCAAGGCCCACCCAGTGTTTCTGGAAGGGACAGTGGTACCGCACTGCTATCATTTTCCAATCCAAGAAGAAATCCAAGAGTATTTTTTTAACATTATTTGCACATAGTAGGTACACGTTAGGTAAGATATCTGTATAGGCCTGTATAAGTTGATAGTTGACGCGATGTCGTGTTCTACGTTTGATTTTGTATGAGAGCGAGGATCTACTTTTATATCTTAAGGGGCTCTACCACGCTAAGTGGCGCCGCCACCCTTTAAAAAATAATAACTCGGAAAATAATCAATTTTTCAAAAATCCGGTCCACAGAACTGGAGTCGGGGTTCTGTAGGATATATAGATCCTTGGGGGAGGCCTTTGTCCAGCAGTGGACGTCTACAGGCTGAGATGATGATGATGATGATGTCTTTATCTAGTTGCAAAAGCTTGAAATATTTAATTTACCTTACTTCTTTAGTACTTTATTAACCAATAGGTTATTTTATTATGGTTGCTTTCTAATATCAATTACTTAAATAACATTTCAAATGCTAAATAAAACACAGAAAATGTTTCTCAGTATAATATATTTAAGATAATAATCGTGTAAATCATGTAATATTATGTAAAGAAAAGAAAAAGTAAAAGTAGGTATTAAACTGATATTTAATTGATATACCTACTTACTTTTAATTCCTACATTTTTACACTGAGCTAAAACAGTACATACATTGCATTCCCCTACTTTCTTCTAGCTTCGAGCTTTTTGTTTCATATTATCATACAATGTTTTGAGCTGCTCTGTCCCTCTGTAGCCTGTAGTAGTATTACTGTTGTACTTTCTAGAAATTGCCTTCCAGGCTTCGGTTTTTTTGCGTACATACGTTCCTCCCATCCTTTTATCTTCAATAATACGCTTATAACTGGAACAAAAGTAATTTATTTGTTTACAACTTTTCCGGCGACAATCGAGGTTTAGATTTTTGTGTGAGAAGTATACTCCGTAATTTCAGTTAGGTATTACTTACATAGCTAGTCTGTGTAGTCCTGTTTTGCATAATTTGCCTTACGGTAGCATTGTTTAACATATTAGTAAAATTATTTAATAAACGAAAATGTTGTAAATAACACACTCACCAGTTCACTACTGCTAACATGATTTTCTACTGCCCTGTGTAGTTGGCACTCCGCTCCCGTTTTTTCTGCACTTCAGCCATCACAAAATAGCAAAAAATACAAAAAAATCGACAATAACAGTTTTTTTAAAGCCACGAATTGTAAATATGAATTGCTCGTGAACTGTCTATGTCAAACAATATTTGCTTTTTTTTGAAGTTTTATGGCTCGGCTACCATCAATAATACGACAGATCTGCGTCATTACATTCACTCTTTTTTAATTTCCATACTGTTTCTGAGGGCAACATTTTTTAATGAGAGCATTAACTAATGAAGGATTATCCTGGCATAATTTATTTTTATGCAACGTCTTTAAACTAATGAAATCATTAGAGTTAATCTTCCATTACCTAAGGTAGGATTTAATGCCAGCTTTCTGCAACTGAGTGTGTGCAAATAATCAGGTCCTTAGTTTCAATGTGAAATGTGATTGCTTCTATATATCCTACAGCACCCCGACTCCTTTCGTGGACCGGATTTTTGAAAAATTGATTATTTCCCGAGTTATTATTATTTTCAGGATGGCGGCGCCACTTAGCATGGTAGAGCCCCTTAACTAGCGACCCGCCCCGGCTCCGCACGGGAAAATGGTTACTGTGGGTCATCCTTAAGTATATTATGCATGTATTATACATTTAAACCTTCCTCTTGAATCACTCTATCTATTAAAAAAACCGCATCAAAATCCGTTGCGTAGTTTTAAGATTTAAGCATACATAGGGACATAGAGACATTAGGACAGAGAAAGCGACTTTGTTTTATACTATGTAGTGATGACTAAGACCACAGATAATAACCTAATTGTGTAGAGTTAATACAATGATCAAACCGTTAAACTCGTGTTTGATTCACGTAACAAATCAATTAATCAATAAATCATTTCAATGATATAAAATGTTAGATACTTATGTTGTGTGATTAATGATTTCTTAACAATATTACGATGTTTGATTGATAAATACATTTAATAGTATAATATGAGACAATATACTACCAATATAGCTGTCAGTGGCAGTGGGTGGATTCTCAGAGGTCGATGACCGATCTCAGCAATGAAGAACTAAAGTAGTTGGTAGTACGTCTGCCTTCGAAGCACAGGGTCGTGGGTTGGAATCCCGCCCAGGGCAAACATTCGTGTGATGAGCAGTGTTTGGCTTGTGTCTGGATGTTGTATATTTATATATGTATGTATATCAGCTGTCTGACACCCATAGCACAGGCTCTGCCTAGTTTGGAGTCCGACGGCAGTGTGTGAGATGTCCCACATATTTATTATTATTAAGAAAGAGTAAGGTTTTGGAGATGAGAGAGGCCTTTGCCCTGCAGCGGGACAGTACGGGCTTAAAAAAAGGTATTTTCCCCGCGACCTATGTTACAGTAACATTGTTACTTCTTAATAATTCCTTTCCATTGACGAAATCACTACATAGTATAAAACAAAGTCGCTTTCTCTGTCCCTGTGTCCCTATGTATGCTTAAATCTTTAAAACTACGCAACGGATTTTGATGTGGTTTTTTTAAATAGATAAAGTGATTTTATAATATTATTATGCATGTATTATACATATAAACCTTCCTCTTGAATCACTTTAACTATTTAAAAAAACCGCATCAAAATCCGTATAATATACATATAAACCTTCCTCTTACTTAACAAAACACACAACACACATACTTAAGGATAACCCACAATAACCATTTTCTCGTGCGGAGCCGGGGCGGGTCGCTAGTAATTTATAAAAATCAGTTCGGTAGCTTATGAGGTTTCGTTACAAACATGCAAAACTGAAGTAAGCCTTTCTTATAATACGCATTAGTTGGCAATAATGTTAATTGAAATAATTTTATTTGTATTTAGAAATTTTGAGGGCGACTGTACACCACTTTTCCTTAAGACTGGCGTCGAATTACATCTTAAAGTTGATAGTCATTTTGAATAATCCTCCTGGGCGTTCGTAAATTATGTATGGTTGTATGATTGTATGACACAGTTCCATACAATCGATTATATTAAGATGAATCATGCCCTGACATTTTGGACAAACTGTCCGCCCATCTACAGGATGCTGTGTTTTGTTAAATATTTTTAAAGACTTTTTTAAAACATAAAATTATATAAAAACGTGCTAGGTATATAAAATAAACTATGCCTAGTTTTGTAATTTTCTGAACTGGGTACGACTTGTATGTTTAATTAATGTTAATGTAGCGAAAGAAATGTATGTATCTGGATCGTAATAACATGAAATTGAAAATTTAAAACCCCTGCCACAAAACCGTTACTTGATCCTTTCACTGATAATCTTCAAATGGCTAAAGATATGTTCTTGGATCATTTTTCTAAGAACACTTTCGGTTTTTACACCTAGCAAACAAAAAAAAACTAGATCAAAATCGGCGCGTCCGTTTAGGAGCTACGATGCCACAGACAGACAGACAGACACACACGTCAAACTTATAAACCCCTCTTTTTCGTCGGGGGTTGAAAAGTGGAAGGAAGTGTTTTCTGCCCACGCCTCCGGGAAATAAGCTTTATGGAATAAATTAATGTTAATATAATATACCTATAATAATAAGGTTTTCTTATTGTGTAAAAATAAATTAAAGTGTTTTTTATGGTTAAAAGTGTACAAAAATATTAATTACCAATATTTTAAGCTGTGCAAGTGTTATACAGACTGAAAAATAACGCTAGACCGAGATAATTACCAAAAACAAAAAATGACAGCTGAAACATTGAACCTGTGAATTTTGATAACAATAAAAAAGTGAGAGACTGTTTAAACTTCGGACTAATATTGTGGAACATTATAGTGACCTTAAAAATGGTTGAATAGCGATAAATACAAACGAAAATCCCGATTTAAAAGTATTTTCTGTGATATGTTTCATATTTTTTCTATTGGGGAAGGTAGATAAAAACTAATAAAAAAATAACAAAAGTTAAAAATTCTTAACAGCGCCATCTATCGGTGACTAGCAATATAAAACGATAAGAGGCTGGTTTTCGACACGAACCTTATTTTACCTTCATCGAATTACACTACCGACTACTGGAGGGCGTTGATCACAAGCGCAAAGGGAACATTTTAATAATACATTTTATTAAATTCTCCATAGAAATGGAAGAGATAACGAAAATTCTAAAGAATATTCAGGACAATATGGAAAACCAAAAGAAAGAAATGCAGAGTATGAAAGAATCAATTATTGAAGGTATAAATAAAAATTTAAATGAAAAATTTTGTATACTTGAATCAAAAACAGAACTAATGGAAAATAAAATTGTGGAACAGCAGAAAGTAATTGATCGATTAGAAAAAGAACTGAAAAGAAAAAATATTTTATTTTACGGCATAAAAGAAACCGAAAATTGTCATGAAGACTTGGAAAACTTCATAATCGAAATCATAAATAAAACCATGGGTATATCAATGTTTGGCAGGCAGGAAATTGAATGCTTACATAGGATTGGTAAGAAAAAAGATCAAATACGGCCGATTGTTTTAACAGTAACAACTATGAGCAGAAAAATAGAAATAATGAGACACAGAAGCACACTTAAGGGAACAGAAATATACATAAATGAAGATTTTACAGCACAGGTGATGAAAAAAAGAAAAGAGCTTCTAGTTGAATTAAAAGAAAGGAAAGAAAAAGGCGAGAATGTGTTTTTAAAATACGACCAAATATTTACAAGGGGAGCAAGGCCAACTAACGACACGCAAGATAAAATAAGAACAAAAAAGAGAAAGCAAAGCAAATCCCCAGAAGTGTCAGGGAGTAATAACTCGCCCTCTACAGTTAAAAAGAACAAAACATTGGAATTCTACTACAATCGCACTTCAAAAAACTCCAATAATCACGAGTTTAATCACAATACTCGACCGAACTCTACAGCCATCGAAGAAAATAAGGAAACCGATTCAGAATAGCAAATAGACCAGGCCCCCTCCTACAAACAAAAAAGGCACAATAAACATGCAATTAAAATCTCTCCCAATCCGGCTGGTCCCCGTGGGAGCAGTAGACCACCCCCCTCCATCGGAAACTCAACAATCTACATAAACACATTTAACGTAAAGTCTCTACTAGGTACTGGCCGTCAAGAACAACTAGAATACACTTTAGAAAATATTAAGTGGGATATACTAGGACTCGCAGAAATAATGAAAGAAGGAACACATATTTTAGAAAATAAACAATATATATTCATGTATACGGGCAGAAAAAGCGGACGAAACGGAGTTGGCTTTATGGTCAAGAAAGAATGGAGGAAAAATATACAAAATTTTAGAGCCATCTCAGATAGAGTCGCCAGGTTGGACTTGCTCATAGACCAACGAACTATAACAATAATTCAAGTTTACGCTCCTACAAAAAAAGCTAAACAAGAGGAGATTGACATATTTTACGCGGACGTTCGAGTAGCCCTAGATAATTCACATTCAAATTGCATTATAATGGGTGATTTTAATGCCAAAATTGGCTACTGTACTCGTGATGATAAAACAGTAATGGGCTCATGGGGCTACGGGGAGAGAAATGACCGTGGAAAAATGTTGATTGATTTCTGTCATGAAAATCAACTCTACATTATGAATACTCATTTCAAGAAAAAAGAAAAGCAAAAATGGACATGGCGCTCACCGGATGGAAAAACTTTTAACGAGATAGATTTTTTCATAATAAGGAAGAATAAAATTAACACGGTACAAAATATACAGGTAATAAACACTTCATTCCCGTCAGATCACAGAATGGTCAGAGCATCCTACAACATAAATCTAGGACAAAAAAAGTCAAGGAAAACATTTAGAGGAAAATCATGTGATTTACTACAAATTGAAAAGGAATCCCTTAAAAATATATTTTCGGATCTCTCCCAAAATTCTCAAAATTACTTACATAATAATGAAGGTGACATTCAAGTCAGATACATGGAAATAATAAAAAATATAAAGAAGAGTATTAATAAACTACCTCAGAAAATAGAGAAATCTAAACTCAACTACATTATAACGGATACAATTAAAAAACTTATATACAAAAGAAATCTATTAAAAGAAAAATCATCTAAAACTATCACTGAAAAAAAGGAATTAAAAAGTTTATATAATAGAACCAGGAAACTTATAAAGAAGAATAAAGAAAAGTACAAACAAGATATTGTAATAGAAGAATTAGAAAAAAAGAGATCTGTGAAGAGAGGCAATAAGCGCTTAAAGGAGTTCGCGCCGTGGGTACCATCACTGAAAACGAGTTCAGGGCAAGTTTCAACTAACAGACAAGAAATAGTTAGCGCGGCCTCAGAGTTTTACCAAAAACTTTATGAATTCCAGGAACATGACAATATTTCTGTTAGCGCTACACCTGAAAACGAGGATATACCACCGTTAACCCAGGATGAAGTACGACGTGGTATTCATGAGCTTAAAGCCGGAAAGAGCCCGGGAGAGGATGGTATAACAAATGACGTAATAAAAGCGATGATAGAGCCCTTATGTCCCATCCTAACAAAACTTTTTAATGATATACTCAGTCAATGCAAAATACCTACAGACTGGGAAACCTCTATAATCACACTTCTCTATAAGAAAGGAGACCCATTGGATATCACTAATTACCGTCCCATAAGTCTATTACAATCAATTTATAAATTATTCACAAACATAATATTAACAAGAATTAAAAAGACCCTTGAATTTGAACAGCCAAGAGAACAAGCAGGATTCCGACAAGGGTACTCTACACTAGATCACATATTTACTCTAACACAGATCATAGAGAGGTACAAAGAGTATGGTGGAACGCTCTACATCGCTTTTGTAGACTATACAAAAGCCTTCGACTCTATACACCATAATAGTCTTTGGAGCGCTTTAAAAGAACAGGGAGTCCACGACACATACGTGAATATTCTGAAAGAAATATATAGCAAGAGTAAGTCTTATGTGAAATTAGAACGCAAGGGTTCAACCTTCAACATAAAACGGGGCGTAAGACAAGGAGACCCAATATCGCCTAATCTCTTCACAGCTCTTCTTGAACATATATTTAGGAAGCTAGAGTGGTCTAAACTGGGCATAAATATTAATGGAGAAACTCTTCACCACCTACGATTTGCAGATGATATTGTTATATTGGCAGAAAACCACCAGAATCTGGAGTATATGTTGAAAACACTCGATCACGAGAGTAGAAAATGTGGTTTACACATGAATCCTGAAAAGACCTGTATTATGACGAACAGTGATCCAAAAATAACTGAAATTCAGTCGAGGCGTATTGATTATGTTGAAGAGTATATTTACTTGGGTCAAAATATCTCCCTAACATCATCACCAACAGCAGAAGTAGAGAGAAGAATAAAAAAAGCCTGGAGTGCATACTGGTCGATGAAACATATTTTTAAATCAAAAATTAATAATAGGCTAAAAAAGGTAGCAATGGATACAATAGTGACACCGACCTTACTCTACGGATGCCAAACTTGGCCTATGACAAGGGAGACTATACACAAACTGCAGGTATTTCAGAGAAGATCAGAAAGAAGTATGTTAGGCCTTACTTTAAAAAACAAGGTAAGAAATACAAAAATACGCAGCATGACTAAGATAACCGATGCTGCCGAATTAGCATGCCGGCTCAAATGGAAATGGGCGGGACACACGGCGAGAACTACCGATGGGCGCTGGAGTGAGAAGATGATGCACTGGTACCCTCGCGACGCGCGCCGGCCCAGGGGTCGGCCGCGGCGGCGCTGGAGGGACGACATCGTGGCGCTGGCGGGCACCACCTGGACCAGACTGGCCGCCGACAGGGACAAGTGGCTACAGATGGAGGAGGCCTACGTCCAACTATGGACATCCAATGCTTAATTATAATTAATTTTTTACTATTAATAAGCTATCAATGAATGCATGATTTTTATAATTTTAATTTTAATTTATTCTATTTCTATTGATGAAATTATTTTTATTGTGAATGACTTTGAATTTTATTACTTATGGCATTGGAAATAAATGGCTTAATTATTATTATTATTATTATTATAATAATAAGGCTGTTAGCTACCAGCAATTGTAATTTGTTAGACTTCGTAATTCGCTCTTTAGGGTGCTTTAGGTTTGTAAATTAGTTTTGTAATTTATATTATGTTGACTGTAAAGTTTACTTTGTTTGAAAAAATAAATAATTGTATTTATATTTTGAAAATAATATTTGTTTGTAACGAAAACCATGGAAGGAAAAATTATGGGTAAAATAAAAACTATTACGCTCTCACAGTTTTACAATCATCTTAAATTATGTTACAATCTATTGTTTCTGTAAGAGCCTGGTAGATGGACCGACGATTCGGTAAGAGTCGCGGGAAGAAGTCCTGCTTGGCCCGCATCCAGCGATGCAGGCCAAGCAGGACCGATCGTTTTGTGAAGATTTTTGGGAGGCCTTTGTCCAGCAGTGGACGTCTACAGGCTGAAATGATGATCATGATGACGAACAATCTAAATAACTTGTTTTCTTGGGTTTTCTTAACACCCTGTACGTACAGCTGTTGTAACTGTACCGAATTTTGATCGGCGCAGGCGCAGCGTTGCAGGTCCGGACATGATACGCATGATTACCATAAGTAGGTAATTACACAAGGGCTTGTTATGTTATAACTCGTATTTATCTTGAATTTGGAGAGATCTTAAGTTGTTTTTTTAAGCGGAACCGAACCATAGTCCAATTATTTAAGAACCCTACCCATTTACTTATATCAGTCATTACATTGGCTATCACACGCGGATGAAGTCGTGGGCAAAGATAATCACAAAATAATTTGTTTTAATAATACACTCGTGATCTAATTCAGCTTGGCTGCATAAGTTGATAAAAAATGCTATGCAATAGCTTTACCGCGGCAGTCCCCGAGTGACACACGCCTTTTTTTTTCAGTAGATAGTTTTTTGTGTCCCCTGAATTTTTTTGTTGAAAGAACATAAGTGGTTTTCTCAACAGGGTGACAAAATACACATTTAAGTCACAAGATCGATTCTATAAATTTGATTGTTTTTTTTTCTGTTAACATGAGAATAGGCCGCTTTAGGATATGGACCGGCTGCTATAGAGGAAAGAAAACATTTTGAAAAAAAAAAAAAAAAACTGAAATTTTACGCCAATTTTATTTTCATGACACAAAATCATTTTACCTCGGGAACACACCTTTTCCTACGGGGAAATTAAGAGTGCTTCTGTTTGAAGCTGGCCTTGTAAGCTCGATCCCCTCGGTCTGATTCAGGTGGCTCGAGCCCCTCTGAGGAGACATAATAACGGTGTCAAAAATCACCTCATAGGTACACGATACATCATTACAAGTACACAAGTACTGTCAAGTGCAGGGTAAGCTGAACATGAAAATCGAGTTGCATTCAAAAAATGCAGAATACTTCGTTGGACAACTAATTTAAGATGTTTCGTAATTAGCTGTATTCTTTCAAATAAAAACAAATGTTTATTTTGTCCGTTTTGCAGTCGAGACCTCGGGCGTTTGGTGCTCGGCAGCGAAGGTTTTTGTTGCAGAAGTCAGGCAAAGGTTGAGGAACCGTGGTAGTGACTCCCGTGCCGGCTCTTTCCTGGTCCAGCAATTATCGCTGGCTATTAAGCGTGGAAATGCGGCCAGCATTATGGGCACGTTCGGACCTGGAGAGAGTTGGGGCGGGGTTTTGGACTAAGGATTTTTTCTGTAACTAATTTTTGAATAAAATGTTGTCTTATGTCAATAAATGTTAGTTTTTTCTTCTAAGTTCTAGCTATCCCAACCCGTGCAAAGTCTAAAGTATTAAACCTCCCAGAAAAAATTCTATTTATACTCTAAGTATTAAACTTAGCGTGCTCTTGACAGTACAAGCGCCCACGCACTGGAACACAATGCCCATTGAGATCGAATCATGCGCATCGCGACACACTGACATTCAATACAAAGCTTTCTAATGTGTGTCAGGATATTGTCGTGTGTTCTAAGAAAAGACGCGACTTTAAATACAAATTTTATTCTGGTAATAGGATTAGTAGAAGGGCTATGGGTAATAAGTACAGGCAGCGGCGAATAGTGGTGTTGTAATTTTGTGTGTGTGTATGTCTGTAATGAATAAACTCAAAAACTACTGAGCCGATTTCAAAAATTCTTTAATCTAAACTACATTGTCAAAACTATTGAGACACCTAAGATCTAAACTTGCCTGTTACCGGACGAACTGATAATGCACTGACTACGATTGAATGTTGACAAAACAAGTACATTTATAATAACATAAACAAGTTCAGAGGTGACTATCAACAGTCTGGGGTAACCTTCATTTCCACACAACCACCATTAAAGATTTTCTTCTGAACACGGTACCTTACAAGACAAGTATAGTTACATTAATTAAATTAGTATTTAATTATTTGAGTAAACGAATAGATAAACAAGCTTTCCGCTCCGAGGGTCCGCTTGAGTATATCATTTTTTCCCACAAATAAAATAGATAATAGACCTTCTTTCGAATTTTATTACTACTTGTGTAGTATGAAAATTTGGTGAGGGTCGCGGGAAGCTGTTGGAAGCGGGCAGTGAAAAAACAATAATTGTGAAGAAGTTTAGGTTTTTCTTAATTAACTAATTGATGAATTAAAAATTATAAAAACCCCCATCACAAAACGTTTACTTGATCTTTTCAACAACTAGAAAAGAGCTGATAATCTTCAAATGGCTGAAGATATTTTCTTAGATCATAGCTAAGAAAACTCTCGATTGCTGGCTTACACCTTGCAAACAAAAAAAAACTAGATCAAAATCGGCGTATCCGTTTAGGAGCTACGATGCCACAGACAGACAGACAGACACACACGTCAAACTTATAACACCCCTCTTTTTCGTCAAGGTTTAAAAAGTACAACCAATCAAGCTTCACCGGACTTGCGGGACTTTGTAGAAGACCTTTGTCCAGCAGTGGACGTATTTTGGCTATAACGAGGATGATGATGATGTCTGCCTTGTATGAAGTTCTTGCACGATATTTGAAGTGCCCCTGAAACTGTATCTTTAGTATGTTGAGTGGTTCAGAGAGGTTGGGAAGCCGCGTTTCACTTGGGTAGTAAATTCTTTATTCTAAGGAGTGGTTTCATTTTCATCTTCCTGTCTGTAAAACTATGGGTATTTTAAGTCTTGAACGCACCTTTTACTATTAAACTAAAATTTGAGATCGCAACCTAAAGCAATCAAACCACAACACTCAACACGCTCTAATTTCAAATAAGTGTCGTTTATTTGACATTTATTTTGATCTTTGCACGTCATCAACAAACACCGATGTTTGGAAACAATTTTAATATATATTTTTTTTATTAAATCTTGACGTTTTTTAATACTTTACACCTTTCTAATAAAATTTATCACACATAAAAATGGGGGGTAAAAAGAAGAAGAAGAAGGTAAGGTGTATATAACAATAATTCATTCAAATAATGAACCGTTATTTATATTACTTGCTTGCATATTGTGTGGGTTCCGAGGTTAATCAGCCTCACAAACCCTGGTGTCAGAATTATTGAGAGGCCAGCACAACACATGACTCCTAAACGACTACATCCGTAGATAGTAACCAGAATCAACGGCTTTACGTGCCTTCCGAAGCTCTAATCATTTTTCTTTCCGGACAATCAAGACGTGATTGATCCTGTACTATAGTTATCTGGTGTGTGAACATGTCATTTTTAAATATTTTTTTCGTCTAATGTGGTTTTCTATGTTGTGATGTCCTACATATTATATCTATACTTCAATTCAATACTTTCCCTAGTTTGGTTTTATAAAGTGATATTGGTTCGACGAACGCCCCACCGAGATTCGAACCCGGAACCTCCGTAACGTAAGGCGAGCTTTTGACCACTCTACCACGGAGGCTGTATACATATATTTATGAGAAGGCATAGCACGGTTGTCCAGTGGTTTAACTAACCTTACTCTTCCTGTGGCTGTCGTACAAGGCGACTTAAGGTAATATCTAAACCAGGGAATGGACAGAAACGATCACCTGTGTAACCTATCAACTTCAGGACGACTCCCGCCTGCCAAGTATGGAATAGCGACACCCCCTTTCTAGACGGAGACTTTGAACCCAGCTATGTGTAGTCTTGCATAGGCTAAAGTTTTCCATCAGCTCTAACAATCGTTCCCATGAGAATGAGGCATTTTCCCGCGGTAAAAAGTAATACGTATATTATTATGTTAATTCAAGCTAAAAACTATCTCCATAAGAAATTTCGTTCAAATCCGTTTAGTAGCTTTGGCGTGAAGCCGAACAAACACTTGGCCCATGTAAACATACTTTCGTGTTTCTAATATTAGGTATGAAGTTCAGCTTTTTATTAAAAACTGTTTTTTTTTTTTCAGGATGTAGTAGCAGCACGTAAGTTTACGACCTTACTATTTTGATTTTAGATTTTAAAATGACATATTTATTTATGATATAATGTAAAAATAATATAAAAAACTACTACTAACTTAAAATATTAATAAATTACTCATTTAAATCAGAATTGCATTGTCTATCCAGGGGTCATGCTCATTTAGATCCGCCACGGACTGTATAACTAATTGATACTACATCTCGTAGCTCCCGCTACGTAATTGCTACGCCGTAGCCGTGGTCTACGGAAGGTCTACGTCGTAGAGTTTTATTACCCTTTGTTCGCAAAAGGTAATAAAAGACCACCCCACTTCGTTTAACATACCGTTATGGATCTAAATTAACGTGGCTTGTGGCTGACCTAACGCCATACGTTTTTCTCACTTTATGTTTGTCAGTCTCTTGTATAGCGAGCAGCGTCCGAGGAGACGCTCATTTAGATCCGCCACGGATTGTATAAACAAGTGATACTAATCTCGTAGCTCCTGCTGCGTAATTGCTACGCCGTAGCATTGGTCTACGGAAGGTCTACGCTGCCGTAGAGATTCTTCCAGATCCCCCAGATTTATTTACCCCAATATGTTTTTATGACTCTGTCCACAGTGGTTCCGATCTTCGAAGAGCCACCTCCTCCAGAAGAGGAGCAAGAAGAGGTCCAGTATACCGACACCAGCTACACCAGCGCCTCCTGGGAAGATGTGCCGCCGCTGCCTGTCGTTGAGGGTAAAGTCAAAGTCAAAGTTTTTATTTTTTAACTTTAGAATATTTACATCTTTTATTGACCTATGCTTATGTCGAAAAAGTACGACCAAACAAGCTTCACCGGACTTGCGGAAGCGAAGGCTCTACCCCAGAGTAGTCATGTACCAACGCGTCTAGGGGCGGGGAGAGGGGGCGAGGACCAAGACCTAGGTATATTATGCATGTATTATACATATAAACCTTCCTCTTGAATCACTCTATCTATTAAAAAAACCGCATCAAAATCCGTTGCGTAGTTTTAAAGATTTAGGCATACATAGGGACATAGGGACCGAGAAAGCGAGAAAGCGACTTTGTTTTATACTATGTAGTGATTTACCAGTCTGCCACAGCAGCTGTTGAAATTATAATGTGAATACGAACTATAAAATTCTGACATGAAATAGAGCATGACCATAGCATGACCTACTTACCTCTGCAAGTTTCATAAGTTGGTTAGATCGATAACTGTTGCTTGACAACCCTATATGTCGTATGAATATCGATAATCGCTTACACTTGAAACATATCTGTATGTTTAAAAAAATACCGTCATGTCTGTGATAGAGGGTGTGTTTTGACGATACAGTGAAATAAGTGGCATATACGGGGTGTTTTAAAAACGCTACAGTCTTTTGAAGTAAGTTTTTAGGAGTGATAGCTTGAAAATCTGGTTGATGAATTTTGATTTCGAAGATTACTGGTAGAAATTTATTATGTATTGGATTACACACACATAGTACAATAAACTGTTAAATAAATAAATAAATATTTATCTCGTATTAAAACACTAGTTTTCCGCATCGCGGCTCCGCCCGCGTTAACTATTTTCCCGCTGTATTATGTAGCCTATGTTATTTTGCAAGGTCTATTCTATATTTATACAAAGTTTCATTACAATCGGTTCAGTAGTTTCAGATAATTCAATGCAAACAAACAATCAAATCTTTCCTCTTCATAATATTAGTACGTACGTAATAAATAAACAGTAATAATAATCAATTTCATTTATTTTCAGAACCTAAAAAGAAGAAGAAGAAAAAGAAAGAAGTAAGTTTGTTTTTTTTTTCATAAAAAATATACTTATATTAGCAAAGTTCTAGATTTAGCGCGTCGTACAATAGCGCATTGAAGACTGGGGACCGTCTGACACACATGTGTAAACTAATTACAACCTTTTTGTCTCCCATTACGGTCGCATTTTCATTGCGGTTACGTAATGCAGTGGAATCAAAATGTAGTATGTGACTTTTACTAACTTCAACCTTAGTCTTTCTAACTATGGTTGTATTTTCACTGTGGTAAAAGAGATGCTTGAACACTTGTTTGCCGTCCCATTTTTGAATTGTTCATGTTTTATCTGTGGTCTGTTATATAAATCAACGAAATTCTTACAGAAACTTTACATAAAAAGAACTTATTTGATTGCAAATTGCAAAATCATCATACAGCGGATCCTGCACTGAACACAGCTTGTATCATATCACAGGATCCCGAATTAAAAGATGCCATTTAGACAAATGGCCACATAGACCAATTTCTTTATAAATCGGCGTCGGCCTCGTAGCCTAGTTGGTAGTACGTCTGCCTACGAATCACAAGGTCGCGGGTTCGAATCCCGCCCAGGGCAAACATTCATGTGATGGGCACTTGTGTTTGCCTTGTGTCTGGATGTTGTATATTTATATAAGTATGTATATCAGCGGTCTGACACCCATAATACAGGCTCTGCCTAGTTTGGGGTCAGATGGCCTACTATATGTAAGTAGCGACAGGCTCGAGAAGCTGTCAAACGCGACATATTGACAGAACCACTATGGCTCTAATGTCACTATGTCAAGTTTGACAGCTTCTCGAGCCTATCGCTACTTACATAGTAGGCCTACAGATAGCAGTGTGTGAAATGTCCCACATATTTAAAAATAACTTCTAACCCCCCTTTGTTTGCTACAGGAGGAAGAAGTTAAAAAGACTGGGAGTGATATGTTTCAATGGTCCATAGAATCTTTCCCGGAAGGTACGCACACAATTTCTATTAATTTTACCCTGGTATTACAATAGGTCTATCCTATGTGTTCCCATTGGTTGCGGCATTAGAATGGCACAAAATTTAAAATTATAACATGAACACTTAATCACTTCATTTTCTGAAGTTAATAAGCTTTGCTCAAGCCAAGACCGGCTCTCGTCTCAAACAATGTACAAATCTAAGCGATGAAAAAGAGATCAAACAATTCATAACAGTAAATTAAAAAATTAATAACCCCCGCCATAAAATTGTTACTTGATCCTTTCAACAACTAGAAAAGAGCTGATAATCTTCAAATGGCTGAAGATATTTTCTTGGTTCATAGCTAAGAAGTCTCTCGATTGTGACACCTTGCAAACAAAAAAAAACTGGATCAAAATCGGCGCATCCGTTAAGGAGCTACGATGCCACAGACAGACAGACAGACACGTCAGATTTATAAAACCCCTCTTTTTCGTCGGGGGTTAAAAAATATTTGAATGAATTCTGACTTGATAGGAATTGTCCTCGTTAAGGGTGCTACAGACGAACTGCACTTTGTCGAGTCGATCCGTCAACGGCTGCAGTCGCCAGCTGGCCACAACTGCAGTTAACTAAGTTCGTCTGTTAGCACCCTAATATTTATTTTTAATTGACAGATCAAAAAGTTGTAGAAGAAGAACCAAAACCGAAAGAGAAAAAAGAAAAGAAGGAAAAGAAGAAAGGCAAGAAGGGAAAGAAGGACGAAGAAGTTATCCCAGATTTTGAGAAAGTAAGACATTTCATTCATCTTCTTCCGTTTAACACTGTGAGGCTCGTACCTAGCCTGAACCAGGGTGAACAGGCCTTAGTAGACCACGCTGGCCCAGTGCGGGTTGGTCAACTTCACACACAACCTTTGAATTTCTTCGCAGGTGTGTGCAGGTTTCCTCACGATGTTTTCCTTCACCGTAAGAGCATCGAATAAACGTACATATGAATTCGAAAATCGAAAACACATTGGTGCGTCCCGAGGTTTGAACCCGCGAACTTCTGAATGAAAGTCAACGGACTTAGCCACTTGGCCATCGACGCCACCATAGTAACCACTTCTATTTTCTACAAGCTTCCGTGTATCAACCGACATACCCAAGTTTTTATAGCCACCATGACATGGCATGAATTTCTCGATGGGCCCATAATGCATGTTCTTTCAGTCGGTTCTTTCATGCAACACGCACGCGTGTCTAACGTTCAAAATGACTGTGTTTTGTTTGTGGAAATATCGTGAAAACCTAAAATGCAGGTTGTGTGTTCGCCGTAGAAAATCTGATATATAAAGTTCTCGAGTTAAAGAAACAGTTTGACCGATTTAGATTAATTGTATGTACTTATTCAGTAGGTTTAAGGATAGGTTTTTATCTATTTGTATACCCTTTAGTGGTTCACATGGCAAAACAAAGTTTGCTGAGTCAACTAGTTATTTTACAAGATTTTATTTAGTTTCACCTGTCCCGTTCTCTGTGTGTTCTGTTATCAAATCTTGTGCAGTTAAAATTGGCGCACATCCTAACAGGTCCTTCTTATTTCTTTAATCTTACATAGGTATATACCTACCGTTCATTAATTGTCTAACAAGAAAATATAATTGCTGTCCACTCGCGGCGTTTTTAGACTTTTGCCGTGTGAATGATAATATTATGTAATTCTCCAGACCTCTATCTGTATCTGTGTAAAAACTCATGTCAAATCAAACTGTAGCTTAGTTTCAGTGTTTTAAAAAGGACAAACAAATTAACACACATTTATAATAATGCATTCGTTTCGTTTAGGCATTTTTGAATAAAATTGTACTAATCAATAGTAAACTTTAGATCTGTTCACGTTCTTGAAAAAAATCCTGTTTAGTCATATTATCCACCATCACCATCCCCAATTTCTGATTGGAGTGTGTGTAAGCATATTGGCTAGAAAGAAACAACAAAATTCCGACCAACCGCATTTCTTAAATTTCTAAGGTTTTATTGCACTCCCCGTATATCCACCATCACCATCCCCAATTTCTGTGTGGTGTGTGTGTGTGTGTGTGTTTTATGGTTCCAACAGCATGTATCCCCACCTACCCCAATCCTATCCCACTGACCCTAACATCCTCTATCCTAACAGCCCAAGAACTGGAAGAAGATGGACAGGAAACAGCAAGACAAGTGGATGAAAGAGAGGATAGAGCAGTGGCGAGCTGAAGTAGAGGCTGAGAAGTTCGTACCTATCCCTTTTCCTCTTTTCCTTTCTCTCTTTTCACCATTACCAGTTTAGAAGATGTCGATTACGGTATCTTAAAAATATATGATATACTTATAGAGTCTGTGTTATATAAATCCGGACAAAAATTCATCGGCCTCTTTCTTTTCTTGTAAGTTATTAAAAATAATGTAACGCCAAAATGTCTGGCAAGTTCACACGCTGACCCCGCCTTCTACTACGGTATGTCAAATTACGTATTTTGCGATAATTTTCTATAAGTAGTTTTATCGTATCGTTTGGAAAAATTGTGCGCATTGTATGCAGGCGTCAATGACCTTTGTCCGGATTAATATGAAACGAACCATAGTAAAAATAAACATGTTAAAAATCATTTTTTTGCAAATTTTAAAACTAGGACGATTTAGGCAGAGACAATGTGTACACAAAAGACACACACGTACACGTACACAGTATAGCTTGCCTGCACTCGTGAGATTAAACATCTGTAACTGTAACTAAATGAATTTAAGCATTCTTTGCTATAACATTCCCTCAAATTGGGACAAATAGGATGTAAAAATAGTAATCAAAGATAAACCTACATACAAGGCAGAATAAGTTAAAATGTTAAGCAAGAAAGAAAGAGAGGCATTACAAGCGGCTAGAGCAGAACAGCTAGCTCTCGACCAAGATGAAGAAAGGTGAGAAAAGATTTATTGTAATGTCGCAGGGCAATAAAGAAACCAGCGAATTCATAAAATTCCTAGGGATTTTGCGAAATACCTGAAGGTGTGCACTTATCTTGTTTATACTGAAATATTTATTTAGTACCTAATATGTAATTTGATTGAAGAAGTCTAGTGAAATGACGAAATCGTGGACACTTGATATTCGGGTTTTCGTGAAATCGCTATTCTTGCAACATGTTTAGTGATAATAAAGCTTTATATCAATAAGTATGCATATATTAAACTTACGATCTAGAACAAGGTAGAGTGTGGTAGAGTTCTCAGCAAAAATGTTGTTTTTCGGAACCCTCCTGAAGCGCCTCGCTAGATTATGCCCTACACAGCTGACTAGCTCAATTAGAAGGAACAATTTAGAAAGTCAACGTGTTAAATATTACGGTAGTGTTTAAAAGACAAAAGTCTAACAAAGAGACGTACTTCCGTCTTTCAACTCGTCTTTCCTCTTCAATTTAGCAACTTACAATTTTCTTAACTGGTATTTCGATTGTATTCTTTTATCTCTTTCTAACAGACAAGCAAGGCTGGCGGGTGCGAAAGAGAAGCGTATAAGGGAGGCTCGGGAGCGGGCGGAGTTAATGGCTAGAGACAACGAGGCTATGGCGATCAGACGAGACATCTTGTACAAGACCTGCAGAGTCATGTACAGTAAGTTTGCAAAATGTCCAGTACCCCATGAGTTGCTAACCAAAATAAACGCGCTCGATATCGAGAGCGTAAACGCGATTTTGTATGGAATTGGAACTACGCCATCTATTGACAGTTAGCTGAAGTAAAATTTTTCCATACTAAATGCACTTTTACGATATCGAGCGCGTTTATTTTGGTTAGCAACTCATGGTAGGGGTACTGTTGCAAAATGTGAAAAGTAACACACACACACGCACGCACGTCGCACACCCTCGCCTCCCCCCACACACATACATCCTCACAAACATCAAGTTGCGGTTATGGGAAGTTGGTGAATTGTTTTTTTTTTTTTTAAACAGTATAATTAGCCCTTGTGCCTAATTAAACCAACTATGATTTATTTAAAACCTATAATTTATTTTTATATTTCTAATATAAGTATGTTACACATTATCTTTGAATATCAATCATTACTTTTCAGGATTCGAGAGGCAAAAAAAAGAATATGAAAACAAAAAGCAGATGAAGGCAGAGGTGAGTTACTACTTATGACAATAGTAAAATGTGTTAATGCAAATCACTACATATAGTATAAAAGAAAAGTCGCTTTCTCTGTCCCTATGTCCCGATATCCTTTTGTCCCTATGTCCTTAAGTATGCTTAAATCTTTAAGTTGACATTATAAGATTGAGATCTGTTCCATAATTATTATTTTTATTGTTTTATTGGTATGATATTATTATGTTTAATTGAATTTATTTTGATGTTATTATTATTAGTTATTTTGATTGTTTGTATTTTTTATGGACTTATGTTGTGTTTGAAGTTATTAATATTATTATTATTATCAATTAGTATTGTAAAATGATATTCGCACACAGTATGTACTGTTTTAGAATAAATGAAATTTTAATGAAATGATTACTCCATGGCCAAGAGTCTGCCTTGCAAAATAACGAGCGTTTGTAAAATGCCCATGCATTCTGTAAAATGACGAGTTTTACAATTTGCTGACGACATTATATTAGTCTCATCCTAAGCTTGTTACTTCTGTAATTGACGGCCCCGTAGCCTAGTTGGTAGTACGTCTGCCTTCGAAGCACAGAGTCGCGGTTCCGAATCCCGCCCAGGGCAAACATTCATTCGTGTGACGAGCACTTTTTCCTTGTGTCTGGATGTTATATATTTATATATGAATGTATATCAGCTGTCTGACATCCATAATAAAGGCTCTGCCTAGTTTGAGGTCAGATTGCCATGTGTGACATGTCTCCACATATCACTACATATACATAGTATAAAACAAAGTCGCTTTCTCTGTCCCTATATCCCTATATCCCTATGTAAGCTTAAATCTTTAAAACTACGCAATGAGTTTTGATGCGGTTTTTTTAAATAGATAGAGTGATTCAAGAGGAAGGTTTATATGTATAACACACGCATAATATACTTAAGGATAACCCACAATAACCATTTGCCCGTGCAGAGCCGGGGC